>JANEYF010002177.1:1200000-1800000 GCA_029963845.1 Rhamnusium bicolor | reverse complement strand
AATTTAATTCAGTTTGTAAAAATGCAACTATTAAAATTTTGTTGAATAGAGTAAGCAATGTTGCAAATGATATGTATATAATTAATATATAGTCGTGATGAATATCACCATAACTTCATGTATTAAATAACATGTATTGAAATAATAAAGTTCGATAGATGGTCTTACCATCTGTCGAATTTTGTTATTTTAAAAAATAATTATAATTAAGTTTTTAGGCTTCGCAGAAAAATATGTATTAAGAACAAATCGATGTTGTTTTATTATTAATATACATTCTTATATGACAAATAATAAAAATTGTTGGTTGGATAAAAGAGCGACTCGAGGTCGTTGGTGGTAACCCACACATTAATCTTGTATGTTTTGGTCAGTCTGTTCTGGTTTCATAAATAAAGGCAATTTTTATTATTATTGTATATAGAATTTCACAGAAAATTAATATAATTTTATATATACAAGGTTGTAATGAATCATACGTTCATTACTGAAATTAAATTGTTTGACGCATAGCACATTTGTTCAGAAAAACAAATATTTTAGTTGTTGGACCAAAAATCAGTGGCATTTCTAAGACTGCGAATGCTAATTTATTGCACATAACCTGTCTACTTCATACCATTCACCGTGTGGTGAAAATATTCGATGCAGTTTTTAGGATGTCAACGAATTAATAGCAAATACAGAAATGTTTTTTTAATCTTCACAACGCATTAGAGAATATCGCAAATCGTGTTCAGAAATTCCCGAACCTCCACAGCTGAGAGTAACAAGTTGAGGAAGTTAGGTGGAAGCCGTTTTTTATTAAAATAAACATTTACACGCAATTAAATCTGTAGTTTTCAATTTCAACCCAAAGGAGTCAAAAGCTATCAAGGAAAGTCAACGGTACTTTGAAAATCCAGCTGGTTTAACGCAGTGTACAAGACACCTACAGTATCCCAAATAGCACAAGGTCGTCCAATGGATGTATAATGTATCAACGCATCAAATTTATGGGACATCCACTAGATATCCATTATATAATCTAAAAGCAAACAATGGATGTCCAGCGGACGTCCCAATGTCATAAAAATGGATGTCCAATGGACGTCAGAAGGTCCAGTGGACGTCCAATGTTTCCTTATTGGGCATGGATGTCCAGCGGACATACAATGGATGATTAAATTTAATCATATGCCATATTATGTCAAATGGACGTACACGTTTGCGACATTAATCCATCGTATATCCATTGGATTGGTTCACATATCCAATTAGAAAACACTGGACGTCCACTGAACGTCCAGTGGACCTTCCGATATCCATAACCAAACAGCATTTTAACGTTGTATCAACGTCGCCCGATGCATCCTGGCGTTACTGGACGACGTCGTTTTAAAGTATGTTTTTCTAACTAAAAATATTACTGTTAGACTTTTGCTGACATCCAGTGTTATTCATGGTATGGACATCCTCTGTATACCTATTTCATGTGCGTCCAGTTAATGCATATTGCATCTGCATTAAATGGACAACTTTATATTAAAATAATACAAAGTTATATTCAGCATCAACCATGATATGGACATCCAGTGAATACTTATTTGCTGTACGTCCGGTGGATGTATTAACATGTGCTTCACATTAACCACCTTCTGATATATGTCTGACGTCAACCATAATATGGATATCCACCGGATACCTATTTGATGTACATCCAGTGAATGTCTTGATATGTACGACAAATAAACAACTTTCTAATACATGGCCGTCGTCAACCATGATATGGGCATCCAATGGATACCTTTCCGATATATCCCCAATGGACATACTGGTAAGGACTTTCAGTGGATGTCCATATGGTTCCCATGGATGTTTGGACTTGTTATGGATATAAAATGGACGTCCACTGGATATTGCGTGCTGTTTCGGATATTAGCAAACGGTGTTAACCAATTTTAGTCATGTTAAATAAAAATCCGGATTTTGCGATTATACGCCACTACGCCACATAAAGCAGTGCCTAAATGACGAAAAATCTACAAAATGATCTCCAGCATATTATGCATATGCGAATATTGCATATCTATGTGTATAACATTCATTCTCAAAAAACGTGCGATATTCACACAAAAGTATAAAGAAACTACTATAAAATGCATCATAATGATACAGACGTTTGGGCGGACGAAATAAGACATAAATGTGTTTAATTATCTTTAACTAAGTTGGCTATTTCATATCACAACGGTAACGACACTGAAGTTAATACCAAAGTTCCAGTTTTACTTTTCACACTCCTCCAGTACTCAGCTTAGTATTCTATTGATTCCCAAAATTTGGCAGATTACTTTCTGAATAACAAAAAGCATTTTAGGAAATAAATAGCATATAATTTGAGAAAAATATGCGATGAACAGTAAAAAATAAAAAACAACTCGCGTAAATATATATGTATAATTGTATAATATGCCCATATTTTTCAGATCTGCATAGAAATTTCTAAAAATAAATTAGTATTACACACGTGAAAAATGATTTATAATAAATGTTAATTAATCAGGTCAATCTGAAGAGAATAACTTCTCGCTGAATTAGTAAGTTCCCATATTCACCTACTTAAAAAAATTGAATATAAGCTATGTTCTTTTAACTTTCAATCATATTCCTTCATTTCACATTTATTTCAGATCAGAACAAAGTCTCACGTTTCACGATTTTAAATCCACAATGTCAAGGCTGAAGATACGGCATACATTTTTTATGTGTTTAAACAAGACCATAACTCCAGAATTCTGTATGCAAAGAATGTAAAACTCGACAAAAAGGACCTACCAACCCTTTTCATTGGCAACTTTTCTTTCGTTATCCAATCTATGACCAAGTTTACTAGCTTTTATTCTCTCATGAAATGCTAAGGCTGCATCCTCTTTAATCATAAGCTCTCGTGCCTTTTAAAAACTTAACGTCTCAAAAAATAACAATCCCCAGAAGGCAGATAATGAGATTGTATAAATTTTTTATCATTGTGGTTTATTTACGTTTCTCGTTTTCTTTTAAGTTCAAAATAAACGAGTGAGGAGAGCTATACATACATACAATATCAAAAATTGTACCAAATAATTATAACTAGTATTTGCACTAGGAATATGCCAAATGCAAATACTTTTGAATTGTACAAATTAGGGACTGATTCTGCTTGCAAAAATATGAAAAAAGTTCCCGTAAACATGGGTCCGCAAAAGAGTCCTAAGGGTGCTACGGTCCTTCGAAGGTGGCCCCCAAAAATTGGTTTTAATTTGATATCTCAAGAACTTTTTTTAGATACAGCTATGAGACTTGATACACGATTTAGTATTAATAAGGGTACAGTACAGTACTGTATTGGCCAAAATGAATTTCAACTATTAGGCGTGCGAAATCAAAGGGTGGCTACATTTTCTTCCCGTATTTCTTTATCTTCTAACTTTTTTGAAAATTTTGTATTGGAATATGATTTCTTAGCTACGATTACATAAAAAATGTGGGTAGTTTTAGGAGCTATGTTCCTCGAGACGCGTTACAGTCGCCTTTACATCAAACCTGATATGTCTGTGGTCTGACAGTGAGGTTTCGTTTGAAACGCGCCAATTTATTATTTTGTTGTTAGCTAAAGTTAAATCTAATACCTCTGTTCGCAAAGTATTCATAAAGGTGGAATTATTACCTTTACTGATCATGTCTATGTAATTTGCAGACAAATAATCAAGTAGGTATTCACCTCGTTTTTTGTGCTTCCCCAAATGACATGATGAGCATTTGCGTCAAAGCCTATTAGGTGGTGTCTGTTTCTTCGTTTGCAATAGTTGATTAATCTTACAACTTCATCAGGAGGTGGATTGTCCGTATTTCCAGGGAAGTAAGCCGACGCAAAAATTACCTCTTGCCTACCCCTTTCTGTTGGCACCTCTGCGACTTCTGCCACTAAGTCCCTTAAAATGAACACTGGAATAGAAACAAAGTGTATTTTGTTACTAAACAGCACTGCTGCTCTTGGATTGTCATGTTCCTTTGAATAAATTAACCTACATGTGTTGGTTGGGAGTCAAGTAAAAGGATTACTTGACTGCTATGGGTCCAAGTCTCTTGAATTAGTGCTATGTCGATTTCTTTCCTGATAAACCTGGATACACCCGACATGTGGCATTTCATTACCTTTCTTTTCCATGAGGGTCCCACGAGTAGCTCGAAATGAGGTATCTGTGGCAGAGCCCCGTATGCCACAGGCAGGTGACTTTCTTTAAAACCGGATATCACCAGGTATCCGGAGTTCCCAAACTTACGACTAAGCTGCCCCGTGATCACGCAGTCTTTGGTGCTTGCTGTTCGACCTTGACTTGGGTTGTATCCATCGTTGTCTGGCACCTCATCAGTGACCAATCCGACATGGGTGACGTTAACAGTAGCAAAGCTACCGCGGGTATAGCTCTCTGACTCCGTGATGCACTCATCTCCTTCCATCCGCCCAAAAGGGTTTCGTCAAGATAGGGATACGTCTGAAGAGGTTTCGGACCCATATTTACAGGAACTGTTTTTCATATTTTTGCAAGTGGAATCAGTCTCAGAAGTTTGTCCCCTATTTGGTATATAGTACAAAATTTATTTAAGAACGTTATACAGCACGTGATTTTCTGCGATATAAGTAACTGAATGTTTGCTCTTAAATCTTATAAAAATAAATTAATATCTAAATAACCGAGTATCCAAAATTTTAGAACTTTATTACAACTTTAAGAAATCAGGGTAGTATGAAAAGTAATTTGGTCTTGAAACCGGTTGTAACAAATCGCAACAAAGTTATAAAATCTCTATCCGTCTATTTAATTAAATTTGTCTCTAAAAAGAAAAATGTGTGCAATTTTCTCTCGTTCCGGGCAGCATTTTTTTATTGTATCTTTTAGGGGGCAGTATTTCTATATCATATCCATAAAATAGCCACTCGATAAACCCTGTTGGCAGGTGAAACTTGCACTTTAAATTTTTAAATAGTTAAGCTGAACACAGTGGAACTTAATTTTTTTTATATAACAGACCAGATCAAATATACAAATAGATATGGTGATTTTAAAAGTAGAGTAAATGCTCTTTCTAAACACTTCATAATTTAATAATATTTAGGTACGAATTCGTTTATTGAAAAAGGGCTCAAAACTGAATTTATTTGTATCCTAAAACAAAGTTTATAAAAATAAACTTTCTGAAATATTATGGATGTCTATTGCTAGAAAAAAAATATTTCAAATCGTAATTCAGGTTTCCATATTTGGCATTTTTTGATGATATTGCCGTCCCCGCCCTGAAGTTTGACCGCGGTATGTCACGAATGACCATACATCACATTTTGCACGTTTGCCTCCAGTAACACTGATAATATCATATACTTATTTTATTTGTGCTACATTTTGGTTAATTTGAATTTATGGATGTAATTACTTTATTTTTTTCGGCATCGATCAAGGCATGCTATCAGCATTCAACTACATCTACAGATTGTGAAGTAAAGAGCAGATTTTCCGCATATCATCACAATAAATTTATGCCTTAAAGCTGAAAACCTATTAGAACAAAAAAATGCATATGAAACTGATCAGGATGTTATAATTAGTTCATAATAACTTATAAATTACAAACACTGAATTAGAATAATTTTTATACAAATCTGATTCTAACGAAGTATTAATAAACGAGATATAAAATAACGACCTTTTTTTTATCAGTGAAATAAATGCTTTTCGTCTATAAGAAGATTTTCATTAAAATTTTAACGTATTTTAATTGCTTGATATTATTTTCTTTAATACTGTACACAAATCAGGTCACAGGTTAGAAACATTGCCTTTTAACTGCAGAAAATGCTTAGAATATTAAATGGGAAATATTACATAACACGCTGACAAATCCTTATTGTTAATAAACTCGACTTTTATCAGGATTTACTCTGAAAATGTACTTAAAGAACCATCATAATCCTAATACAATTAGTTTTTATATAAATACACAATTAAAACTGCTCTAAGAAAGTTAATGATATTGCAAATTTTAACATATTGCCAATGAATGATTATTATTCTTCAATTTCATGGTGCCATCGATGAGAACTTTTTTCTAGGATGATAATGCCCGTTCTCATCGTGCAAGAATCGTTATCATTGTTATCAATTATACATACCACAGGTAATACAACCCTCTGTATCCCTGAAGGTACCTCAAGATACTTTGTGCGGAAGAGAGCTACACAGTTAGAAACAATGGACACACATCCAATATCCGAGTATGCTAGGATTAATTTATGGTTTAAAGAAATCCTAGCTCCTCGACTGGAGTTCGAACCCGGGATTGCAGGATGAGAGGCAAGTGTCCTTACACTAATGCACTGCAATACTTGAAATATTGGCACTTCCACTCCCACCGAGGTCATCATACCTCAATTCCACTGAACACATGTGGGATATGTTTAAAAGAACCACACATGACCATCAACCTCATCCACAAACAATAAAGGTTTTGAGAGCGATCATTCCAGAAATTTGTAAAGATTACATCAATAATTAAGAAGTTCTGTCATTGACATAGACGATATATCAAGCTGTTATCTATGGAAATGGGGGACATACATCTTATTGAAACTAAAGAACCGATTTACAGCGTCAAATGATTTTTTTTTTATTTTTGGTTCACACTATTGGGAATAAAATTAAAAAATGAAATTATTTGAGCTCGATTTAATGAAAAGGGAATGGAAATTTACATGTTGATAAAATGTGTGGTAGTTCCCAAACGAAAATGTGTTTTCTTGCAATATCATTAATTTATGAAGTTTACATCTTAATCTATAACTCTGAAAGTTCTTTTGGTTAAAAATTAAATAATTGGGCACCTTCTTCTACGACACATTCTTCTAACCATCACACAAAATCATCTATCACACTGCTGTCTTCAGTGGAATTGCTTCAATTCCGTTTGCACTGTTTTGTCTGAACTCTTGAAATTATGGGATCTAGTATTGTATACACGACGTTTTAAAAATCCTCACATAAAAAAGTCAGGCGCTGCTAAGTCAGGTGATGGGCTGGCCAGATTATGTCCCCGTTTCGAGAAACTAATCAGCCGAGAACCATAACACGCAGCATATTAATACTGATTCCCGTCGTGTGACTCGTTGACCCATCCTGCGTGAAGTGGTCGTTCGTGAAGTTGACGTGGGTATTCTGTTGCCCCATATCTAAAATGTTGCGTATTAACGAGGCAAGGGAAAATGGGCTTCGTCGTTCATAAACAATCTTTGAAATTCGTTCACCAGCAAATAAGATCTAATAATTGTCTACAAAAGTTAAGTCGATTTTGTTTATTTATTGGTCTTAGTTCTTAAACAAGTGCCAATTTATAGGGGTGGAATTTAAGACTTCTCTTAACTCTTTAAATTTACGGCCTTGCATTGTGGACTCCTCGTAAAAGAAGCTCTTACATGCTCAATATTTTCAGCAATAACTACACTTACGGGTCTTTCAGTGGATTTTTTATTCGCAATATTACCTCCGAATTTGTACGCAAATAATGCGTAACACAAAACACATGCTGCTGACTCGTGTAATTATTCATGACAACTAATGACATTTAATGTCAAACAAATTTTCATGCTATCTTGATTAGAATCCTCAAACATTCAAAATTTGATGACAAATAAAAAAGATATTCGATACCAAAAACTGTCAGTGCATTTTGGACTTCCTATATATGAAAGGAGTTTATAGAGTTGAGTAAAGCACTTTACTCTGAGCGGTAACATATTTTGGCTTTTCAGTGTAAGAACAATCTGGTAGATATAGGATTTTCGTCGAAATCCGATTTATTTAAGTAACAAAAAGTATATAAACTTTATAACATGATACGAAGTAAAAGGTTGATTGGTAAAGATGTCATGTCCCGTCAACTGCTCTATAGGTGTCAATAAATGTAGTGTAAAGATTGTTTTTGTCAATTAGCTAATCGCAAAGACCTCCTTTATTTAATGAACATATCCACAGAGGCAATTAACCACTTCTATATTGGTAAAAGCTTCGGAAGATGTTTTTAAGAAATATGTCCGTTTATCAATAGATTCTGAACACCCAAAAATTATTACGTAGAGTTGGCAGATCGTGCGGCTATTCAGTGGTGCAACAGCAGGTAGATAGGTATCTGGTGAGGCAATGACCTGCTGGCGGATAAATCGAAGCGAGCCGCGAGACTACTCCATTGTTGTATGTCATAGTGTTTACACGCTAATTTATTCCTCTCCGTTATATTTTATGTTATTGTATTGTTGATAATTTTATTTGTTGTATTTTATAGTTGATATTAATTTAATAATAAAATATGTCGGACGTGCGCAAGGGTAAAAAACGGCCATACGCTGACAAAATGAATAAATTTATCGGTGAATTCCTGGATTTATTCTATAATGGTACTACAATAATTTGTAAGGTGTGCGAGACAGACCTGATGTGCTGGGATAAATATGATTGTAGACGTCACGTAAATACTATGCAGCATAAAACTAAAAAAAATTGCGTGCCTTCGAAAACACAGTTTATGTTCGATTTACTGTTAATGCTGATTGCCTGTGATGTTCCGCTGCACATACTCGATAAACAACCATTTCAGAAGTTCTGGAATAAATACAATCCTCAGGTGGCGTTACCAAGTCGCGCAACGTTGCGTAAGTATGTACCAACTGTACGCGAAGACATTGTAAGCCGACATT
Organism: Rhamnusium bicolor; assembly: GCA_029963845.1. NCBI lineage: Eukaryota > Metazoa > Arthropoda > Insecta > Coleoptera > Cerambycidae > Rhamnusium > Rhamnusium bicolor. The sequence goes on along the minus strand of JANEYF010002177.1, from coordinate 1,791,236 downwards.
TCCACTATTACTAGCTAGCAAAAGACTAACTGAGTGTACTTTCAAAACAATTACGCGGGTGGTGCTGGAGACGTTAGAAAAATTTGATCTGTCAACAAGTCAAGTGTTGATGTTTGTGACTGATGGCGCCGCGACAATGCGCTTGGTAGGCCGTTCTCTTCAAGAACACGGTTGTAGTTTGGTACATCTTACGTGTAAATTGCATGCTTTACATCTTGTGCAGAAACTATTTGACAAGGTTTTCCAAAGGTAGATGCATTAATAGCGAGCACAAAAAAAGTGTTCCTCAAATCTCCTAAACGTCTTCGCTCATTTCAAAACAAGTGTTCCGGTATTCCCGAACCACCACAGCCGATTCTTACACGTTGGGGAACATGATTGAGGCAGCTTTTTATTATGCTGAATATTTACAACAAATAAAAACTGTGATACTACAATTCAATCCTGACGAGGCTGCAGCTATTAAGGAGAGCCAGACAAAATTCGAAGATTTTTCCGTTGAAACAGCTTTAAAAACTATTCACAAGAACTATAAAAGACTACATGACGCCATACAAAACAGTGCATTGTCGTTGGCGGAGTCACTGCAAATAGTGGGCGAAGTAAATCGACTGATACACTCTATAGGTGACGAAAAAATGAGTCCGTTATAGAAAAGTTCGCACATGTGCTAAAGCCAGATAACGGTTTTACCAGAATAAGACAAATTTGTGGTGGCACTGATGGTGCAATCCCAGATCCGTTAAGTGCGTTTAAAGGCTATTTTAATTATGCTTGTATTGCATCAATAGATGTCGAACGGCCATTTCAAAATATAAGCATATTTTTTCACCAGAGTCAACATCACTCACGAAGACAACCTTAGAAACATACCTGATGCTGCAAAGTTTTTACAGGTCTTCTCCAGTTTGTGATCACCAAGCTAGTTCATTAAGCTAATTAAGATGGTAAGTTATGCATACATTGTTATAAATTGTAAAAATTTATTGCTTTTGTTACTGGTTAATTTTTTTTATTACGCTTATTATGATGCGAACGCCTATGTCCCGCCGCACATCTCTTCCAACTCTCTTACTCTTTACAATTAGATTGAACAGGAATAGAATAGCTAAATTAATTATTATTATATTATAATGATATCCAAAAAACTAATTTTCTACGACCGTGTAGAAAGTCTGAATTTCTAACATGCAAAAAGATACAGAAAATGGCCCTTTACAGAGTACCCCATGTGGAAAAAGATACTTCCCGCACTAGTGTGTGTAGTACTGTTTTCATTTGAAGTGAATATAAATTAAAACAAATGTTCCAAACACTTAAAAAAAAACATGTTTTAAACTGTTTTTTTAAGTGTTTTAAACGTGTTGTAAATACCTGTTTTAAACATAACAACCCTGCCTGTCAGGGCTCCTATCAGTCGGTTCAGAGTATTCCTGCTCTGGCCGAGTAACCAGGTCGACCGTGATTTGTTCGGCCTAGTCGCAAAGTCCCGAGCTTGTCTGCAACCATTGCTTACCCTCCAATATTCCCTTAATATCCCGTGAGCCAATTCATGAGAGCCGTCGTGACCTATTATCTTTGTGATGTCTAACAGACTCCGGTCAGAGTCAGGGTTCCTCGGCCCCGACGCTTGTAAGAAAGTACAATAAGTCTTTAAATTTTGGGCATAAGTATAGCGTACAGAGATACAAAACTTCAACGTTTTTATTATTTTTTTGTTTAGATTTTTGGTTAATTACGCATGGTTATATAATAAATCCATGTCCACTTATTTATCTACCTAGAACGCTCCAGTTCGAAACCGAGCCGGATCAAGTCGATGAGGTATAATGAATAAGGGGACCTCACCATCTCACGAAAGGGATGTAAAACTATTCGGTATAATTTCCAGGTCAGGGTGTCAATCCTTACACAAGCACTAATGAGATTATCTCCTGGTGTCGGCTATTGGCAGCAAAAATGTGCCGGCGTTAATTAAGTGATTAAAAAAATCTGTTATTCAAAAGGTCTTTTTTCATACTCGTCGTTTTTATTCGCAGATTTATACAGTGTGGAAATTAAGTAACGCATAAATTCAGTAATTCCGTTGATATTAATTTTTTTGGAAAAAATCTCGAAGGGGTATAGCGATTTTAACTTCAGCAAATATTTTCAGTCTATTTTCAGTTTCTTATGTCATTTATTTTTTAAGTTATGACGTCATCGACTTTTTTTTAAATGACAACGTACATTTTTTATTATTGATTTTGGTAGTAGTTTTTATTCCGGTTCTGACCGTATAAGATTTTCAATATGTTATATTTGAAAAAAATCGAGGAAGACAGTCTTAAAGTTCAAATAACAAAAATTCATTAAATTGGGAAAATTTATCTAGTTGCCTAAGTTTGACGGAAAGTTATCGACGGCACATTCGTTTTTATTTTGAAATTATACAAATAGTTGAAAAATCGAACTAATGTGATACACCGGCAACTAGATAAATTTTCCCAATTTAATGAATTTTTGTTATTTGAACTTTAAAACTGTTTTTCTCGAATTTTTTCAAATAATAACATATTGAAAATTTTATACGGTCGGAACCGGAATAAAAACTACTACCAAAATCAATAATAAAAAATATAGGTTATCATTTAAAAAAAAAATCAATGACGTCATAATTTAAAAAATAAATAATATAGGAAACTGAAAATAGACTGAAAATATTTGCTGAAGTTAAAATCGCTATACCCCTTCGACATTTTTTCCAAAAAATTAATGTCAACGGAATTACTGAATTTATGCGTTACAAAGTTCAAATAACAAAAATTCCTTAAATTGGGAAAATTTATCTAGTTGCCGGTGTATCACATGATTTTTCAACTATTTGTATAATTTCAAAATAAAAACGAATGTGCCGTCGATAACTTTCCGTCAAACTTAGGCAACTAGATAAATTTTCCCAATTTAATGAATTTTTGTTATTTGAAATTTAAGACTGTTTTTCTCGATTTTTTTTCAAATATAACATATTGAAAATTTTATACGGTCGGAACCGGAATAAAAACTACTACCAAAATCAATAATAAAAAATATAGGTTGTCATTTTAAAAAAAAGTCGATGGCGTCATAATTTAAAAAATTAATGACATACGAAACTGAAAATAGACTGAAAATATTTGCTGAAGTTAATATCGCTATACCCCTTCGAGATTTTTTTCCAAAAAATTAATATTAACGGAATTACTGAATTTATGCGTTACTTAATTTCCACACTGTATAATAGATTCCTTTCAGTTGCTATGTAAGTGATTACATAACTCATATGAAAGTATCCTTTGGTGGTTGTCCGTTTTTTTTGTTGGCTTCAGAAGCTGGTTGTCAGTTTGAAAAATCTCTACAGGGTGGTCCTTAAGTAATGGGACACAATGAATTCCGAACATCAAAATATTACGATTTAGCCAAATTTTCCCGTGCAAAGTAAGTCACACTGTGACTTACTAGGTTTTTCCAATACACGGAAGACTTACCTTAGTCCAAAACTTGATATTAAAAGATAAACAGGGTGCTAAAGTTGAAACTGTAATTTTCTGCTGTAATTTTCTGCTGTAATTTAAGCATTTGAATATATCGATCTGAAAACTGGTAAACGGGTCTTTTTTTACGCTGGAAAATAATAAACCGTTCCCAATTTTAGGTTAGCTTCTAGAGGGCGCCACGTGCTCTGCACTCGATGTCTTAATCAAACTGCAACTTTTTTGCCCTAAAATATTTGGAAATTTCAATTAAACGCTGTGTAACTTTATAATTTATTAAAAAAAAGCTTTACCGTTTGATTGTCGCTACAGTTAACCATTTTCGAGATATTAAATATTCGTTGTAACCTCTTAATGATATTAATTTGAGTGTCACTTATCGCAGTAAACTTTTGTGCGTCACACAGTGGACGGAAACGCCAAAAAGCTGGCCAAAATGAAAAAAATGAAGATTTTTTTTTGAAATGGAAACGTTTTAAATCGTTGTAGTGGTACCCCTAGCATTAGAAACGACCGTTAATACCGGTTCGGATTCACTACCTGAGCGAGGAAATTACTTATTGTGCGATCGTGCAGCGCATCACTTCGGCAGCTCGTAACGCTTCAAATATCGATAAATTTTGTATGCAGCGTAAAAATTCTCAAAGTGCAGTTTTCTGTGTCATAAAAATGCATTCTGCATCAGAAAGTAAGTACAATTAAAATATCTCAGTATCAGATCAGTTTATTTATATGGTAATTAGTAAATAATTATCGAAGTGGAGTGCATTTTTGTACATGCAACGATTCATAAACTCCACAAGAAAAGCCATAAGTTACGCGGTTGGTGATGGTTGGTCTTGAAACTTATTGGAATGTGTTTAATGAACATTTCTTCGAAAGTGTATAAAAGATTAGCTGCAACTTTTTGCATCTTTGCGAGATATTGACCAAATTGTGTGTGAATGCACGGATGCATGCACATTCGTGCACCATAAAGTGGGCTCCTTTTCAATGCGTTCTCATGATGTAATTCAGATAGTAATTGAATAAAATTAATTTTCAAAGTCATTACACATTTTTATTCCATTCCCCAGATCCTAATTTTCCCGAAACAAATGAAACACATGAATTCGCTTCAATTCAATAATAATTTTTGAACTATGTATATATTTTTGACCGTAATTTTTTTGAAATTCTATATGGGATTCTTCATCAGCGACCCAAAAAAAACTGTATACAAAGTTTTGTAAAAATGCAGCGATAATTGGCGATTTTTGGTATGTTTTGGGGAGATTTCATGGCCGCCATTTTGTTTTTTTTCAAAATTCAACTTCGGATTCTTGATCAGCGACACAAAAAACCCCTGTATGCACAATTTCAGTAAAATAGCTCAATGCCTTTATATTTTGGCCAGCTTTTCGGCGTTTCCGTCCACTGTGCGTCAGTTAAATTCTATGACTCACAAGCCATTTCTGAGGATCAGCAATTATTTAACAATCAAGATATTGAGGACGATATACACGTTATTTATAACAACTATAACGTAGTATTGGATATTGTCCACAAATTAGAAAGTTCTTCCTTGTTCCTAGTATACTCTATTCTAAACTACTTGATAGTGTAGAAACTGTATTACACACTTTTACAAATATCCCAGATATGCGGGTAAGATATTTAGTGACTTTTACAAAAAAAAATCCAGAGTCTGTAAAATTATGTGGTATTAGTCGGTGTCAATGCGAAACATCCTTCAGTTGATAATTTATAACTTTTTTAAGTTTACAAATATCACCTTCATCGATGTTGAGCGATCATTTTCGCTGTACACAAATGTGTTTACACAACGAAGAAGGCGTTTCCCGGAAGAAAATATAGAAACTGTGTTGCTCATGTGAATGATCTCACCATCCAATAAAGCTAGTATGAGGGGAGTAGAGGTAGCTAAATGCTTAATTTATTATGGTTATTACGAAATTATGTTTAAGCCCAAACGAAATTTTCCAGCAATATTTGCTAAAAACTTAGTTCTGGAACTTAACCCATTATGGCTCTCATGTACAGAACTGTTCTATTGCAATCAAATATCAACATTTATGGTTACTCTAACGAGTTTAAAAATTAAAATGCAGTAATAGTTTTCTTTCGCATACAATTACAGCAACATTTTTAACTTCTCAGACTAAAATTCACTTATAAATAGAGCTGTCCGAGGTCACCTGGCCGACAGAGCCGTCATATGACTCATATGTTTACATCATATCATAATACTTAAATAAGTACAGTAAATGGAAATAAATTTTAACAATAATGTTAACATTTTATAAAAATTTGTGTAAAACTCACCCTTTTAAGCAGATTTATGAAGTAGTTTGGTTGTCGTCATCACAAAGTGGGGAAGATCTATAGTATAATAGCATCAGGTATGTTTCTACAGCTGTCTCCGTCAGCGATGTTCGCTTTGGTGAAAAAATATGTTTTGTATTTTGAAAATGACCATTCGACATCTACGGATGTAATACAGGCATAAGTAAAACAATCTGTGAACTCACTTAACGAAGTTGTAGATGCACCATCACAAATTTGTCTTAATTTGCTAAAATCAGGATCTTTCTGTAATACACACTCGAATTTTTCACTAACGCGATTATTTTTTGCGTCATTTATAGCCTGTAGCTGTGTATTTACGTCGTCCACTATTTGCAGCGATTCCACTAACGACAACGAACTATTTTGCAATTTTTCTATTGCGTCGTGTAGTCCTCTATAACTGTTATTAATAGTTTTTAAATCTGTTTCAAGGGAAACGTCTTGAAAGCTTGTCTGGCTTTCCCTAATAGCTGCAGCCTCGTTAGGGTTGAACTGTAGTATCACAGCTTTTATTTGTTGAAAATATTCAGCATAATAAAAGCCGCTTTCAACCACGTTCTCCAACGTGTAAGAATTGGCTCTGGTGGTTCAGGGAGACCAGGACACTGTCTGTGAAATCCTCGAAGCCGTTTAGGAGATTTGAGAAAAACTTTTTTTGTATTTGCTATTAATGCATCTACCTCTGGAAAACATTTTCGAATCGTTTCTGCCACAAGATGTAACGCATGCACTTTACACGTAACATGTAAAAACCTACAATTGTCTCTTTGAAAAGAACGGCCTACCATGCGTTTTGTCGCAGCACCATCAGTCACAAACATCAATACTTGACTTGTTGAAAGTTCAAATTTTTCGAATGTCTCCAACACCACACGCCTAATAATTTCGCCAGTACACGCAGTTAGTCTTTTACTAGCTAGTAAAAGTGGAAATGTTAGTTTAAGAGGGCCCAGTACACGTACTATAATATTTAAAATAGAATTTTTTTTACAATCTGTCGTCTCGTAAATACATAACCAGAGCCGTGTATTTTTTAATCCACATTTAATCCTATTTACAATGTCTTCACGAACAGCTGGAATATATCTACGTAACGATGTACGATTTGGTAAGTTCACCTGGGGATTGTATTTATTCCAAAACTTCCGAAATGGTTGTTTATCCAGTATGTGTAGCGGAATATTACTGGCTATTAACATTAACAATAAATCAAACATAAACTGAGTTATCAAAGGCATGCCATTTTTTTTATTTTGATGTTGCACGGTGTTGATATGACGACGACAATCTGTTTTGTGCCAGCACATTAAGTCTTGATTACAAACTTTACAAATCCGTCATAGAATAAATCCGGAAATTCACAGATAAATTTATTCACTGTGTCCGCGTACGGTCGTTTTTTACCCTTTGGCGTGTTTGACATTATGTATAATTTATAGGTACAACCTCACGCATCAACCTTTCAAATAAGACTGCAGCGTAAATCACTTCTAAATCGGCACGTGTGACGCCATTGCAAGACCGTGGCTGTACTCCAGCCACCTCGGACAGCTCTACTTATAAATTCTTCCATAGACAAATTTTTATGCATAGAAATCTCCTACAGACTTTCAAACTGCACTTCAATACTTGACAAATTTTATACAAGAATACAAGCAATACATTTTCCAATGATAAACGAGTTTACATTCTATTCGAATGTCGTTCTACAATCAACGCTCGCATTTTGTACAAGCGTACAAGCAAAAGAGCAGTCATTTTAGAGTTATATAAAGGTAGTTTACGGAAGTGAAATATAAAGAAATATCAAATTTGTTTAGAAAGGTTTTTTAGATCTAAAAATTGTAATAAATAGAAGCGATTTGATATTTTTATAAATAATTCACATTATTTTTATTTTCAATAGTGCACGTTTTTGCTGATAGGCGGATGCAGAAGGTACATTTTTCGGAAATGTAAAAACTGACCACAAATTTACCGAGGTGGAACAAATTAAAGAAAATTCCATGTCAAAAATGGGTAAAATAAGTGTCTAAAGGTGTTTATGTTACATGACCCACTTAGTAAAGTAATTTGTGGTAATTATTTTCTGTTAATTACCTAAACAGCACCTATTCATGTCACGAAAAGAGGAAAAGAGGTAATTTCAATTGTAAGGTGGCATGCGGACGACGGGCTGGTCCTAGTGACAGGCCGCTTCCTAAACGTCGTTTGCAACAGAACGCAGGTAGCCTGTATAGAAAGACGGTGCGGTGAAACAGGTCTCTTAGTTAATCCATCCAAGACTGAGATGATCCTTTTCACTAATTGTAAGAGAACAAAAATTGTGGATTTTAGAGCACCAATTATGTATGGTAAACCTCTCGCACTTACGCAGGAGGTTAGATACTTGGGAGTGACCCTAGATAGTAAACTGTCATGGGGGCCGCAGATCGACATCGTCATCAAAAAGTCGACTGCAACCTTTTGGCAATTGCGTCGAATGGTAGGTAGGAACTGGGGCCTCAACCCACGGATCCTACATTGGCTGTACATGGCGGTCATCAGACCGAGGCTCCAGTATGGATTTGTAGTCTGGTGGCCGAGCGTGGACAGAGTCACCACGTCCCGAAAGCTGGCAAAACTCCCGAGACTAGCCTGTCTAGAAATCACTGGCGCAATGAGAATGACACCGACAGCTGCTCTGGAGGTTCTGCTAGACTTGCCAACGCTTCCCTCGTCGATAAAGAAGGAGGCTATGGCGGCCTATCTGAGAATGCGGGATTCTGGGAGCTGACATTGTTCAGGTAGAGCACGCAGCAATTGCTGGACCGGCGGAGAGGGAAATACCCATATCTGTCCTAAAGGTGAGAAAAGCGAAAGATCAGCTAAGGCTGGAAAGGAAATATACTCTCACTATTCGCAGTAGTGAGGAGTGGAGTGAAGAGAGAATTGACTTCTCCCCGCACTCTCTGATGTGCTACACAGACGGATCTCGGGTGGCCACTAGACCGTCCTCCGGGGCGGGAATATATCTGGAAGGCAAAGAAGTGAGAAAAGCTTTGTTCTAGGTTTGTACACCACGGTCTTCCAGAGGTTTACGCCATCGTAGCGGTGGCGGGTAAGGCTGAGGTTAGGAACAAATGGTATTCATCTGCTCAGTCAGGCTGCTCTAAATGCGGTGTACTCCCCCAAGACGAGATCAGTTCTCGTTCAGGAGTGCGGGGACGCCCAAGAAGAGCTTGCCAGGCACAAACAAATGAGACTGGTGTGGGTCCCGGGACGTACCGGAGTTCCAGGCAACGAGAAGTCCGATGAATTGGCTAGACTTGGAGCCGAGGAACCCTCTCTCGGGCCTGAGCCTATGTTAGACATTACAAGAAGGCATGTCACAACGACCCTCAATGAGTGGGCCCACGGGACACTGAGGAAGCATTGGAGGGCCAACAGGGCCTGCAGTTAAACTCGAGATTTTGTGACGGGACCGCACAGATTGAGCTCGGCCTGGTTACTTGGCCGGAGTCAGAAGACTCTGATACTTTTAATCGGAGTTCTGACAGGCCACTGCAGACATAGGAGGCATTGATAGGTATTGAGGAAGACCCACATGTCCAGGATGCGGGAGTGGTGAAGAAACATTTTACCATATTCTGGGACAGTGTGAAGCCTGCGAGCGCCTGAGACATAATATATTCGGTGCTGAGGCACTTCTAAAGGAGGAGATGAGCCACGGCCGTCTCTAGAGTCGACCGTGGATGAGCTTCATCGCAATGAGTCACATCCTGGTCGGAAAGATTCGACGAGGGAGCAAGAGAAGTACATGGCTGAGGGGACAGCTGGCTGTTGGTAAAAAGGGCCCGTCTGCGGCCTACTTGCCAGGCGTCAGACTCCTTCACCATTATCATTACCATGGCCTACTTGGTGAAAATAAAAAGAAATACATGAAATGACAGCCATCTTATTTTTTTTGCGATTATTGTCTGTTTTGAGGATTTTAAAATAAAATATCGACATATGATGCGTCATTGGAAAGAGAATTTTAAGAAGAATCTGGTGACATGAAAAAATATAGTGTGCCATTTGATATAACAAAGTTGTGACAACTTCCAGTTAAACCGGAAGTTGAGATGGATGAAACAGTCAAGATATGACTAATATTATGTAATTTGACACGCTGTATATTATCAGAACGATAATTAATTTATTAAAATATTACAGAATTATTTTAAAAACTATGGTGTATTAATTGTTTGGAAATGTACTAATTTAATATGTAATTTCCAATGTCATTATTGCCATGGAAGTGTTTTTACGCTTCCTATAACACAAATGAGCGATTATTAAAATAATTATCATCTAGGAATGTTTCAAATGGAAACACAAAAGCATACATTTTATTATTTGAATTTTATTTAAATACGCCAGTCAGTTTTTAAACAATTTTACTGCATTTACCACAAATTTGTCACAAATATCCATTTCAGCTCCTTAAATAAACGAAGCCATGTTTTCTACTAAAATACCAAATAGTTGTGTTCGAGCATGGACGTATATTTATAGTACAGATATTTCCTTAATTTTTAAAAGTCTCATAAATTTCAATTGAATGAATCATATTGAAATAAAATATAACTGACATTTTGGAAGAATTCATGCCTAGAATAGTTGATTTATTACTGACAACCAAGGATTTACTTACATTTATATAATTTTGTTTTAACTCGTAATAAATATTTAAAGCAAAAAAAATGTGAATGTTATCCTTACAACTGCTTAGCGCAACACCAGTTTCGACGTATCTGCTCACTTCACAGAGCAGCACGGTATACTTTCAAAAGACTAACATCATTAGGCTAATCACAAATAACTGCTGAACTTGCGTAAGATTTACTGTGGTAAGATGGATAAAAAGAGCGACTCGTTAGTGAAGTCAAGGAAGCAAACAAGTTTTGTATAATTTCATGCTACAGAGAATGCTTAAGCAGCAAACACATTACGCCCCTTCAGTTGAGTTTAAGCCTTGGCTGGAAAGTTGCTAAACATGTCAATAAATGAGAGTCGCACACTGCCTAGGTGGAAGAAAATATATGTGACCAAAATACAGACAATCTATTAGAGTATAAAAGTAAAATAAAATTTAAGTGGTCCAAAGGTCTCTCAGCTGTAAGAACTAAGTGGATAGGTTAGAAATGTCAGCAGGTCCCAAACAAATTGAAATGCTTTTAATTACAAACTTAAAATCACCTCTATAAACTATCATTTTTATCTACTTTTATCTATGATTACAACAAACACATATTTGAGTATTAAAATATAAAAATATGTATAGCTCTAATCACTTCCACTATTACTGGCACCGTCACTAACAAGACGTTTTTTCCCAAGTTTCTAAAACGTCCTTATCAGTTCCAGCCATCTTTAAATGCGTATCATCAGGCAGCGAAACTATTTGACATTTTTGAGAGCCGGCAGTTATATAAAAATCATAGTATTTAAAGAGCCTTTGTGTAATTAAATTAATTGATACGTTTATTTATATACTCGAAATTTGGGAAGTTATAAAATTCCAAAAGCTGTAACAGAAATAATTATTTACTAGTTATTTAAAAATATTTTATTTATTAAATACACATTCAAATGCATTCAATTCAAATTTATCAAGACCTTGTTGTTTCTAAATTCAGTTCTTGCGGCAAACATGTGTTGGTCCACTTGGTACATAAAACTGCACCATGATTGGTTAATAACAAATACCCAATTATGCGTCTGACCGAAGCAAACAAATACCGAGTTAAATTTTAACACCTACTTTACCATGCAAAATACTAACTTATGCCCCTTATTGGCTAAATAGTCTTGTAAACAATCCATTTTTATATTTGAATAACATCCCACAGGGATCCATTGTGGGACCTCTTCTTTTTTATATTATTTATAAGTGATATTGTAGTTAACTTAGAAGTATGCTATTTACTGTGTGTAGATGACGTGAAACTGTATTCCTGTATAGACTCTGAGTCAGATTGTAAACAGTTACAGAGTGACTTGGTGTACATTAAATAATCTTCCACTAAATGCTCAGAAATGTAATGTAATTGTCATATTGTAAAAAGCAAAATCCCATATTATGGCTATGAATTGAACAGCAGCATTTTAAGTCGTCCTAATTACATAAAAGATTTCGGGGTCACCTGACAGTGAATTAACTTTTAATTTACATATAAATAACGTGGTACAAGCCTCATTTAGAAACTTGGGTTTTGTGATAAGAAATACTGCAGCATTCACTGATATAAATGTCATAGTATTGTTATTCAATACTTTTGTCAGATCAAAGCTTGAATATGCATCCTTAATCTGGAGTCCTGGATATCTGACGTATATTGAAAACTTGGAGACTTATCAAAGTATTTGGTATTTATAGAAGATGGATTGTATCCACTTATTGTAGCACCTCAAGTATTATTACTTAATAAATTTTCAGTATCAAGCTTACAGGATCACAGGATCATACAATCATTAATATTTCTGTATAAAATTATAAACAAGGTTTGGAATAATATGACCTTTTATCTTGTCAAGGCGCGGACGAATTGTATAATGCATTTTTGTAATGTAATTTTATACCTAATCAATGTGTTAATATTTGTTATTGTATTTTCCCATCCAGTAATTGGCTTCGGCTGTTAGATGGTGTACGTAACTAAACCAATAAATAAAAACATAACACCCAAGTTTTTTAAATTTTTGCAAAAACCGAATTTTCAATCTACCGTACACATATGTACAGACCAAATCGCTCCAATTTAATAGCCACGAATGGAGAACGAATATTAGTTGTGACCATGCGATGGCAGACTTTAGTCATTTTGAATAATACATTGTATCAAGTGGTATGTATTTCATTGTTCATTTTATACTTTTGCAGTAGTAGCAACCGATCCTGGATCTGGTCCAATTTCTTCTCCCTGATTATCATATTTGTCCAAATTAACTCTACAGCGTTGAAGTGACAATTGCAATGTGGTAAACGAATAACTTCATGCCCATTCTCCCGTGACAATTCGTCAATAAAATATTTTTATCTTTCTTATTATTTCTAACAATATTTAAGTCCACTTACAGCGCAGTTTGGTGGGAAAAAGAATATTTATGTTCGGTTAACGATTCAGCAAATTCATGATTTTTCCATTGCGTTGTAATACATTTCTTTAATTGTCGACTGGTATCATCCATTAAAATTAAACTCGGTTCGTTAGGGCTTGTGGGTAGCTGTAGTTTTATCCTTTCGTCAAAATTGACACAATTCATGTTATCGTGATAATCCATACTTTTATTAGTAGTGGAAAAATTAAACTTGTACCTGAAATAAAGCTTTCTGATGTTCCATCACACAAAATAATAAATCGCTTCCCTGCTGTTTCTATTTTCAGTTTGACACTTCTTTTTTTAGTGAATCTTGCCATGATTTTCAAACAGTTCCATTGGCAAATGCCCATGATTTATCTAAAAATACCACTAACAATTTTTTTTGTTCACAACAACGATGGTTAAAATTCTTTTATTTCTATATTCACAATGTTGTAATAAATTGAATTGGTTTACTTATGTGAATGATTTCCATCGTTTTAGCATTTCTTTCAAAGTTTTTGCTGTAAAAGGGGATTAACTCATTAACATCTTCATTTGCATTCAATGTTTTTCGTTTCTTTCTAATCCGTTTTATTACTGCTAACGATAAGTTATTAACTTTTTTGGTGTTTAATTCTTCGAACTGTGCTGAAAATGAGACTTATTTTTAAAGCTTCAGAAACTTTCTTGATTCTTTTCAGGTGGTATCAGGGGTCCATTACTTTCCCATTATTTTGTAATGTAATCCATTAAATTTCCCAAGTAGCATTTTTAGATACAATTTCGAAACTAATTTGGTAGTGAAAAACATTTTTTTAATTGTTTCCATTTTTATGGGAGATACAAAGGTTTACATTCATTTCCAACAATTTTTAGAAATTATAGTATACGAGAGATGTGAAACCAACAACGGCTTTAAAAGAAGTTGGTGTGGAATATAAAAGGACGAATAACAAATTAACAAATCTTGCAGCTATTTATTCTTATAAATTATTTCAATTAGTATCATCCAAACAGTATTTTACTAAATATGAAGATAAGTATATAATACATTATATTATAATTTTGGAAAGAGAATTTAAATCTTTCTTCAAAATTGTAAAAATATACAGAGCAATCCATTTTAAAAAATTTTGCTTTGTTTTTTCCCACTTTTATTTGACTTTCAATTGTTTCCTTGTTGAAATTTTCGAATTCTTTGGAAAAGATACTATAAGTTACGTTAAACATTTTTAATTTATTTCCAAAGACAAACCAAGAAATTGGGGTGAGAACGTTATAGGAATTACCTTGTACAAATATTTAAGTTAATTGAGGTAAATGTTGATATTACAAAAAATTTCAAAATTGATCCCCGTATTTCTTAAACGGCACGGCCGGAGAGTGACAAAATGCCGATAGGTCGATGTTCATTTTTTATTTATTCAAAAAATGAGGATGGGTATTTTGGTAAAATTAAAAAAGTAGCTGTTAAATTTGTTTGAAGGCGAAATTTCAGGTAAAACCAATGTCGCGGCCATTCAGTTTGTTTTTGGTTATCAATTATCATGAATAGAAAACTTTATAAGCGATTTGCTACTTCTGTCGTGCGCTTGATGAAAATCCAGCATTTTAAGTCATCGTATAGAGAAAACGTTAGTAATTGAATTGTATTAAAAAGAGGTAAAAGTGTTGTAAAGGAAATTAAATATAAAATGAGGAAGTCCTAAAATATTCCTTGAATACTTTAGAAGGAAAATATTCCTAATAAAAATTAATTATCGATAATTTTGCCAAAGCAAAATTTATCTTTTATATATAAAGTTCAAATATTTTTTTGGTGAAAGAGCATATATATATTTATTGATGTACTGAGAAATTGACCTATTTTACTTTTACAACTACATGTCGGTAAAATTGCAACTAAGTTCATTGCGAGATAAATTTAATCTATTGACAAGGAAATCCCCGTGTCAATAAATTAATCTAGATAGAAAATAACTTGTTATATGCGAAATGTAAATAAAAATGAACTGACAAATTTAATTCAAAGTAGGATAACAAAATTGTCGATATTTAAAATTAATATAATGAAGACCCATGGAAATAATATCACGATGTTATAATGCTGATAAAACTTTAGTTTATATATAGATACAAACTACCTATAAAAAACATTATTTTAATAATTGCTCCATATTGATCGTATTAAAGGTATAGATAAATACTATTAAGGATTTGTAATCAGTTTTGTTATTAATCCTTGTAGCTAATAATGAATATCACGGATCGATTTTTTTTATTAAACAGCATTCTCAGGGCATGTTTGCAATACTTGTATCAAATAAGTAGCACCCACCTAATCCGCTTATAACTTATAATGACGTGGTTTTCCACAAAACACCAATGCACCATATACTGCACATATGGGATTGGCCCTCTGTCACCATTCATACTATTTTTACACTATGTAATTTTCAAGCTTTCAAACTCATCCAACCGTATATTATTTGTTACATTCCTAATTGATCTGAAATTTTTGCTATCTATTTTATGGTTGCTCTCAAACGCATGTTGAGCAACACTAGACTTGTCTGTTCTACCATATTTAAGATAAGCCATATGCTCCTTGAATCTAGTTTGATTTGTTCGTCTAGTTTGTCCAACATACTTTTGATTACAATCTTTTCAGCTAATTTCGTAAATCGCCGCTGGATTTTCTTTTGTTTCAATGTTGTCTTTTGGATTGCCTAAAAGTTGTTGTAGTTTATTTCTCGGTGAATGAACCACTGTCATACCTATATCTTTAAAACTCTTACCAATTCCACACATGAATCGAGGATCGTATGGAACCGATACAAATTTCGGTTTTTCTCATTCACTTTGAGAAATCAAAGAATATCGAAGTGCGTCTAAATTTACATTTCCTAATTATTTTATCAACTAAACATACTTAATCAATGCCTTTTCTTTTTCAAATCGCTCCTTATTAAGAAGCGATGTACTAAAAAATTAAAACTCGCCATTTTATGTTGAACACAATGGTGAGATGCCTTAGGGATGTATCTTAAAGTACTGGTATATTTTCTGTGTATGTCAAATTCTAACTTATTTTCACTATTTCAAATTATTAATACATCTAAAAATGGTAGTTGTCCGCTGTTTTCAATTTCATATGTGAATTTAATTGACGCTAACGACTATTAATTTAGAAGCAAAGTTATCAATATCAGTGACATTTGTATCCACAAAGGATAGAAAAATTATCAAATAGTTGCGTGAAAAATAATGTTTTTACTTAAAAGCTGATACGGTTAATAAGGTTGTTATTTTACATAAAGAGGACTGTTATGAAAGGGTAGAAAACCTGATTAGTAATGGTCCTTATGAGAAAACTTTTTAGAAATTCATTACCAAAAATGATTACTGAATTAAGAAATGTACTTAAATCCTGTAACAACCTTATTACTCCAGATTTAAATAGGTTTCAGGGCCGAATTTATATACCCCGAGGCCCTAAAGCACTAAGGAATTGGAGGCTCTCAGAATTTTCAAAACACACTGTAGCAGTATTATGCATTATGTAACTGTTTTCTCAAAGATAATATTATCCATTATTCACTGCAGTGAAGAGTGATTTCATTATTCACTGGTTTTGAAATTATTGATTACAATTTCATCGACCAAAAATTATTATTTTTAATAGTCGTGGATAAAGTAGTATTCTACCCACATGTAAATATTCACTAGGGAGATTTACGTAAACTTCACCCTTGTGAATAATAGTAATTATTACATGAGCACTGAATAATGTACTACATTATTTTTCTGAGTTTATTATTTGAGGATCTCTTTGATTTGTGGTAACTATCTTACAAAGATGTTGGATATTTTCCTTTTCACGTTTTTGAAAAAATCGTTAATTTTAGAGCTTTTGCTGAAAGATCTTCCCGTTTGATCTATTTTCTCTCGCTTGTTTTCTTTCATAGGCGCCGCTCTCAAAAAATTCTCTTAAACATGTTAAAATTAATTCAGTATTTATATATAATGTAATAAATCGCAAAATGAGAATCCGAAGCGGACAAAACGTCGTGCGTATACAAATTTCTAATCACCGAATAGGAAAGTATTGGGTGGTGGAAGGAGCAAGATGGCCATAGTGCTCTGCGTTCTGCGTCATTCTTTTCGGCGGTCTTCTATTTCAGTCACTAATACGCTATTAGAAATCAAACTTCTGGCAACAAGTGCAATGTGCAAGCCTTACAACGCGGGCCTATTATGTTGTAAACAGTAAACTTGTAAACCGCTTAACCGAACAGTATAGAAACAGTAAATAGTCGTCGAACAAATAAAATTAGTAATTGAATTTCATCACTTTATAACAATAAGATTTTTGGAAACCACAGATAAATAGTCAATTTTCTTTTATCAAGACCATGAGGCTCGAGCCCCCGCCCCCAAAAGCCTGAGGCCCTAGAGCGATTGCCCTTTCTGCCCTGTAGAAAATCCGGCTCTGGGAGGTTCCATATATTCAATCCTATTGTACCTAGATTATACTGCTTGCCTAAGATACATAAACCAGGAAGGTCGATGCGTCCTATTGTTTCAGCTATTGGATTCGATCACTGACTATCAAAATGGTTAACAGAGGAGTTCGAAAATTTACCCATTGCATCACCTAATTCCTCTATGATTAATTCCAATGATTTCATTAAAAGGTAAGTTGCAAGAAGGTGAAATTTTGATCTCCCTTGACGTTTGTATTTAATATTTCGAAGTGTTGCGATACTACAGACTTTGGTCTACTTTGGGGATTTACTCGTATCAAACAATCTCAGTCAGGATGTTGTAAAATAATATATTCAACTCACTAAACTTTACTTTCCATTCAATGACAATTTGTTTTAACAACATGAAGGAACAGCAATGGGTAACTCTTTGTCACCATTCATTGCTAATCTCTTCATGAACAGATTCAAAACAGAAGCAAAAGAAGAAATCGAGTATTTTCCCAGGATTTGTCTTAAGTATATGAATGATATTTTTGTAGTTTTTCATACAAAAATCACTGATATTGACAACATTGTTTCTAAATTAAGCAGTCATTTGGCGTCAATTAAATTTGCATATGAAATTGAAAACTGTGAACAACATTTTTAGATGCATTAATAATTAGAAATAGTGAACATAAGTTCGAATTTAACAGATACAGAAAAGATACCAGATATATCCCTAGGGACTCCCACCATTGTGCTCAACACAAAATGGCGAGTTTTAATTTTCTACTTCATAGACTACTAAGCTTCTCCTTAATAAAGAGAGTTTTGAAAAAATGGCAGTGATTAAGGATATAGCTGTGAGTAATGGATATTCTGTACGTTTAATTGATACTATAATCAGGAAACGTAAATTTACTTTTCGAAATTCCTTGACCTTTCAAAATTATAGAGAAATACCGAAATTTGTATTGATTCCATACGATCCTCGATTCACCCTTGTCATTGGTAAATTTTTTAAAAATATAAGTATGACAATGGTTCATTAATCGAGAAATAAATTACAACTTTTAGGCGATTCAAAACACAAAATTGAAGCAAACGAAGAGTCGAGAAATTAGGAAATTATCTCTTAAGAACTGTAATTAAATGTATGTTGGACAAACTAGACGATCAATTCAAACTAGATTCAAAGAGCATATGGTTCATCTCAAATATGGTAGAACAGATAAGTCTAGTGTTGCCCAACATGCGTCTGAGAATAGATAGTAGCAATTTAAGATTAAATAGAAATGTAACAAATGATTGCATTTAAAGGCTTGGCAATTATAAAGTGTACAAATAATATGAATAGTGACAGAGGGTCAGTCCTATATAGTACGCTTTATGGGTTAGTGAGTTACGATTCACCGAACCTCAACATAATTTAGGCATAAATAGGATACATTATTAGCATAAGGCTAGTTTTAATCAGCTCCAGATGATACCAGCTTGGTTGGTGAAATGCGCGCCGAGTGTAGTATGTGGAGTTTTGGTGTTTTGTAGAAAATCACATCAGTGAAGCTTCATATCAAAGGTTCCAATCCACTGAAGGACCTTAGTTATTATTTAAAATATCCGTACCGTATCGTTCAAAGGTATTTACAGACCTCTCGCTAACTAGTATATCTAGTCTCAGCATTTGGTGTTTTAATCCCCAATTGCATTTATGGAACGCCACTTAAATATAAAACAGGATCACATATCAATATATATATATATATATATATATATATATATATATATATATATATATATATATATATATATATATATATATATATATATATATATATATATATATGATTAAATATGATTTGAAGGAAACAACTACTCAGCGGGCAAATACCCCGACCTGCATTGAAATTACACCTTCAAATCATGATAGATCGATAGCCAATATCATTTGTCAATTCCTAACCAGACATAGATCGATTTCGAACTTATTTGTTCTCTTCAGTATGCCATAGGTTATGGAACAGACAAATGATAGTGGCCAACCTGCTAGTTATATACTAACTATGGTGAAGTGAATAGTGGTGAGAGGTATGAAACTTCTCATATGGTCTGAATGCTACTATCCGACCGACATCCTCGATGTCTCTGTGGCGGATAGCGACTTCCATCACAGCAAGTACCGAGAGCGGCGACCCCTAGCCCAGGTGGACTAAACTAATGTGATTAAATATGATTTGAAGGAAACAACTACTCAGCGGGCAAATACCCCGACCTGCATTGAAATTACACCTTCAAATCATGATAGATCGGATAGTAGCATTCAGACCATATGAGAAGTTTCATACCTCTCACCACTATTCACTTCACCATAGTTAGTATATAACTAGCAGGTTGGCCACTATCATTTGTCTGTTCCATAACCTATGGCATACTGAAGAGAACAAATAAGTTCGAAATCGATCTATGTCTGGTTAGGAATTGACAAATGATATTGGTTATCGATCTATCATGATTTGAAGGTGTAATTTCAATGCAGGTCGGGGTATTTGCCCGCTGAATAGTTGTTTCCTTCAAATCATATTTAATCACATTAGTTTAGTCCACCTGGGCTAGGGGTCGCCGCTCTCGGTACTTGCTGTGATGGAAGTCGCTATCCGCCACAGAGACATCGAGGATGTCGGTCGGATAGTAGCATTCAGACCATATGAGAAGTTTCATACCTCTCACCACTATATATATATATATATATATATATATATATATATATATATATATATATATATATATATATATATATATATATATATATATATATATATATATATATATATATATATATTTTTATATATTATTATTATTATATTATATATATAATTATATATATTTATATATTATTATTATTATATTATAATATAATATAAAATATATATATATATATATATATATATATATATATATATATATATATATATATATATATATATATATATATATATATATATATATATATATATATATATATATATATATATATATATATATATATATATATATATATATATATATATATATATAATCATTTCAACCATATGTAAAGCTAACAAAGTGAAAATCCTCTCAAGGTGTGGCGAGTATGCACTATATAGGTATATAAAGAAAACAAGGTACTTGTGGCATTTTGAGCCATAAAAACAGACTGCCAAAATTTGTGCCGAACTGCTTCTTAAACGCGTTGGTGCCGCAATAGCGCATGTGATGCCACTGTATAAGCAGCGTTATCCCAGCTCTTGTTATTATTTAATAATAATTTTCTAAGATTTCATTTTATTACAGAATGGATGATACAAGAAAAACTCTTACGTTGGCAATTCACTAATAAATTGTGCTTGTAGTCAAGTGGCTGAAATATAGCCTTAATAATATCCTAAAAATTAATTTCGTAGCCCTTTCTCTGGAGAATAAAAAAGTTGAGCCAGACTGTTCCAGAATAAAATTGAATATCTGAGTTTCATATCTCTTTGATATTTGTTGTAGGGAACAATTTTAAAGTGTGACCTTGTAACCAACTTTGAGGTTTATGCTTTTAGTAATCGAATTAATGACGCCGAAGTAGATAGTCGATTAAAATAAATATCAGAAGTGTAGGTAAATAACTTAATTAAAAAGAGACAACAATGATACAATAAAGTTACAAAATAAAACACACCATACAGAATAAAAGACACTAATTTAAATTCGAATAGTACGGATAGTATAATTAGGTCAGGTCATAACTAGAACTCGGGCGGAGGTATTGGTTTCCAGTGACGGCTTAAAGCAGACCATGATAAAAATAATTTTATTTAATTTTAATATGTTAATACGTAAACTAGTTTTATCGGAAAACGTATGATAAAAAAACAAAAAAAGTTATATTTTATACTAGCAAATTTGAGGGTGACGTCACATTATGTTCTTCCCTGTAACTCGTGAATGGCTGGAGATATCTAAATTCTGTAACGACATTGGAAAGTAATGGTGAATGTAACACTAACACACACATGCTATCATAAAAGTGAAAGTATATTACTAATATTTGTTGTAAATATTCCAGGGTTAATTTCCGGCGCCTCATTAAAAATCTGTTTGTAATGTGAGAAGGACCGTTCAACATCGACAGATGTAATTGACGCATACTTAAGATATGTGAACTTTTCAGAGACTCCACATTATGTCTTGTGTGGAAAAGTCTTCTTCTTTACCAGATAAAAAGTCATCTGCCACCCCGCAGACCGATGCCCGGGGAAATTCAAAAACAAAAAAAAGTTTTGAAGAAAATCTTTAAAATGTCGATTAGATGTTAAATATGTAAAATATAAACTGACAAAATCAAAAAGTCATTAGAACTCGTGAAGGGATGTAGATATCGAAAAAAAAAACACGCCCACATCCCCTGTCGAGTTTGACACCCTACTATCTGGTGCAAAAGTCTTAGTCTATTTGGACGAAAAATATAAAAGTTTTGAAAAAATTCTTTAAAGATCGAATAGATGGTAAATAAGTATAAACTGACAAAACCGAAAAGTCCTTATAACTCATGAAGGGATGTAGATATCGAAAAAAGAAATGAAAAATACCCCTACATATCGGCTATCGGCTTTGGCTGCCTACTATCTTGTGCAAAAGTCTCAGTCCCTTTGAACGAAAAAAAAAAAACAGAAAAATTTCATAAAAGCGAATAGATTTTTGTTGACTGCCCACAGGCGCTTTAATTGCTAGTTGCGCCTCTGTTGTAAAGGCGTTTGATTGTTTCCTTGTTAAGGGTTACTCAGCGGTAGGGTTTCAACTTCGTATCTAATGCCCTTCTGGTTTCTAAATGTTTGTTTATAGATAGAATACCTCCAGTCCACCTTGAGTGTGTATTGTGTGTTTATAACAAATTGACTTTATCAACTTAGGATATTACGGAATTCGCTAAAAACATTACAAGATAAGTAATATTGTGTCATACATGCATGAACATATTTACGCGTTGACACAACCTACAGCCAACCCTGGTTTTGACGTCATCAGTACCTAAATTCCAAGCTCTAGTCATAACTACGATATGTCTTAATAATATTCCTCTTCTATTTAGTATAAAAAGTACTACATTAATAAATATATGTATTTTAAAGTTAATTTATTATGTATTTTCTGAATGGTTTGAAATTGGTATACTATTTCACGGCGTTCTAATGCTGCAAAGTTGGCATCGTATTTACAAAAATAAAACACTTCTTACATCCAACGAGAGATTACATTATTCCTTTTCCTGTTTCAGGGCGACCGAATACAAATTGGTAATATTTTATATACCTATAAATTTATTTTCCTTAAAGAATACGCGTATATCTGGGAAACACGGAAATACAAATTGAAATAAAATATTTATTGTCACGTAATATTTCTGAAAGGATAAAACAGTGTTAATTTCATACAATTATTTGTTAGTATTTACAAAAAAAAACTCAAAAGTTAAATTTGTAAAAATGCACCTAATATATTGATTTACTTTTCCAACGTTTAAATCTCCATAAACGATAAGCGAGATGTTTCCTAAGAGAGCTATAGCCACTTGAAAATGGTACATGAAAATTAGTTTTTAATTATTATTTTACTAACCCCTGATACCCAACTATGAGATATGGTACACGATTTAGTATTAACGATTGGCCAAAACAATCTAAAAAATATGCTGAAAACTAATTTCGAATATATGTTTATAGCAGGGACCCGGACCAAAATCAAATTACTGTTCCTATTCCGTTCCAGTTTCGCTTCCAGTTCCGTTATGGTCTACAGGAAAAATTATGGTTCGGTCTTAGGTCGAGCAGACGAGAGCTGTAAGCGGTGAGCGCGACCGGCGCGCGTTAAAAAAAATATTTTTAATATTAGCTCGCAAACACTTTGGCGAGAGGTGAGCGATGAGTCGTGGGCGCTGAGCGATGATAAACTCGAAGTTTTGCATGCATATTTCAAAGCGCACGGCTTAGTTAATGTCAACATAATTATCGAAATACTAATGTTAAAAATATTTTATTTAACAGTGTGTCTCGCACCTTAGTTTTTCTATGATTGTGTTCACATTAACTAAGCGCTGCGCTTTGAAATATACATACAATACCACTAAGTTCTTACTGCTCGTCGCTCACTGCTTACCATCCTCTAATGTGTTTGCGACCTTAGGGTCTCTACATTTTGATTCCGGTCTTATAAGTGCCTTGTTTTTTGATTTTTATTATAACACGTTTTAATCATGACACCACCAAAGAAAACGATAAATTTAGTTACTTTTGTACTCAGGTTTTAGATAAAATAAAATAATATATTCTCACCATCTCACCAGGGAAAGAAGGTAACACTATTAGCGTAATTTAGTGTTCGGGAGGTAACGATAAATTTCAGAGACAACTTTTACGTAGAGATAATATTATATTGTAAACATCTAATGAGACATTCCCAAACAATATGAAATGATAAAATATTCTTATGCACTATGCAATAAACTTGTTTTATTATTAAACGGAAACAAAAAATTAATATCTATTTATGTAACAAGTCCATAATATAAAGCAGCTTATTGCCGAGCGAGCGTAGAGAGGTACATTATGGCCGCAAAACTATGTCATAAATAGTACTTTATAACGCAGTCATAGATAAAGGTTTTTATCAGGTAATTGGAACGTTTGCAGTTAAAAAAATAATTACTTACTGTCCGATGAGGCTTGTTATTGTCTAGTGCCCAATAGCAATTAATATATAGATATGGGCGGATCGTGTGTTTACGCCCACTGTCCCATGTTGAAAAAGAATACACCAATGACTTCAAGGTCATTGGAATATACTCAAAATACGTGGTATTTATAAAACGTCTATGTGAATATGACGTAGATACGTAAACCGTGAGAAATCAAAGACAACGAAGGTACATTTTTTTTAAATGTCTCGTTCAATTTTTGCAAAAGTGTCACAGAGATGTGACAGTATTAAACAAAAGAAATATTCTGAATTGAATAACAAATATGTCTGGATTAGCGTGGATGAAACCATCAATGCTTGCGGCTGAAAGGTGACAAATGTTTAAGTGGGTGCATAAACATTAGTTATATAATACTAATAATAATAATAATGGGTGTGCAACAAAGGCACATCCAGGATGTAACACAAATAAAGAATTCTCTCCGCGGCAAGTACAGACACCGCCTCCGAAAGATTTGGTCTTCCTAACTTTTGGGGAAGAACAAGGTGTCTGCAACTAATATGCTTGCTGTTCCGGTTTTGCTCTACTCCTTCGGAGTAGTAAAGTGGACGGTAGATGTGCTGCACCAATTAGACAGAGATACTTACAAGATGATGAATATTCACAGAAGTATTCATCCTAGATCGTCCGTTCCTCGTGTGTACCTCCCACGCCAACGGGGGGGCGAGGACTCTTGAGCCTGGAGTGTACGCATGGCAGAGTAGTACTGAGTATGTCATGTAACATCCTCAGAAGCTCAGATCCCCTCTGATGGTTTGTAAAACATCACGAAACGGTACGAGTGGGAGCAGGATTGTTCAGGGCAGTAAATAGAGTCACAATCGGCATCAGGCGAGGTGGCCGGCCAGGTGCTGATGTAAAGTCAGTCATTAAACCTCAGCCAAATCGCCTGAGAGCCCGAATTAGAGCTGCCTAATAGGAACATCTGTTTCGGCAGTACGTCGATAAACTCCAGCATGGTGTCTTCTATAAGAACATAGACACATACTATCTGCATGTCCCATATACGCGATTGTCGCGATTTCGGCCTACATTCACTGACATAACGGGGCGTTACGAGTGCTATACTACCATCTACGGCACTCGCACGGGGTAGACCAGACACCAGTGCTGCCTTACGTCCCCGGAGGTATTGAGTCTGTTATTGAGAACGAGAAATGCCGGATTTACTGGAACTACTCGTTCCCGACTGTCAGGCTAATCCAAGCCAACAAGCCTGACATAGTCCTCCTCGACCATCAACTCAAGGTGATGTATGTCATCGAGTTCTCGGCACCTGCGGAGAGAAACATCACCTTGAAGGAAGAGGAGAAACGGACTAAATATCGCGATCTCCGATACGAGCTCCAAGTGCAGTAGCTACTCGGTAAAAATGGTCGTCCTAATAATCGGTGTACTCGGAGGGATAAAGCCTACGCTGCTCTCGGAACTGAAGGTCATACCGGCCTGCCAAAAATCAGCCGAGTGGCTGGCAGGCCAAATGCAGAAGGCGGTCATTCTCCGTCTGCTTAGGGCACACGATTCTTGTATCTACAGTCACTAACCCTGCGGGATGTGGGGAGTGGCTATAGTTAATGCGCCGGCGCGACTCCCGTGAGGCGTCAGAGGCCACGGGAGGACTGTCCGGCATTGGATATTCCAAAAAGAAAAAATAATAATAATCTCTGCTAAGAGTCTCATATACTTTTACTTCTTCTCACCTTCTTTGAGTATTAAGCCACTGTCCTAAGAATGTCAGAGGTTGGTTTTTGCCTTTCCAAAAATTTCTAATACCTAAAAAATATTTTCCTGAAAATGAGATTTAAATGTCAAATATTTTAGATGATTTAAAATTGACGGTTCGAAATACTCTCTGATTTCGTTCACAATATTAGAGGAACATTTCTTTGATGAAAGATTGCGTTTTTTAAATGTCAAACATAACAGTTTTTTGTTTATGTATTTCTATTTCCTGTTGCGCACAGGTTTATTAAACAATTTTTTTAAAATAGTTTATAGGATAAGAAGAAACATTATAGGATGCCACAAATACATAACTATAGACAATATACTTTTATTTTTGTGATCGCTAGTTATAAATGCATGTGTGTGTTAGGGTTACATTCATCAGTAGTTTCAGCCTTCTTTGTATTCGCCTTGGATGTTACCGAACCCGCGAAAATAACCACAGGGTAAGATATTGTGTCATACATGCAGGTAAGATATTCTGTCATATATGCAGAAACATATTTACGCGGTGACTCATTACTTAGCGTAATCCCTGGACTTGATGTCATTTATCGCTACATCTGTTATACATATTTGACCTCTTTTGGTCTGATTATCCGCTACGTGGCGTGTAGGAAATTTAAAATCAATCAGTCAAATAAAAGATACCAAAAAAGATATCCGTCCGGTTCTATTTCAATTTTTTTTTATCATTTTATTTTTTCAAATTTTTATCAATTACAGTGTTGGTCTGGGCTTTTAGTTTACGGAAACTTTTTTCCATATGTTTTCATGTCAAATCAGTACCCGATTCTCCAACAGGAATTTCCGGACACTCTCTGTTACGTTTTATATCATGAGCTCTTTGTTAAAAAGATATCAACAACATGAAAGAAAACTGTATAGTATAACCTCATGAAAGGAAGCATCGATTTACGCTCTTACTGAAATCCGCTAAAATTTCATTAACTGGATGAGTGAGTGGTTTGACCTGTCTATGAAGCGATGAACAACATAAACTGTGCACTTCATAAAACAAATAAAGTCATTCGTTAACTTGGCGGAACTGTCGGAATCATATGTCTTTCAGCAAACGGATAAATTCTTTAAGAAACTTTATGAATTTCATGAAGCTAATCCAGGAATTATTAGTGATAAGCAGTAAACGATAATAAAGAAAAAACAAGCAAAATACAAGTTAATCGTTAAAAGGTTAGATTTATACTAGGCTTTTTTTCGGCAGTCACTAATTTTTCTCACACATTTTCCCTTAGTTAAATTTGAGTCACATATTAAGAAATTAATTTACAAATTAATATGCGGTTTGTTACGGTATTATCAGACACAATGTACTTACCCGTTATATATTGGTGCTGCTTATAAGAGAACTTTTCACAGAATTAAACAAAAAAATATACAATATTAGTATTCACCTTTTTTTGGGGAAAACATGATTGTCTATTGAATTCCAGAACTCTACTGTTCAATATACGTTTGCAGAAAATATATTAAATACTTTTTTTGTTTTGTGTCTGACAGGCCGCACAATATAGTTGGCTGCTAAATTCGACGGGGGGTGTGGTGGTGCTTTTTCATTTATTTTTTTCGATATTTGCATTCCTTTACTAGTTGCTTTTGTCATTTTATGCTTTACATATTAAAACATCTATTCGACCCTTTAAAGATTTTTTCAACTTTTTTTTGTTTTTTGAATTTCCCGAGTCGTCGATCTGCGGGGTGGCAGATGTCGCATCTGAGATGACATTTTAAATGGCAAATAGTAGACTTTTCTACACAAGACAAATGTGGAGTCTGAAAATATTCACATATTTTAAGTATGCTCAAGTTACATCTTTCGACGTTGAACGGGCCCTTCTCACAATACAAATGGATTTTTAATAAGAGGCGTCGGAAATTAACTCCTTCCGGAATATTTACAACAAATATTAGTAATATACTTTTACTCTTGTAATCGCCAATTAAAAATACATATGTGTATTAATGTTATATTTACCAATATTTTCACCCCTTCTCGTATTAACTTTGAATATTACCAAACTGGCCTAAATAACCACAAGGTAAGATAATTAAGTGTGTCATATTATATGCATGAACATATTTTCCCAGTGATACATCACCTATCGCTACCTCCCTATCTCTACTCATAATACGATTTATTGCTACTATACTAGACTTGCTATTGAAATGAATCCAAAGCGTGACTATAGTTACTCGAACAAAAACCGCTACTGGTGTAAAATAGCAAGCACGCTTCCATTCACCTCAGTTTAGATCAGTTTAGTGTTCAACAGACAAGTTGGGACGGAGCGGAATTGAACTGATTCAGCGCGCTGCATGTTGGCAACTTTTTCGTCGAGAACTGAAATAAACAAACACCTGTGTCATTGCTGCGTTACCCGAAAACAGAGAAAGAAATTCTACTCATCCACAACATCAGAATGTACTGGAATAAATCATGTCCCAATATTTACAACAAGTTGGTAAAGACGGAACGCCTTCATTGGTAGGACTCCGGTTTTTCCTAAATTTGCAGAACTTTCTGTATTTCCTCCAATATTACCACGCACACGGCGCTCCTGTGGCGTAATATGCCTATTATTTATGAAGGGTGTTTTATAAAGAAAAACCTACACGAGTTTATAATTCTGTTTGTAAACAGTCACAGACGATAAGCCAAATCAGCTACTCCATAAAAATCCAGATAAAGGCAAATAAATATGTTCTCGTATATCAAGTAGAAGGATAATTTTCTGTCATATTTTTAATAAATGTTGTTATAACTGAAAATCGTATTTCCGGTAGTCATTTCGTGAATATCAGTGGCGGAATCACATCAATATTTTCATGTGCAAAAACGACTGAATGAATGCTATAGAAAATAGACAATATCTTACCTTATACTTTTGACAGGTGATTTTTGCCAATGTCCTATCCCTGTTTATTTATTTGAACTGCGGCATATTATAGGCGTTTTCAATTTATAACAGACCTTTAACGATTGTACAAAACCAACACTTAGTTTAGTTGTAGGTAATTTGTAATGTGTTTAATTAAGGACAATTTATTTTATACTTTTTCAGTAATTAAATACTAATCTTTTCATTTAAAAGATAACAATATAGTTTAAATTTGTAACATGACACCCGCATTAAAAATATAGTTTTTTGTTTCTTCATTATCAATTATTTACGCAAGTATTTAAATGTGTTGTATTTGGCAGGAAATTAATAATATATATTAAAATAACATGAGAGAAAGTTATTAATTAATTTCTAAAAGAATCGTGTACCATCACATTTTACAATGTTTATTTTCATTTTATTATTATGTACGAGAGTTGTACGTAAGTCCGTAACTGGATGGACTACTTGAGATACGGTCTTTGAATAACTGCGTTTAACTAAATTATCTCTAGTTCGCTTAGCAACTTAATATCCAAACAATTGTAGTTTGTCTGAATTCTGTTCATAATCACAGTTTTCATAATTCACATGTTGCTTTAACAAAAACTTGCCGTGACATTATCACAGGTCACAGAAAATTTTAACAATATACTGACTAAACAAAATCCAAGTTATGTTATCCCAAATTTACAAGATACAAGTTACGGTATCCAAAATGGCACGAGATAAGTTTACAGGCATATTATTTTGTAGTGCATTGAATGTTTGTTTCTATGATTCTTTTATTATTTTACAACAAACAACCCCTGCTGTGTCCTCTTAATTATTCATGCGGTATTAATTCTTGTCACTAAATTACGTGCTGTTTCGTTTATAGTGGTCGAGTATTTTAAAACATTCTATACCTATTGTGTTATTTTTAAATAAATCATTCACAGAGTTTCCGTTCATTCATTGAAGCTGACAGTAAATAGTCGTTCCCTCGACGTTTTGGCATAATTACAAATTTCCTGACTTTTTCATGTTATTCCCTCTCGTTAAGGATATTCACAACCTCACTGCAATATTCCGTAGTCCCCTACCGCATTACCTACTATCCCAGAAAATTCCTGTCCTACTACCCCAATTAGGAAAACTGTGCCCGCCAGCCTTCTTTTCCCGATATTTTCTGTCTCTAGCTCACCCGCATATTCGTTATGCTAGCTCAAATCGTTCCCCAGGGGCTGTAGCTTTACAGTCCAAATACATTTTGTTTTGCATCGATTTAAAATTTAATGTTAGGCAAATTCAGTTTTATTTATTCAACGAAACAACAATCACTGATGGCTAACTGAAAATGTGTACCACAGATAAATTAAATTCGTTATATTTTTAAATTCAATGACATATATGTCTTATAATTTTCATGATATACTATCAAATCAATAATAGTTTTGTTCAAAAACACGAAAAGAACAAATATTGGTTCTGTTTTTTTTTATATATAAAAAAATAGTAGTTTATGTAATAAGTACGCGAAATAAGGCTTTAGCGGACGAGTCGTAATGTTTCCAGACGAGGCGCTAGCCGAGTCCGTAATATGAAGATGAGTACGCAAAAGCCTTTGGGGTACGTACTGCATACTACGTTTATATTGTATTAGATTCCCAAAAAGGAGTTCTTGCATTATGACATTCATTTTCAATTGCCATCAATATAGTAGTGTATTAGAAGGCCATGCGAAAATGTCCATGGAAATCGCTTGTTTATTAACGACGCGTTTGTCAAATACTAAAAAATGTTAGCGTTTGGTGGTGTTGGTCCTAAAATAAGTGCTAAAAAGGTTATCTTGAAGAGATCTTGTGGTTTGTAGTGTAAAATGAGTGCTGTACTTGGTGGAGGCGTACCAGAATCGATCACCAAAAGAGCAAAGAACATTGTGCTAAATTTGCTGCCGAAAAAATCTCTTGACCAATATGAGAATGAATATGAGCTATTTCAAAAATGGAATAAGAAAAACAGCATTACCGCAATAAAGGAGTATGTAATGTTGACTTATCTTCATGAAAAATCAATAATTTTAAAACCATCCTTGTGGTCAAAATTTTCTATGCATAAAGCTACGATTTGTGTGAAGGAAAATTTAAACATTGATACTTATTAGAAAGTGACAACGTTCTTAAAGAAACAATCCGTAGGATATAAACCCAAGAATTCTAAGGTCCTTTCAAGGAAGAAAATCAACAACTTTTTAAAGGAGGCTCCGGACGAGACATTTTTAATGGTTAAAGTGGCTCTCCTTATTGGCATTTGCGATGCCTGCAGAAGGGAAGAATTGCATTCTTTGAAACTACCAGACATTGTTGGCACCGGTAATTCCTTGATTATCTTTCTCGCCGATACAAAAACAAATCGCAAGCGAGTGTTTTCTGTGGTTGCGGAGGGTGAGTCTGTGAAACCATTGGAATTGTTTCATAAATATGCACGTCGTCGGCCACAAAATGTGCAACACAACCAATTTTTATACCATACCGCAATCAAAAGAGCACAGTTCAACGTGTGGGTATTCATACATTTGGAAGAATTCCTGGAATGGTAGCTGAGTAGTTAAAACTGCCAAACCCCGAACTCTACACAATGTATTACTTTAGGCGGATGTCTGCAACGCTTGTTGCTGATGCCAAAGAGAATTTAAAGTATTCTCTTTGCTGATGCAGGAGCCGAATTAATAATTTTAAAGCAACACGGCGGATGGCCTTAGAGAAAAAACGAAAGGTATTTTAATAATTATATTATATTCACATTTCTAATATTTAATATTTCAACGATAGGTGTCATAATTAATTTTGAGCCAGAAACAAGATGTCATCAGTGTCGACCCCTAATACGACAGTTACTGAACGAGCCTTTATTACGCAAGGAACCGTTGCTTCAACATCCTCTTCTGAAAATGTTTCCTTTTCAGGCGAGAGTTTTAAATATGCTACAGACTGTCATTTTCATTTTCATATTTCTAAATAATGTTTCGTTTTCAACTATATTGCCATAGAAAATGAATAAAAAAATGAATAAACATACAAAATTCAATTTAATTATAAGTTTTCTGAATAACAAAATTTTAATCCGCTGAAGTGTTGCCATGAAGATTTTAAATAGGCTGCTCAAGTAGCATTTTGCGGATTCTAAACAGCAAAATTACAATTTTGGTGAGCGTATACAAAGAAAATTATTAATTTAAGTTATTTTGTATTTAACAAAAACAAAATAATCGAGGATACTAATTACAGGTATATGTTAATGAAATGAAATAGTAAAAATTAAAATTCAGTAATATTTACTATTTCATTCATTAAAACATGTATACACATCTACTTATTTATTATCTACCATTATTTTATTTCTGTTATTTAACTCGCCTAGTCGGGGCAATTTCCAAGTTGATTGCCACAAGCTGCTGCGACTAGATTATATTAGCAATCTCATTCCCTTCTATTTCTTCATGTCCTGGCACCCACATCAAGGTAATCTTGTTGTTCCTCAGTTGCTTTACTGTTTGTAGATATTCCCAGACAATGTTAGACTTATAAGGAAAAACTTAAAGCTTAAAATGCTGCCTGGCTGTCTAAGGAGATATATATTCTTGATCCTTGTATACTTTTTAAATGCATTCTGGAGCGCAGATTTCTATGCCGGGAATTTTCGCCTGAAAGATGGTTGGAGTTTGGCCTGAGGCTGTTGATAGCCTACATCTGAGCCCATATAACCCTACCCCTACCCCTTCCTCCATCTGTTACTAGATAAGGGATCTGATTTGGGTATTCTAGAATTCCATATTTGGCGATTAGTTATTACCACTTCAAAAATCCGCTCAAATTCAAGTCTCACTGGCATTGTGTCAGTAGGTTTGAGACTAATTGATATCAATTCAGAAACTCAGAAGTCGAACCAGATCTCCTGGTTTGAATTTCCCGGATTGCAGTCTGATGAATGAGGGCTGATTTCTTCTTTACATGCATATGTAATGTGAGCAGATCAAGCAAAGCTTCCATTGCTGCTGTTGGACGGGTTCCCATTGCGCCTGTGATTCCCAGATATGCTAACTGTTGCACGTTTGGCAACTTGTTATGTGCTGTTTTCTTTTAGCTTGACATAGGTGTGATAACTGTTAGATCTTGACCCCAAGTTTTACCGAAAAGCCTGCGCCACATCCAGAGGGTGTCCACCCCAAATATCTTTGGAGCAGAGAGTGAGGTTGAAGAGTAATTTTAACAATGTTAAATGGGATTGAGAAAGAGCAACCCCTTTACCCCCAGCCACCCCTACTTTAGAATCTTATATACTTGCAGTATCTCGAATGAAAACCCTTTCGAAATACTGTATTTCTGTGAAAATTTGATTTTCTAAGTCTTTTTTGTGTAATCTATTAAAAAGTGGTTTTTCAATTCTTAGAATTCGAAAATTCATTACCAATTGTTTTGTAGAAAGAATAATAAATTAATTATTTGTGTATTACGTAAGCTTCAGACTTAATAAGATAACCATAAATACCTAGTTTCTTATATTTTATACTGTCATTCTTATCTGAATGACTAACATAAATGTTTTAGGTAGATAATAAATTAAACATGGACATCTCAAATACATTTTATCGCAGAAACTATTAAAACAATTATTTGACCTAGATGCAAGATATTAGAAGCAAAAAAAATATTGATATTAAAAAAAAATGTTAATTGACTCACCAAAAAGAAAACTTACATTTAAGAAATGATTCCCTCCAGTTACAATACAAAAACAAAACCCCTAGGCCGCTATATAATGTCTTTCATTTTTCGGAACTGCTCAGGAGGAAGGGAAACACAAATATATTATTTAAAAAATATTTTAATTCAAAATATGAACCGTTATATATTCCTCTCTGTTCTCGAGGTAATTGGGGTGCAAATTTTTCAAATTGTCACCAGGTATATTTATATAATGCGGAAAGAACAAAACTGTGAACATGTTTTATTCTTAACAAACACGACAAAGAAATTAAAAACAAAATTATGCCTGTGAAAGCTACGTGAAATTTAATGTGCAGAATTGTGACACAAACTTAACCGAACCTACTTGGAAATTTAGTTTGCTTTTATTTAACTTATTTCAAACACAGAAAGCATGAGAAATAGCATTTTATAAAACTTTGTTGTATATATGTATAAATTATACGTGTTGTGGAATAAGAAAGTAGATGAAATATTTTTCAAGTGCAATTTATCAACGATTTTTCAAATTATGGATATATGAAAATAGCGGCCGAGAAATTCTTGTAGCTAATGTTAGTTAGCATTTACATTAAATTTGTTCCAGATCATGTCAGTTTATAAACTTTAATGAACGTTGAATTGAAGCATATTAGGTTAGGTTAAGTTTTTGTGAGAGAGCCCTTATGGGTCATTCACTGCGGCCATCAGCAGGACTATTGTGGCTCACACCTACTATTTTATCCGATAAGTATGAGAGTATGTCCCGATCCTCTGGCAGCAATTGCCCTTTGCCAAATATTGATAAATCGAATTCTCTCCACAGCGAGACAGATGCACAAGATATGATCTGCCTTCCCATTATCTACAGGCATAAGCGCAACGCGACTTTTTGCCAGGCCGGGTTTATGCAAATGATAGTTTAGTCGGCAGTACCCAGTACATAGGTCCGTTAGGGTTTTCAGGTTTATCCTGTTTAACTTTAATTCTAAAAGAGTCTTGGATAACTCTTGGTTTTAAAAGGTATTTTATAAAGGCCTTCGATGAACTTGCAAATACTGTTGAGTATTATTTTCAGCCCAGGTTAAGATAGACCTCTTGGCAGTACTTGAGGATATGCCAAGTATCGCTTCAGGTCCGATGATTCGTGATCCAGCTCCTTCTCTGGCCAAGGAATCGACTATTTTTTTACCTTCCAGACCAGAGTGGCCAGGTATCCGGACCAGAGTCGCTTTATTGTTTTTGTCCAACTGACTTAGAGCATTCTGACAGTACTATACCATTTTAGAGATAACCAAGAGTCTTTAGAGCTGATTGGCTATCTGAGAACATTTTTATTGATCTGCGTGTAGGATCGTACCTAGGTTTGAGGATATCCTCACCTTTGGTTTGTAGCTATGTACTCCGGCTCCTGTTCCTTCGAGAATTTTGTAACCGTCTATAAACCAGCAACTGCCTGCCTTAATGGGTCGGCTTTATTCCGATCCCATTCATCCCTTTCCGGAAAAATGATGTTGAAGGTTAGCTCCGATAGGGCGCGCCTATATTGGATGCAATATCGCATGTGATACTAGCTGTGTATCGCATAAAAAACTGCATATATCTTTAATAATTCGCCTTTATAGCTAACTGGCAAAGCAAATGTAAAAGCTTTAAAAAGTATAGTTTAGCCCCAAATAAAGGCATAATTTTCAATAGAAATGATATATATACCATCGGTAGAAGCCGTTTTTGAATCATAAAAAATTTCCAGTTAATCTAGTCATAAAAATTACTTAGGTATAGAGGGATACCAGTTGTTCAGCATTTTAGATATATTTTTCAAACTTTAAAATAAAGCTTACGATACTACATATTTTTTGTTCTCCTTCTGCCATGAAGTATTTACAGTAAATACACTAAATGGTGTGGGAAGGTAAGTGAAAGATTAACTTCCCTTTCTTTTCCTTCCTAGCTAATTATATATAAAAAAAATATTTCTTTGCACAAACAAATGGATAAATAATTTCTTGTTAGTAGATTTCCTACTTTTAATTTTTAACAGTTTCACTTGTAAATAATCTTTATCGCCATTGAAGCAATTCCCAGTCATATTTTCTGACCATTATAATTGAATAGATATAAACTGTGATATATACAAAATTTATGAGGTAATTTAGCATTACTCAAGTTTTCCTACAAAAGGTTTTTTGATAAATGCTACAGTTGGAATATAACAGAAGTTATAATTGATGATATAAGCTGTTTTATTTCTGTTTTTAGTCAGTTTAAAAATGTGAACATAAAGAAAAAGTTATATTCAAAGTACATTTTAAGAGCTTAACGAAATGTTTTAAGAATTTAAGCCTCTTAAGATCTTATAAAAAAATTAAAGGAGTTTTCGATCAAACTGGTTTAATATTAAAAAGCTTTTCAAGATTTTCCTATAAAAGTAAAGTATTGAAAGATGTTTAACTTTTTTACATTGGAATTTGCACTTTGTAAATATAAAGACGCCGGCGCCGAGTGTTCCTTGAAAGACTAAATATATCTGTATACAGAAATAATGAGAATAATGAAAATAATATGATTCTGGACTGGTTTTTCAAGGGACGTACTGGACTTATCCCCAAAAAGGAAGATCTTTCTGAACCGAGGAATTCCAGGCCAATCGATCACTTGTTTCAATTCCTGTTATAACACGTATTTTGTATGCCACGATTCTGAGGTCTTTTGATACGGTCTTTTAGCAGATACATGAGCAGTGTGGTGCTAAGGAATCTATCAATGGCTTGGATTGATTACCGTAAGCCATTTAACACAATATCTCATGAGCCATTATTATACTCGATCGAATGTCTTGCTGTAACAGCACCATTAGTGAGATGCATTAAACCGATGCTGTTGCTCTGGAGAACTCATTTCACCATAACATCAGTTGAACAGCAGGTCATGATAGACCAGGTGGCATTTAGAGGGGAAATTTTCTAGAACTTTACCAAACCCGCGGATATTAATGTAGACCACCCAGTGACAAGAGGAATTAGATCAACCATCTATTTTACATGGACAATCTTGAACTTTATGCCTCCGGAGAACGAGAAGAACAAAATACCATTAGGTTGCTCGAAAAGTACACGCGGACTATTGGTATGAAATTCTGGTTAGACAAATGTGCAGTTGTCCATCTCGAGAGATGATGCGGGGAATTTTCTGAAGATGCGCAGTTTGCAGAGGGAAGCATCCTTGGACATTTGAATGCCGGGAAGCCCTATAAATACCTGGCTATACAACTACGGCACATCCAGGATATAAAACAAATAAAAATTCTTTACACGGTAAGTTCAAACACTTACTCTGAGAGATTTGATCATCCAAAACTTCGGGAATGAACAAAATATCAACAATTAATATGCTTACTATTTGGATCCTACTCTACTCCTATGAAATGGTGAAGTGGACAATTGATGAACTGCGCCAATTGGACAGACATACCTACAAGATGATGCATATACACAGAATCATCATTTTAAACAGTCCGTTCCTCATGTGTATCTCCCTCGCTAGAGACGCTTGAGCTTGGAGTGTATGCATGACAGACTGGTGCTGAGTATTGCATGTAACATCCTCAGGAGATCGGATCAACTCTTGCGGTATGTAAAACATCACAAAACTGCAAAAGTAGGCTTGGGATTGTTCAAAGCAGCAAAAAGAGTCACAAACTCGGTCTCATATTCGACACCAGGCGAGGAATCCGACGAGGTGCTGATATGGAGTCATTAACTGAGCTTCTACCGATTCTTCTGAGAGCCCCAATTAAAACTGGGGGACAGGGAAATCTATTCCGGCAGCACGTCAATAAACTCATGCACGGTGGTTTCTACATCAACCAAGAAGCACTGGGTTTATCAACAAGGATGACACTCGACCTGTTAAGGTAATCCGGACTTGAGTCATAGACAGATGAGTTCATCATGGCCTGCCAAGATAGTGTCACCAACACCAAAGTCTAGTCGAGCGATGGGTGTAGAGATTCCTGATTTCAACTGGAGGACCTGCCAGAATCAGAACCGTTCATGCATTAGTTTTCTACATGCCCATACTATCCACCAACATAACGCGGCCTTGGTATATTACATTTTAAGGTACGAGGTAGGTTCGACACTAGTGCTGTCCAATGTCTCCGGAGACGTTGAGTCTGCTGTTGAAAACGAGAAGTGTCGAGTATACTGGAATTACTCGTTCCCAACCGTCAGGCGAATCGAGGCCTGACATAATCCTTCTCGATCATCAAACCAAGGTATGTCATCACCTATCAACACCTGCTGAGGCAAACAACATTTTGAAGGAGGGGGACACGCACCAAACATCATTCGGTGGCTACGAGAGAACTGTTCAGCGTTAGATAAAACCAATAATAATAATATCAAATAAAAAAAAATGTTTTTTTCACCTGATGAAGAAAACACTGCCTTATAGATTTTACGTTATTAGGTTATTCCTTATTCTTAAACATAGTTCATTGAATTTGTCAATATACAAATTTAATTATATGATTGATGTCGTTCCAGAGTGGTATTGACGTTGAAAAAGGTAGACATTATTTTTATATCCTCTTTAACGAATAAACGAATGATGGAAAAATCAATAAAAGAAACATGATTTTACAATTTATAGCACCCGAATTTCTTTAAATTGTCAATTTGAGCAAACAATACCGAGGTATATGAAACGGAGTGTTAGAACTTATGATGAATAATGATATTTTTAGTTTTATAATCACAGGCTAACACTTTAGAAATCATACAATAGAGTCCATTAGCGAAATCCGTCCTTTCGTTCCATAATATCTTAAAAACAACCAAAACTTTTTGTACCTACTATACTGAACGGTATAATACCAAAAAATGTAAAATACTTCTATTTACGTTCTTTTAAGAAGAATACTTAATTTTAAAAATATTTTTCCTGTTTTGCAACGCATTATAGATTCCTAATTAATAGAAAAGTAATTATCAAACTGTCATATTCAAATACACAAACCAATTGAAAAAAAATGTAAATTAGTAGTATTAAAAATGCTAATTATTTATGGTTTGAACGATTTGACATCACCAATGCAATTTAGAAAGGTAACAGCTACTGAATGTGAATCTTTTGCAAAGTGGTACAATGTTGATTAGAGTGTAAACGATCACAATACCAATTATACTTCAGTTACCGTACGTACGAAGTTTACGACGTTTAAACTGATATATCACATGAAATCACGCACGTATGCGAGGCCGTCAGGTGACATTTGAATAAAATGAAGCACAGCATTAAATATGAATTTAATGTAACGGGTTTCATTTAAAGATCATAGTAATTGGTAAATCACGGTGCCATAAAAAAAGAATTATTAATTGAGCAAACCAAATTAAAAATAAAATTTCAACAGTAATGTCGAAAAACGTTTTCCATTGAATTTGCTAAATTCTACGAAATTCTGAAACTGAAAATCCTTTTAAAGGTTTATTGTACAAAAGAGAGACCAGCCTCTTCGGGTCAAATATGATTTTATTATCTGCCATGAGCTGCAACATGGAGAGTGCAAAATAAGCTAAGTAACAACCCGCAAGTAGTAGCGAATATGAAAATTGTATGCGATTTCTCAAATGCCACAATATTTTTTTTTTTATTTATTTTATTTATTTTCTTATTTTTTAATAAATATCCAACAGGCAAAAGTCCAATTACAAGTTACGAAGGTGAAACGAATTTGAATTGTAAAAACAACTCCACCTAAATGTACGAACCTAAAATTTGTAATACCTTGTATAACAATCGAGGAGTAAACATGTTAGAAAACTACTTTGAGTTTCTAATGACAAAACCTAAACATTTAATTGAAGATGAAGTGGTAACTCAATATGTTTAAATAATGTTAGTTTAGGTCGAAAGTTACTCCAAGAACTTTTATATAATCAGGCCTGTTCATCGGTGTACCGCCCATTGATAACACAGATCTACAAAAAAAAAATTGTTATAATAGAGACCTGACCCTACTATTCTTTAGTAAAATTTTCCGCTGAAGCCGAAAATGAAAAAAAAAATGTTATCGTGTGGGTTCCCCCCACAAACCCCAATCCCCCCAAAAATTAAAAAATGCAAACTTGGAGAAAAACCTACCTATCTTTAGTAAAATTTTCCGCTGAAGCCAAAAATGAAAAAAAAAATTACCATGTGGGTTCTCCAAGACACCCTAATGCCCCCCAAAAATTAAAAAAATACATACCGGGCGAAAAAATCTACCAATCTTTAGTAAAATTTTCCGCTGAAGCCGAAATACGAAAAAAACAAAGCCATGGATAGACAAACTAAAAAGTAAACCTGCAGCAGGCACACTTGAACTGGCGCTCAGAGATGCAAACTTTAATTTAGACGCACAAATTCAAATTTAATCTTAGATAGGCAAACTAAAACTAAACCGTAGGTTACATCGGCGTTGTGAAATTTACTTCTTATATGGACAGACGCCTGACAAAAATAGCAATCCTCTTGGGAAGTTGGTTTTTTCTATATCATTGCAACATTGAACTTAACTGAACGTGAGGAACCATTTTGCTTCCTATTCATAGCGTAGCAAATTAGATCTGGTGTCCAATTGTGCTTCTTGATATTTATATTAAAACAATATTTGTATAAATTTTCAATTCTTGGTGTTATTTTTTCCAACTGTTTGTGGAATTTCCACTTACCACACATGTAACGAAAGCTATTTGCAGACATTCTGCAATTATTGTGACGGCTTGTTGCATTAGCTGCATCGAGAGCCAAGTTACCCAACTCTGATGCATTACGGTTGCAGGATGAGGACCGGTTGAAGCCCGCTTGCACACTTCTAAACTTGCCCCTTCTGGGTTTCCGAAGCCCTGTCGCGAAAGATGTTTCGCCTTTAGCACTTTTCATGATGGTTTTTTTTCTGGGTACCAGCCCATAGGTGAAACTTGGTCCCTCCAAGAGAATATAAATTGAAAATTTGGAACGACCAAAAAGATTAATTAATATTCAATTGAAGCTCAAGCTCCGAGGCCACGACAAGGCGTTCACCATCTCGGGGATAACACCTATCTTAGGTCTTTGAAAAAGATCCTATTATGGAACAGATTGAAATGTGAATGGCAGTAAAGATAAAACTGGACACATTGCATGAGATGAGAAGAATAGTTTCGCCTGTATAAGATTCAGTTTGAATTTGCCATTCCGAGGATAAAATCGAGTTGCACTGTCCAATGTTTTGAAGCCCAATTCGGATTTTTTTTTATTTTGGAAGGGGGGAATTAGGGTGTGTTGGGGAAAACACTTGGTAATTTTTTTTTATTTTCAGCTTCACCGGAAAATTTTACTAAAGATAGGTAGGTTTTTTTCCGCCCAGTTTGCATTTTTTTAATTTTTGGGGAAACTTGGAGTGTGTGGGGGGAACC
Source organism: Rhamnusium bicolor (assembly GCA_029963845.1). Lineage (NCBI taxonomy): Eukaryota > Metazoa > Arthropoda > Insecta > Coleoptera > Cerambycidae > Rhamnusium > Rhamnusium bicolor. Next base: position 1,750,212 of record JANEYF010002177.1, on the reverse strand, counting down.
CACACGATACATTTTTTTTCATTTTCGGCTTGAGCGGAAAAATTTTACTAAAGAATAGTAGGGTCAGGTCTCTATAACAAAAAAAATTTTTTTGTAGACCTCTGTAATTGTTAAATACAATTGGATTTTGTTTTGCGAATAACATAACATTACATATAGAAGTTGTTATGTGTACACCACGAATTTATTTTATTAGGTGCATCTTGCAACAATTCGCACTCATTGTAAGAACTTACTTTACACAATCATATGTCTGGTTCATGAAAGCAAACATTTGGAGACACATATCCTCAGATAGCCATAAAAAGTGTACGGGCGGTAATATTACAAATAATCCACTATTTAGACAATTTTTCCAAAAGTCTATTATTGCGTAGTATAACAATGTTGGAGTGCCATCAGAAACTATACTACAAAAAAAATACTTTTCACAGAGATGTTAATATTAAACAAGAAAATAACACTAAACTGAATGACAAATACGTATGGTTTAGCGTGGATGAAACAACCAATGCTTGCAGCTGGAAGGTGGCAAATGTTTTTAGTGGGTGCATTAAATTAGTAATATACTTTTGCTCTTGTAATCCTTAGTTAAAAATATGTGTGTTAATGTTACATTCACTGATACTTTCAGCCCTCTTCGTATTAATTTTGGATGTTACCGAACTCGCCAAAATCACCACAAGGTAAGATATTTACGCGGGGACATATCACCTAGCGTCAACCCTGGAATTGACGTCATTTATCACTACCTTCCGATCTCTAGCGATACGCAAAAAACTGTAAACCTTTAGGGGTGTTCTAGGGTGAGCCTCCCATGTGCTAGTTATAGCAAGTATATCATCCTATATATTGTTCGAAAGAGAATTTAGTTCTCTATAACTCATAGTTTCAAAGTTATAAGCAAAAAAACTAGAAAAAGAATATTTAAGGGTAGGCTTATGGGTGGAAGTGTAGGGGTGTGTTTTGATTTTGTATGTTGTTATCAACGCTATTGAAATGACATCCTGTAAATTTCCCCTCGATAATAATTTTCTCCCAGATATCTCGGAAATTAACTGGGGATACAATTGAAACACCTAATTACCATTTAAGCAATCGAGAAGTAATTTCATTTGTTTTCGGAGATTAGCTAGCTGTCTACCGAAGTCGGCGGGATTAAAAGTTATTTTAGACGGAGATTGCTTAAAATTCCTGCTGTATCATTTTGTGAAAACACATTACATACGTCGTTGTACAAATATTAATGATTACATGCAAAACCACAAAAAAAATTCAAAACATTTTCTGAATTACCAGTACATGTTAAATTACTATTACTCAGTTTATTTCCAAGTTTCATTTGGTGATTTAATGGTTTTCGTTGAGAGTTTAACTGTGTACTACCCTAGAAATTAATTATATCAATTGGAACTGTCATGAGCGCCGGCAGCAAGGTGTAAGGTTTGGATTTCGAAGTAATACACAATTTTTAATATTTTCATTAATTTATCGAAACAATATTTCAAAATAATATAAATTCTAGAAAAACAAAATTTAAATAACTAATAGTAAACAACAATAATTTGGAGGCTACGGAAAGATTGTCCATCGTTGGGTCAAATAAAGAATAAAAGAATCTTAAAGTTTTGGTCTTCGGAAATTGGGGGAAGAACAATGTTTGCGACTAAAATGCTTGCCGTTCCAGTTCTGCCAAACTTTGGAGTAGTGAAGTGCACAGTGGATGAGCTACGCCAATCAGATAGAGGTACTAACAATATGATATGACAAAAGCAATCATCCTAGATCGTCCATTCCTGCTGTGTACCTGCCATGTCAATGGACGGGCCGAGAACTTTTGAGTCTGGGATTTGTGCATGCAGTGTAGTACTATTGAGTATCGCCACGGCCGAGTCCAAGCGTCGGCCGTGTTATAGCATATAACTTCCTCGGGAGCTCGATCCTATCTTGCGGTTCGTAAACATCATGAAACTACAGAAGTAAACGCAGAATTGTTCAAGGCAGCACAGGGCTTCAACCAAATCATCTAAAAGCACGAATAAGAGTTGTGAAACAGAGAAATCTGTTTCAATAGCACGTGCGTCAATAAACCGCAGTACGATGTCTTCTATAAGAACATCGAAACACTAAGTTTGTCTACCAAGCTGACGTTCGCCGCGCTTTTAAGGTCAGCCGGGCTTAAGTCGGAGGTCGAAGGATTCATTGTGGTCTATCACCATGATATTATCAACACCTTGGTCTGCCGTAGCTGTGTATGGCATTCCGGAAATCAGTGCAGGACCTCCCGTCAGGTGCCGGAATTCCGCATGCACTTACTTTCTGTATGCCCCTGTACGCGATTTCGGCCTAAATTATCACCTATGGTATTCATACGGGTTAAATCAGAAGTCAGTGCTGCCTTACATGCCTGGAGATTTTGATAAAGTCTAGTCCCGCAATAGAAGACCATACCGGCCTGCCGAAAATCATCCGAGTGGCTTGAAGGGCAAATGTGAATGCGGTCATTCTAGATCCCCTCTGCCTGCTTAGTGCAGATAATTCTGTAATTTACATCCGCCGACCCTGTGTTTCAGACTACAAATGACGCGTGTCGGAATTTATCTCCAAATCATTTAGAAGAGTTATTAATAATACACTTTTATTCTATTGCCACACAATAATAGTTATGATGCAGTAGTGTTTTTTAATAAATTGTTCAGCGTTCGTCTAATTTTCGGCATTACAAAAATTACCCACAAAAGTATAAGGTAAGATATTGTCTATTTTGTATTGTATATCATTTTTGCACATGAAAATATTGATGTACTCGCACATAAGCTGATTCCGTCATTGATATTCGCGAGATGCCTACCTGAGATGCGGTATTTAAATATTATAAAGTTGAATATTTAATGTTTATGAGTATTCCTGTTAATTTTTAGGTACATTTTATGTTATATTATGTTCTTAACAAAAATTGTTAACCTTTTCATTATTCACTTGAATAACTTGTAACAAACTTTATGAGAGATTTTCGCCACATGCACCACCTTGCAAAATATCTTGTCGGCGCCGATGCGAACAGCGAGCATTGGGAGGGCAAAAACATTAAAATGATAAGTTATAAATAGAAACATCGGTAATATAATATAACTCAAATGCCACTTAAAATCATTTCGTGCTAATTAATCTGTGGTAATTGAAAATCTAAATTTCTCTGACCTGAATTAATATTGACATTATGACAACGTGCAATATTTTATTAGCACAGGACAAGGTTAAATGACATTTATACAAGGATTTACTCTATCTTTAAATGTCAATTTAAAATTATACAAGGACTTTGATAAATTATCAACCTCAGGAAAATTAGGATGCACTAGAATTGACACACAGAAAAAACTTTCAACAAGGAATATTTAACGAAAAGTACCGAGTATCATCGTTTATAAGACAGACGGCACTAAAATGGGGATGCATGCCACCGGATGCCGTTTTGGTGCACATATTTAAATTTGCAGCACATTTAGCCGGGCGGAATCAGCCCACACCGCATATATCCCTCCGGAATGCCGGCTTGGATTTGCTCTCAGTAGCATTCATCGACAGAAATTTGTTGCGAGCCGATTTCGTTCTGGCGCATTCCAGAGCCGTTCGGCTTCCAAACGATGATATTCGGTACCTTTCGCCGACCATTCTGAATTAACAAACACCAAGCAAGACTAGTCAGGAGTAATAGGTACACTGTAGAGGGCTGTCTGGTAGCAATTCCGCGCGCATCTATGAGAATTTCCGTTGCGGGCCGATTCTAGCAGTAATTTTATTCGATTCCGCTCCGGAATTTTTTGCCGCCCGACTAAATGTGCTTCAAGCTTTACCGGGACGGAATCGGCTCGCAACGAATTTCTGCCAATGAATGTTCCTCAGAGCAAATTCAAGCCGGCATTCCGGAGGGTGCCGAGCCAACTCCTTCTGGATAAATGTGCGCACTGCCTTTTAAGAACATGTAACTCATTCTTTCAGCATTTTTGTAGGTCGGTGCGGGCCGATTCCGCCCGGCTAAATGTGTTTCACGCTTAATAACTGGTACATGACAAATAAATTACCATTAAACGAAGCTACATGTAATGTGATGACATTTACAACTAAACTCAATGTACTAATATTTGATTATAATGTGAACAATCCTAAACTCTCCTGTCCAGACATATTTTGTGAGGTCAATACCCTATTGTTTCTAAAAGTTGTAAAACTCTTGGCTTTATTATAAGAAATTCCGCTTGTACAATTGTGATATTCTTTTTTTTTTTTTGTATGTTCCTATTCCGTAATTGGGTATTTTACATGTTGAATAGTGTAATAAATAAGTAATAATAAATGAATCAATAAATAAGATGAGCTAATGTTTAAAAATTGTATAAAAGAGACATGGATCGTAATTTAATTATTAACTGAAAGATTAACCATGAGATAGCAAAAAACCAGTGAACGTGATGTCGCTAATGCTATATCAATTTCACTTCTTCGAAAGTTGTTAGTGATGAAAGTTGTTTTTTTGTAATAATTAAGTTATAACTTTGTTTATGCATAAATAATGTTTCATCCGTTGGTAAATCAAGTTAAGCCGAAATAATTCTTCGTAAATTTAATTTACTAACAAATGTATTTAACCATTTTTCTAATTATACGTAAACAATGTTCATAACTAAGTAACTGAAACTGTTTTACGTTGAAAAAAATATTTATGCCTAATTCGAAACACCTGAATTAATATTGGCGACTTCGCTTCTAAATCATAATCTCCTTAGGGCCAGTATTTCCACCTCCTGGTAAAGTTATCGACCAGATAAATTTAAGAATAAAATTGTTAAACCAGTAAAATAATAGTTACTATTTATCTATTTCTGCAGAACAGTAATTCCATATGAGAATATACTTTGCTGTGATCAGTTTTTTGCAAAAGTAGAGACGTAATAATTAATATAAATCTGTTTGGTAACTAACAGCCACTCTACCAGAACATAGATATACCAGGCATTAATAAAATACCTTTACAACATGTTCTTGTAACAAAGTTTTAATGGGTACAAAACCTAGGAAGACAGGTAGACTCAGATATTCAGGTAATAAAGGCAATAATTTGATTCATACATTAATAATTCAAGGTGTGATGAAACAAATGTCTGTGCAAAATAAAGAATGAACTCTGGTAAAATGTATCTCAATTTAAAATTGGTTGTGAACAAATTAATGTTCAAGGACTATCAAATACTTATGAGTAGAGCTGTCCGAGGTCACCTGGCCGACAGAGCCGTCATATGACTCATATGTTTACATCATATCATAATACTTGAATAAGTACAGTAAATGGAAATAAATTTTAACAATAATGTTACATTTTATAAAATTTTTTATAAAACTCACCCTTTTAAGCAGATTTATGAAGTAGTTTGGTTGTCGTCATCACAACGTGGGGAAGATCTATAGTATAATAGCATCAGGTATGTTTCCACAGCTGTGTCCGTCAGCGATGTTCGCTTTGGTGAAAAAATATGTTTGTATTTTGAAAATGACCGTTCGACATCTACAGATGTAATACAGGCATAAGTAAAACAATCTGTGAACTCACTTAACGAAGTTGTAGATGCACCATCACAAATTTGTCTTAATTTACTAAAATCAGGATCTTTCTGTAATATACTCTCGAATTTTTCACTAACGCGATTATTTTTTGCGTCATTTATAGCCTGTAGTTGTGTATTTATGTCGTCCACTATTTGCAGCGATTTCACTAACGACAACGAACTATTTTGCAATTTTTCTATTGCGTCGTGTAGTCCTCTATAATTGTTATTAATAGTTTTTAAATCTGTTTCAAGGGAAACGTCTTGAAAGCTTGTCTGGCTTTCCCTAATAGCTGCAGCTCGTTAGGGTTGAACTGTAGTATCACAGCTTTTATTTGTTGAAAATATTCAGCATAATAAAAAGCCGCTTTCAACCACGTTCTCTAACGTGTAAGAATCGGCTCTGGTGGTTCAGGGATACCAGGACACTGTCTGTGAAATGCTCGAAGCCGTTTAGGAGATTTGAGAAAAACTTTTTTTGTATTTGCTATTAATGCATCTCTACCTCTGGAAAACATTTTCGAATCGTTTCTGCCACAAGATGTAACGCATGCACTTTACACGTAACATGTAAAAACCTACAATTGTCTCTTTGAAAAGAACGGCCTACCATGCGCATTGTCGCAGCACCATCAGTCACAAACATTAATACTTGACTTGTTGAAAGTTCAAATTTTTCGAATGTCTCCAACACCCCACGCGTAATTATTTCGCCAGTACACGCAGTTAGTCTTTTACTAGCTAGTAAAAGTGGAAATGTTAGTTTAAGAGGGCCCAGTACACGTACTATAACATTTAAAATAGAATTTTTTTTACAATTTGTCGTCTTGTCAATACATAACCACAGCCGTGTATTTTTTAATCCACATTTAATCCTATTTACAATGTCTTCACGAACAGCTAGAATATATCCGCGTAACGATGTACGACTTGATAAGTTCACCTGGGGCCTGGGGATTGTATTTATTCCAAAACTTCCGAAATGGTTGTTTATCCAGTATGTGTAGCGGAATATTACAGGCTATTAACATTAACAATAAATCAAACATAAACTGAGTTGTCAAAGGCATGCCATTTTTTTTTATTTTGATGTTGCACGGTGGTGATATGACGACGACAATCTGTTTTGTGCCAGCACATTAAGTCTTGATTACAAACTTTACAAATTATTTTGCATCCGTCATAGAATAAATAATCCGGAAATTCACCGATAAATTTATTCACTGTGTCCACGTACGGTCGTTTTTTACCCTTTGGCGCGTTTGACATTATGTATAATTTATAGGTACAACCTCACGCATTAACCTTTCAAATAAGACTGCAGCGTAAATCACTTCTAAATCGGCACGTGTGACGCCATCGCAAGACCGTTGCTGTACTCCAGCCACCTCGGACAGCTCTACTTATGAGTCTTTTATTAAGCCTGCCATTCACAGGCGGACCGGTCCGCCGGACGAGTCCGTTGGACCCAGTCGGCCGACCCATCCTATCGTGAATGTGATAGCACCGACATGCCGTGGTATGGTCGCAGGTCCGCTGAATCAACGAACGGACTTACGACACGACCCGGACTGATCCGTACTGTTTCATTGTGTGTGGGTAGTTTGCAACGACTGCGACTGGAGTGTCTTAATTTACCGTTTTCGAAAAATGTCGTTCGAAGGTAATCGTGAATTTTGGGAAGAATTTATTGGTATTTATAGAGAAAACAGTTGTTTATGGGACGTAAAAACCAAGGAGTACAGAAACAAACAAATGAGAAATGCGGCTTATGAAAATTTAATTTTAAAATGCAAGGAAGTGTTTCCCAATGCTACAAAAGAATTCGTAAAAAAAAATTATTACTGCCCCGACAATTAGAGCAGTTTTGATTTTTCGTGATAACGGCGACATGATATCTTAGCGTCGCAGTGGTTCGTCGTCAACTGAGAAATACTGAGAATACCACAACTGCCCGTTTAGTGTATGGAGCAGAAAGGATTGGTCCGGATCCGGTCGCAGTCGTAAGTCGGGTCTGAGTTCGCCCAGTGAATGGCTCGCTTTATTCTAAAACTAAACGGACAAGGAAAGTGTTTTTTGTCGAAAAAACTCGTGTTGATTTGAGAGCACTAAAAAATGTAAATTTTTTATAAATTCCAATACCCGGTGCCGCGTATTTTAGATTTTTTTAAACGATTTCGATTGTGTAATCATCAAAAATAAAATTATTTTCCTTAAGAACGAATCGATAAAAGTTTTAAAAAAATACAGTTATGTAGAGAATTGAAATACCTTTCAAAAGATATATCACTCGACCCCCTTTGCCATTTGAATTTTTTTGAGGGGGGTGGCCGTGTAGGGTAGAGGGATGATGATAGGTATACAAGTATTACATCAAAATATGTCCCCCTTGGAAACAAAGTCGACGTGTTTCACCAATTTTTCAAAAACATTTTATCTCCAAAGTTATTCAGGGTGCCTAATTTTGGTTGGGACACCCTGTATACATATTCCGTATTTTCTAATCTTCATATTTTCCAGCGTTAACTTATGTGTATAGTTTTTCCAACTCGATCACATCCATGTCATGTTACAGTACACCTTTTATTTTATTCCTTAGGCTGCTTGAGAGCGTTATCAGCAGCTCACAGGAAGATTTTTGCAGCCTTTCCTCTACTATAGTTCCTCCGCGATTTTCATTTCATTCGAGAAATATCTATTCTTTACCTGGTTTTCTCTGCATTTAATTAATCATCCTTAGCAAATATTGTACAAAAGTTAAAGGAATCGTTTACTTGTTCCAAACGTTTTCATATTTGATATAATATTGTAGTGAATTTCGTCATTTCTTCTATCAACTAGATTTAGTTTTATTTGTATATATTTTTGGATTCATTTCTTTTATTTATATGAAATAGTGTCACTTTTTTTTTTCTTAAAATACAATTTTATTGCATAAAAATACATATTTCCGTCTGGTAAATTTCTGAATAGTATATTAATGTACTCGTTTATGAAAAGGAAATCCGTGTGTATTTATATCTAATTCAGTGACGTTGGATTTCCGCTAGTACTTTTAATCTTGCAATTATTTAAGGATTATCGAGTCGGTTTCAAGAGTTTTAAATTTATCTCCATGCATATTTCATAAATATCTTCATGTAGGATATGAAGGTTGTTACGCTAATGAAATATAGATATATCAAGAGCGTGGCAAATCTAACGCTGGTCATAGACGTATATATAATTTATTACAAATTTATTTGCAACATAAAAATCGTCGGCTCCTTTAATCCCTTTATCGTCATCAAAGAAGCTGTCGTTTTTTATGTTGAAAATAATTTTGAAACTTTACGTAGGCAACACACTATATGCACGTATACAGCAGATATAATAATTAAATTCTCTGCGAGCCGTATTCCGGTCTACTTAAGTATTTCGATAAAAATAACAATGCCAACTTTATGATTTGCATCTTACATTTTTAAGCATATACTCGTAGACAAATACAAAGATCTAAAGTGTAATCACACTAGTGTAATGTGAGTGAGGGCTGCATTTTCACCAGGTATCCAATTTAAATCTCTAAATCGCTATTAAAATGTTTCTTTTAGTAATGTCGAAAAACGAAAACAAATAATTCATCCTAAATACCATGTGGATTTAATATACATACATACATAGGGACAGGCTCAGTCAATGTCCCATCATCAATCAGCCATCTACAATACACTCACACTGTTACGCCCATCTTGCTTGGACAACGATCTTTGTTAACAGTTGACCACATTAGTCGGTTTACACACGGTATAAAATTACAGGCAATACTGTTGCGTATTTTTTTTATTAATTAGAAATACGATTATTCAGTCATAAAATGACACCAAATAAAATATTCGTATTTCTTTAATAAAAAAATGCATCAGTATTGCCTGTAATTTTATACCGTGTGTAAAACGGCTAATGTGGCCAACTGGTAACAAATACTGATTGTCCAAGCAAGATGGACGTAACAGTGTCTTGTAGATGGCTGGTGATGGGGTATATACTGTCCCTGTGTTCCCTGGGTGTGTCTTATGGCATCTCATTTCATCCTAGTTCGCAGCCATCGCTCTTATTCTTCTTCTAACTGGCCACACTTAGCGCTGTACATATGGTATATTCAATCCATATGGTATTGTATTGTAATTAAGACGATTATTTGGTTTCTTTTTTCGTTCTCATCAATAGAAAAATTTTAACAGTGATTTAAAGTTTTATGTTGACAACCTGGCACGATGGTGTACTAAAGGCCATTACAGAATGGCTTGCCGTACTACTTAAAGTAGAACAAGTGTTTGTTTATTTTTGTTAAAAGAGTTTGTATTAATACTTCATACTGATGACAAGCTTTTTTATTTTTTATTGTTAGCAATAAAGAAAATTTTAAAAACTCTTTCAATAAATGTCGGAACGGATGTGAATCGGTGCTTCGTGTATCGATACGTTCCCTTTCGATATTATGCCGAACCGGTAACTTTTAATCGATACGACACGATACGAGATATCGGTACTTTTCAAAGTATCGCACATCCCTAAAGGGCCCCATTCACATTGAGATCTGTATCGATACATGTATCGATACAAATCTCATTGAGATGTGTATCTGGTATCAAGTACCACATACACACTGAGACGGAATCATGATATACACACTGAAACGGAATCATGAGACTCCATTTCAATTTCAAAGGCGAAACCGAAATGTTAACTCAACCAGTGATGGTGGCAGTTGCAGTAGCACTATCGGAAGATTTAAAGGAAAAAAGGCGTAGAAAGAGAATATGGACCAAGCAATGGTTACGTAGCTGTCTATTTGAGTATTCCTTCGATGCAGAATTCTACAAACACGGATACAATTTGTAAATATTTAAAAAGTCTTCCCAAAAGTCTCTGTCTGCCGACATCGTTACTTATTTCACTTTCTATTATTATTAGAATAATAATATATTGATGTATGCTAGCGCGATACAAGAGACAGACAAATACACGTTGCGACAAGTAGATATTCGTATCAGTTGCACTCGCGCGGTATCGAAGTTTCTCGATAGTGAAACAGGCGGCGATACCAGCTGATACCGATACACCGATAGTGAGTCAATCAAATACATATAGAGATTTGTATCGCGATACCGATACTTGTAACATGTATCGATACAGATCTCAATGTGAATGGGGCCCTTTACATGAGCAAGTTCGCTCATCCACTACAACTCATCAACTTAGTCCGACTCAGACTTGAACTCAGTTCGTCTGGGTGGAAGGATGAACCACTGTCTGTCACACCACCAAGTCTATATACTGTCTTGTCGTTGCAACTTTTCTTTTTGTGACTGATATTTTGGGTGACAGCTTTAAATTACACACTTCGATATACTATATATATGGTGTTTATTCTGTCCTGGGAAAACTTTAAATAATAATAATCCCAGCCAGTTAGTTATCCACGCTGTACAACTGATGTAGTAACTTTTTGTGTTGATATAAAATTCTAAAATTAAATTTAGTTGCAAAGTTCAGAATAAATTAAATATACTGTAAAAACATTTCACGTCAGTTCTGGTGACAATAAATTATTATACTTCCAGACTAACTTCAAAAGGTATTTTTAACTTGGAGTGTATTGAAATAATGAGTTTTTGGATAATTTATCATCTTCCGTATTATTGATATCAACATGTATAACCCATTATTTATTGTAGCTAACAATTTACATTGATTGAAATCATCAACTGAAGCTTGTCCTGATGCAGAATAGTTTGTTAATATTCAAAAATGATTCAATCTGCAGTGTATACAGTGATTAAAAATAAGTGACTTCGGAAGGATCATCTCGTAGAAGCGATTTGTTTTGATTGTTATATAAAAAAAATACATTCACACAGTTATTGATCAACTGAGAAGTTGGCAAATTACTCCTTCATTTAAAATTATCAGTTCTGATGTCTAATGTATCTCAGATCGATTAGGATTTTGAGAACGTCATGGAATTATTATCAATAAACAAATTCTCTCAATACTTTTACAAAATATTTCCCGAGCAGTCATTTAGTTTTCATTAATTATTCAACACCTTTAATAAGATAAGCCATAAGTTATTACTGCCTGCTATGCATTACTGTAGGTTCCCACACAACACTGCCACTCTTTTCAGAAATTATACAAATAACCACACATTGTACTAGCAATTGCAGGGACCGGAAATGTATTCCATTTTTTCAGAGTCGGTCCTTAGAGAACAGATATAAATATTAATAAACACACTATAAAAAATTCATATGGTGTGTTTTTATAGAACTGTAATATATGCAACCAGTATAACCATATCGAGTAAGAGAAATGCAGGACTCTCTGCGGGAATCTATGACTCTCTCATGACAATTATATGGAGCTTGGTAGTTTTTCCGGTGATGTCCCCTCCCCAGTTCAGTTATCTTAGAAACTTGAAAGCGTGCGGATGCGTGTTGGGTTTGGTTGTCGATGAAAACGCTCTTAACAGTGGTGCCATCAATACCGTTTGTGCATAAACTACAAAAAATAATTGAAAACTACGATGAATTTACAACAAGTACATATTTCATACATACCGTGATTGTGAGACATTTAAATTCGGCTATCCATGGACAGAATATTGCCGGTAGAGTTATAAAATAAGATTTTCTTTTTTGATCTTGTAACTTAATCGACAATGCTGAATTTAGAGGTTTCTTTGAAAAATACGTACCACATACCCTTTACCTAGTAGCCATACATTGCGTAAATTATATCTACCAGGTGAGTATAAAAATGTTTTGGGGAATATTCTCGTGGATGTACGAAATAAATGTTTGGTGGATGAAACAACTGACTTCGATGTAACAAGTTTGTCAATGTTATACTAAAAATTGTAAGTGTTTAAAAAGGCTTTGTCTCTATCTGACAGCAAAAGTCGGGCTATAAACAACAAACAAGAAAATGTTTTACACAGGAACCTGGGATACAAAACGATGTATAAAATTCATGAAAATTATCTACGCGGTTGGGGGCAAGCGTAGATCTGCCTTAACAGTACTACGAAAGTTAAGCAACATTGTTTAAGTATTTTATAAATAAATTGATATTTTTAGTTTTCCTTTTCTGTATATATGTATATATTAATGTTAATCCGATATAGTACCCCATATAAGTTGTACACAATGTATTTAATTATTAATAAAGATTTTAAATTGGAATTGGAATTGGTAGTCGCAGTCAGTATTTTGATGGTAACTCACGTGAAAATCGGCGACCTTGTAACGGTGTCTATTCGGAATATGTAAGAAAGTAGGTTTGGGCATCGGAATAGGTAACGGTGTTTGCATTCGGATAGCTGATTTGAAGAATTAATCCAGTATTCCTGTTAGTTGTAAATAAGAAAGCCTAAAGTATACATGACAGAGTTTATTTTATTAAAGCAACATTTATCGAAAACATGAAGTCAAATAAACATAAAATCAGAGTCTCTAACAATTAAACCAAGTCAAGTACAAAGTTAATAAATCCTTTTTACATATATACGTCGGTGAAATTAATTTACGGGGAGGAGTGTAATCTCGGCAACGGTAGACGTCAGCTCCACGGGCTGAAGGAAACATCCAGGACTCGATGCGACGGTAAGTTCGATAATTATTTAACGGCCGCGGGTCCAGCTCAACGCGCTGAAGTCCCATGGTAATAAATAATCACGCGATTGGTGACGGTGGTTGGTTTAGCAATTATTTACTGAAGGCGGGTCCAGCTCAACGGGCTGAAGGCTCACGGCAGTAAATAATCACTAGAATGGTGACAGCGGTGCAGGACGGTAAAATGGCTACCAATACAAGGAAGTCTAGCTCAGCGCGCTAAAAACCCCAAGATGCCACCAGACATTAGGCCGGGCGGCGTCGTCGTCGAGTTCTGAATTCTAACCAAATGGGGCCACGCTCAAATTCCTTCTCTTGGCTACGGCGATTCTATTTATACCAAAATTGTGGCCTTGGTGACGTCTCATATTTCGTGGCGGCTGGAAGTGTGTGGCAGCACATGTCAAACGGTAATTGTAGAAACTATAAAAATGAACATATGCATGTTTCATAACATGTCGGTAGGAAGTGTGCGGTAGCACAGGACAAACGGGAATTTCCGAAACTATAGTAATGAACATATGTATGATTACAACCACGTCCCGTTTTCTAACGGTTTGTATATCAGCGTATACACGGAAGCTATACAATCTTAGACGAGGATTGTGTAGGTGATATACCATCCTTAGGAAGAGATGTGAAGCAGTTGGTCCCTTGTCTATTAAATGTTAGGCAAGTAAAAAATCCCTACTCTTCGACAGAGAAGAGGTTCGGTAAAATTTCCAGGTAGCTCGTCTTCTGGCGGCGGTGATTGACCCTGGTATCAGAAATAGACCGACGTTAAATAAATGATTTAAAAAAATCTACGCTGTTTGTCAGTGCTTGCTCATGTGAATATTTAGAATTTGCACCATTAACTTCTGTAGATGTAGAACGTCATTTTCCTTGTACAAACATAGGTATGTACATGCCAAATCGCTCAAATTTAACAGCCACGAATACAGAACAAATATTGTGATGTGACCATGTATGCTGATGCGATGGCAGACTTCAGTTATTCTGAATAATACATTGTATCAAGCGAGTATTTCATTATTCATTTTATACTTTTGCTTTTATTTGTCTATGCAGTATGCATGCCCATTCGTCAACCATATGAAACAAGTAGCTACCGGTCCTGGACTCTGAGCTAGTTTTCTGGCCCTGCTCATCAGCCTTTCCCAGTTGGCTACAACCGAGTCCACTCACTTTATCCAGTTTTACTCATTACTTTCATTAAATGAATAAAATTCTTGCAAGTTATTTTTGCATTTTTATATTCCTTGTGGTAGAATGTAAGAAATGCTTAAGAATTCACATAACGTCATCTATATTCACCAGTAAATTTTCAACAGAAAGTGAAGGCTTATAGCTTGGCCGCTAAGCTTCAATAAGAGGCCAATTCACTAATATAAACTGAGGACAATTTTCTTCGTTACATCGTAAAAATATAAACTCCGAAACTAAGAAAAAATTAAGACCTCGCCAAGGAGTATTGTTTGAATTTCTTTATTTCTGATAATTACTTTTATGTGCATGAAATATGAAATTAAAACTTACACGGTAAAAGTTTCTTTCATTAGTAGGTTAGGGTATTCATAAATATTTATCGTCCAACAACTTCTGCTGAATAAACAGGTTTGTCATGTCGATATTCATCTAAAAGTTTGTAAGTGGTTTTAAGGATTATTCCATGAAAATTTAAATTCATGTAGTCAGTGATAAAGCTGTAATATACTTCAGCTAAACCTTACATTTTACTTTTTAACGTTTTTTTGTATGTGAGTAATATACAGCGGCATAATTTGAACTGCCATATTATGGGCATATACTGAGCTGATACATCTTTAAATGAAAAATATAATATCCTTAATGTTTTACTGTCTACAGAAACATTCGTTCGTTAACTGTCTTTCAAGCCAACCATTTATCTTGGATGGGAGACGGAGATCTACAGTTTATTATGAAACCGAACATCTTAGGCATTGACAGGATTGTGCAACGATAATAATTAGGAACACTAAACATCTTAGACTGGGATTCAAACAATTTAGTGGACTTGAATTTAAAATGATAAGGAACCAAATATTGCCAAACTAGATAAGATCTTCCAAACTTTCGATGAAGAACAAGGTGTCTGCTACTGACATGCTTGCCGTTCCGGTTCTGCTTTACTCCGTTGAAGCAGTAAAATGGATAATAGATGACATAGAGATACCTGCAAGATGATGAATATTCATAGAAGCACCTATTACGGTTCATAAAACATCATGAAACTGCAGGAGTGGACGCAGGATTGTTCAAGGGGCTTAAGTCTGAGACCTAGGGATCCAATGTGGCTTGTCAGGATGGTATTATCAACACCTTGGTCTACCGTAGCCGCGTGTGACGTGTAGAGGTTCTGATATTAACTGCAGGACCTGCTGTCAGTCTTTAGAATCACTCATGCACACTCCTTCAGCATGTCCTGTATATGCGATTTCGGCCTACATCCACCGACAGAACGCGGCATTACGAATACTCTATTACCATCTAAAACACTCGTTCGGGGTAGACCAAACATCAATGTTGCCTACACCCCCGAAGATATTGAGTCCGTTGTCGAGAATGAGAAATGCCAGATTCACTGGAACTACTCTTTCTCGACGGTTAGACGAATCCAAACGGAATAAGTCCTCCTCGACCATCAAAGCTGTCATGTATGTCAACGAATTGTCAGTCGCTGCCGAGAGGAACATCATCTTGAAGGAGGGAAAAGCGGACCAAATATCGCGATCTCTGGCACGAGTTCTAAGTGCTGTAGCTAGGCTATTTGGTCAAGACGGTCGTCCTTATAATCAGTGTAACTCGGAGGGATGTATCGTACGCTGCTTTCGGAACTGAAGACCATACCGGCCTGCCAAAAATCAGCCCAGAGCCTGGTAGGTCAAATGCAGCAGCAGGTCGTTCTAGGTTTTCTTCGTCTGCCTAAGGCACAGGATTCTGGTATCTACAGTCACTGGTACCCCTCCCGTGAAGTTCAGAGGCCACGGGAGGACTATCCAACGTTGGGTAAAAAAAGTATGTCACAGAAATTAGATAACCCCAGAATTCACAGCCAAAGCTGTCTAGAAGAAGATTACACCTAGAAAAACGTGAACATAACACCATTCCCACCGATATTGCCAGTGCCGATGGTGGGATTCGAACACGTAGCTACGATAGATAGATTTCTAGTCACGCTTTCCATTGCGCGCTCCAGCCAATTATGCCACCGAGCTGGTAATCAGAAATTTTATGTAACATGCGCCCGCGGACTCTAATAAGTATGTTCTTCTTAAAGTGCAATTCAATATAGTTTTTTATCATGTATTTAACATCGGCCTATTTCTACTACCAAGGCCAATCACTGACGTCAAGAGATAAATACATCTGTGACCGATTCCTAAATATAGGCATTTAACTCGTTTTAATGAACTCTTTTAAACACAGTATATTTATTTTTAGCAAAATACAGTTTCTGTAATTTAAAATACATGACAAATTTAGGGGATATATTTTTTTAGTTATAGAAAATTATTATTCCTAAAAAAAGTGTGTTGCAAAAAATTCGTTTTAAAAATAAGCGCCTCATACACATATTTGACGTTATCCTCATTAGCTAAAATATATCGACACTGATGCAACGTCGAGGCAACAGTCGACAGTCATTCACCCCTATCGGAACGAGTTCGTTATCTGGTCAACCGACCGAAACAGTGAGAATGCCTGGTGGTTAGCTGATATATCATATAGTATATACTGTGTATCATGGAAAATGTAACGCTATAATTATTATTGGATAATTTTAATAAAATTTTGGTATTTTGTTACGCTTTTAGAAACTGCAGATTTTTATTTATTAAAACAAATGAGATTTTATATTAGATAAAGAGAGACGAGTTTCTACAGTTTATTATGGGGTCGGAACTACATCACTGGTATGGACAGTTCCGTACGTCATCTGAGTCGAAAACAAATTTCATATAAATTTTTAATTTGTCCTGGGATAGAGTCGATCCCTCGATCTTTCCTACCAAGTAAGTATAAGCGCTCTCTGCTACAGTGCCCGATTAACAACAATATTTCTTTTATTGGGATTATTGTTGTTCTAGCACTATGAAATTATTCAAAATTCATTTAACTACTGTTTTAAATATCTTGTAAAAATGCCTGGAGTACGAATTTTTGAAAATTTTTTGCAACTGAATGAGTTTAAAAGGAGTAACATAGCTAGAATGCATCAAGCCAGAATTTCTTTTAGGCAAATCGCCATTAAAATTCATTGAAATGCCTCAACTGTTATGAAATATTGGTGTATTGGGAAAAAGAAGAAATATATCAACGCTGTAGGTGTATAGGAGACATTAGAAAAACGGTTGAATGTTTTCATAGAATTATGGATTTAGGAAACTGACTTACCACATCGATGTTACTTAGAAATGATTGGTAGGCTGCTACAGGGCACAGAATATCAATGCGATCAAATTTCATACAAATTTCGTCTTTTGGACCCGGATCTTATTCCCCCCGGTTAATTCTTCCTTTATTAAGTAGTACGGTATGGAACATACATTGCAATTGAGTCAAGAGAGAGTAAATTGTGAAAATCAAAATGGAATCACTGATCCAATCTCGCTTATTTTTATGGGCACATGATAAACGCTGGAGTTGTACAATTTTAGGCAGAACGAGAATCTGGAGGACGACTGGGTCATTTACCTTAGCTCCCTATAAATTTGCAGCAACTTCGGTATGAGAAGAGAAAATAGATAATTTAATTCGAAGCATGGTTTGCAAATATAAGTGCACTGCATAAGATTGCGTAGTGGGCCATTTTTCAATATTATTATTATTGTAGGTTCAGGAAATTGTGACCATTTTCTTAACTCAGCATACACTTCTAAATTCCAAAGTTTGATAAATATATTTTGAATACAATAGGGTGTATTTTCTATGAGACACAATATATTTTTAAACAATTTAAACAAAGAAAATATAACAATTCAAACGATATCTTTAAGAATGGGATATTTCTACATTTTATTATTTTTTACTATGGAACATTATTATCAAAATACACTGACTTAAAAAAAATCTAGTTATGATAAAGCAATTTAAATAAAAAAAGCAAAATATATATATATATAGCAATAGTTATATTAGGATACGATAAATAACCAAAAAACAAATATACATTTACCCATATTTATTTATACGTCTAGGCATGCTGTGCGTAAAAATGATTAATGTAATTCATTCCAGACAATAAAGAGAAATAAACAATTACTAAATGTACGCAGACAGTTTGGATTTTATGCCCAAGGTCTTGAGAAATGAAATAAATTTAACAATCATACTACGCATAAGTTTGGTTGAAGTTTTTTTAATTGCTTTTAACGTCTGCCTATTTTCACTACCAAAGCCAATCACCGACACCAAGAGATAAGTTCATCAGTGGTTGTGTAATCATCTAGTATATCTCATCTCATCAACCCAGGTGTCTGGGTGGTAAAACGAGCCACTGTCCATCACACCATCGAGCTGATTTGACTATAGATAAATCGCTAGATTTGGAAGAGCTAGGGTACGACTTGTATCCAGCAGATAGTCTGCTCAGGTGAAGTTAGTATCATTTAGATTGTGTGGGAATATACCTCGCGGTCGCGCCTTGTTCGATTGAAGGTATTTCATAGGTACATAAATCCAAAATCAACTGTTTTATTATATAAGAAAACCGCTTGGCGTCTCCACTGACTTCTAATATGCATTATTTATATTTCAGGAGATGGCACTGACGATCAACCCTTTGTATCCGAGAAAATGTCGGGTTACGAAACCAACCTTTACCTGTACTCTGAAGAGATGGAGGACAGACCAAGAATATCCACCTTGATTAGCTCCCCTCGCAAATTACTCCAACACCATACCTCCGGCGTCAAACGACCCAGATGCAAGACCCACAGGCCCTGGTGCCCGGATGGGCACGCTCATCGGGGTATATCTACCGTGTATCCAAAATATTTTTGGTGTCATTTTGTTCATCCGTTTAACATGGGTTGTTGGTACAGCTGGTGCTATCCAAGGATTTCTTATAGTTTTATGTTGTTGTTGTGTAACCATGTTAACGGCTATATCCATGTCGGCAATTGCTACAAACGGCGTTGTACCTGGAGGTGGTAGTTATTTTATGATTTCCAGATCCATAGGACCAGAATTTGGTGGAGCAGTTGGCATGCTGTTTTACACAGGTACCACGTTGGCAGGGGCCATGTACATCGTAGGAGCCGTCGAAATAGTATTGGTAAGTTATTTTTATACATACTAGCACAAGGGATTAAAAATTGTTGGCTTTATTGGTTTGATTGGAAAACTAATCACTGTTAGTTTACATTTTTGTGGTTTGTTCGTTATACTAAGGTTTGTTTAACAATTTAGCAAATAAAGTTCAGATTAATGTGCTCGTATGTCACAATAATAGGTTTCCTTAGGCTTGGGATAGAACATAGTAAAGAGATCGCAGTAAAGAGATCGCAGTTGATTCATAGATCGCGATCTACCAAACTGAAAAGAATAAAGAAGTTGGCATCATTCTATCCCTATGCTTACAATGTATCCTATTTATACATAAACTATTGCTACGGTCTGGCACTACTCGTACTATTTTTACGCTTTGTAACTTCCAAGTTATCAAATTAGACTTATCTGTTCTATCATATTTGAGATGAGTTTGAATCCTTGAATCTAATTTGAATTGATCGTCTAGATTGTCCAACGTACTGTTGATTACAGTCCTTACAGCTAATTTCGTAAATCCCCGACTTTTCATTTGTTTCAATTTTGTCTTTTGGATTACCTAAGAGTTGTTGTACTTTATTCCGCGATGAATAAACCACTGTCATACCTATATCTTCCTAATTATTTTATCAATTAAATTTACAGAACATCATCCACTACTCACAGCTATCTCCTTAATCAATACATTTTCTTTTCCAAACCTCTCCTTATTGAGAGGGAATCTTAATAGGTGATGAACTAGAAAATTAAACCTCGCCATTTTGTGTTGAGCACAATGCAATGATGATACTCCTTAGGGATATATCTTAAAGTACTGGTATCGTTTCTGTATATATCAAATTCCAACTTATTTTTCCTATTTCTAATTATTAATACAACTAAATATGGTAGTTGTCCACAATTTTCAATTTCACATACATATGAATTTAACTTACGCGAAACGATTGTTTAATTTGGAAACAAAGTGAATATCAGTGACTTTTGTACCAAACACTGTAAAAATGTCATCCACATATCTAAGCCAAACTCTGAGGTAATACTTGAATTCTGTTTTTGTTTCTGTTTCAAATCTGTTCATAAACAGTGCTAACAAAAACTGATGACAAAGAGTTACTCATTGTGGTCTCTTCATGCTGTTCGAAAAAAATGATCATTGAATCGAAAGCAATTTTGTCTCATGCAAAGTTTAGTGAGTTAAATATATTCTTGACTGAGAATGTTTGATTCGAGTAAATCCTCAAGGTAGTCCAAGGTCTGTGGTATCGATACACTAGGAAACAATGAACAAGCGTCAAAGGAGATCAAAATTTCAGATTCCGCAATTGGATGTTTTTCACCTTATTAATGAAATCATTGGATTTAATCACAGAAAAACCAAGTTGTATGAGGGCTAAACTGTCGAACTCCTCTGTTAAACATTTTTATAGGTTGTAAATCGGCTATCCAATTGCTGAAACAATAGGAGGACCGATTTTCCTGGTTTATGTATTTTAGGCAAGCAGTATAGTCTAGGTACACTTGAATTAGATACATGTAACCTCTTATTTAAAGTTGGAGTAATAAGTGTGTTACAGGATTTAAGTACATTTCTTACTTCAGTAATCATTTCTGGTAATAGATCTCTAGAAAGTTTTTCATAAGGACCATTACTGATCAGGTCGTCCACCCTTTCATAATAGTCATTTTTATCTAAAATAACAACCTTATTACCCTTATTTAAATAAACTAGGAAAGTCGGAGGATATTTTGTTACTATTATTATTCTGCTTTCACACAACAAAATATTAAAACAAAATAGAAGAATATCGGCGGCGACCGATGTTGATGATGTTGATGTTAAACATCAACCGTAAGCTTAACCGCGATCTACTCGCCTTTCTCACTATGTTTCTACCTTTAGCTAAGTTTTCTCATGCAACTTCATCTCAGACGTAAACAAATTAAAGAAAATCATACAAGTAAAGATAATTATCATGTAGTGCGGTAAGTTAACTGATCAAATTCAATACAATTTTATTTCAGTTTTGTCGCAATACTCATTATGTGCGACATATTATATAGTAAGGGCGGATTTTTATTTCATTAATTATTGTTAGATATTGGCCCTTTGTGTACCTATTTTGAGATAGCTGGTCATACAATTAACCTTATACAAAAGCGCATTGTTTACAAAATTTTAATCACATTTACGCGGAAAATAGGTATATCGGTGTTGATAAATTACAATGCTGAGATTGATATCTGCCTCATAAATGCTAAATTAAAAATTAGTTCATAACCAAATTAAGCAAGAACTACAACAAACAACAAAAATATAGACCAACATGTAGTGCAATTTTTTAATGAACTTTTGGAAAGAGTTCATTAGCATGGCAGATTGCAACAACCTATTTTACAGATGTATATGACGTCCAGCTTAACGTTGTTTGGTGATATAGCGGATGAAGAGGTGAAGTACAACAATTTCCGCGTCTATGGTACTGGACTTCTCTTGGTGATGGGAACCATAGTTTTCATTGGAGTGAAATTTGTCAACAAATTTGCCACATTAGCTCTTGCATGTGTCATTTTCTCCATTTTGGCTGTGTACATTGGAATTTTTGTCAATATCAACGGCAATGATAACTTACAGTTAGTATTATTCAAACTAATAACATTTGTCATGGTACAGGAAATTTAGAGCATTTAATTTAATTAAGTATGTAAAGCATGTATGACGTTATTAAGAGATGCACCAATTCAACGTGATTTTGGGGTCAAGGGTGTAACCCATTTGGAAAATACCTGGAGCCTTGCTCACTTGTTCGGCACAGGGCAACTTTGACGAGATTATCGGTCCAAGAAATTGTCCGGCGAAAACTGGAACGTGACGTATAGTATTTGCCTCTAAGGATTTACGTGTTACAATTTATTTTCTTTCTGTTAGAATAGTGCAAAACCAATTAATATCAATAGATCTCAACGTCAGAGCAACGATGAATGAGGAAAATTAATTAGTTTAGCGCAGAATTACAGATATGGTTTTCTACGTGTCGATTCAGGCTCGAATAAACAAAATTTTTTATCAGACACTAAACAAAAAATAACCAGTGTGGCGGAAAATCTTAATAAATTGTTTGATAAAATTCTGATAAACGTTAAATAAAAGTTGCTAAGAAATGAAATTAAAGTTAAAAAATTTTTTTTTATAAAATTGATTAAATATTTTTCTAAGGTGATTTCGATTAACAACGGAACCCTACAGTTTATTGTGGAGTTCGAACCACTTTTATGGCATCGACAGTTACATCTCGCCTTAGTCGGAAACAAAATTTCAAATAATTTTTTAATTTGCCCCGCGCCGCGGTGGGAACGAATAAGCGCTCTTGCCCACCTGACTTCCGTCACCCTTAAATGATAGTTTTGAACATCATTTTCGAAAAAAAAATTAATCATAAAAGAAAACATGCATAATCCATATGAATAGGAATAATTAAATTAAATGTACTATTTTTTAAGAAATAATACATCATCCAAATAGACACTTTTTAAATCAGTTGTCACAAGATTTTTGAATATTGAGGCTAAATTTCCTGTACAAAAAGCATGCTCATTGCATGTTTGACTGATGCATGTATTTTCACAAGACCCCTTTGTGTATTAGTTATATTCACTCAAATAGATTAAGTGTTAAATATCACTCACTAAAGTTCATTTTACACTTATTTGCAAAATAAGAAACGTCGGCATCTTTGACGGCGGTAAAGGGATCAAATAAGCCGACGGTTTTTATGTTGCAAATAAGTTTAAAATAAAGTGTACATATTTAAATAATTCATAATATACAACAATATACAGCTAATGTTTCTTCTCACATTCTTTGGGTATTAAGCCACTGTCCTATAAATTATTTTAAGATTAGTCAAAGGTTGGTTTTTGAAAAAAATGTTCTTGCCTATTCAAAAAATGTCTCACACCTAAAAAATGTTAACCTGAAAATGAAACTTAAATGTCAAATATTTTAGATGATTAAAATTTTACGTTTCGGAATACTCTCTGATTCTGTTCTCAAAACTAGAAGAATATTTCTTTGATGAAAGATCGTCTTTTTTTGCAATGTCAAACATGACAGTTTTCTGTTTATATTTTTCCATAGACATGTTATATTGATATTGTGTCTACTTATCAAAGGTTTGACAAACAGTTCTTACAAAAATCTACAGATTATTTAGACACACATTTATCACCGTTCAACAAAATAATGGTGGATTCTTTAAGTTTTCTTCTTGTATTATTACTTTCTTTTTCCAAAAAGAATCCGCCATTATTTTGTTGTCTATGGAAATATAAATAGAAAACTGTCATGTTAAACATTGCTAAAAAAATACAATCCTTTATCAGAAGAGAAGACATTTTTCTTCAGTTTTGAAAACAGAATCAGAGAGTATTCGGATATGTTTAAAATTTGACGTTTAAGTTTTATTTTCAGGTTATTATTTTTTAGGTGCGAGACATTTTTAAATAGGCAAAAACAAGTTTTTTCAAAAACCAACCTTTGGCTAATTCATTTGGCGCAGATGTTTATTTAACGAATTTGTTTTAAATAATTTATAGGACAATGGTATGATACCCAAAGAGGGTGATAAGAAACATTATAGAATGCCACAAATAAATAACTATAGATAATAAATATACAATTAACTTAAGAAACTTAAAATAATAAATTTAAAAAAATAATTTAATAAAAAATACAAAATGTAAACAAACTTTTATAATCCGGTCACTAACCAGAAATGAGGATATACAAAAATTTATAGCATTTTGAATAATAAAATTATTGCATTCTAACCACCGTTTCTGTAATAATTTCATAATCTAAAAGATACTAAATCTCTTATTGCAACATAATTTGCTCTGATATAGCACCTGAATTCCAATTAGTTGAGGATGATATACACGTTATTTATCACAACTATAATGTGGTATTGGGCAGTATCCACGAATTACAAAGTTCTTTCTTGTCCCTAGCATACTTTCGTGAACTACTTGATAGTGTACAAACTGTATTACCGGGCATTTAGTGCTGGTTAATCTCCAACAAGTAGTTGTTATCTCACGATTGAAAAACTGGGCATATGACTTTGCATACAGTTGTAGGTTTGCGCAAAAAACTTTACTAATATTTTGCTATAAGACACAATTTGCCTAAAGCATGGAAACACACTTATACTTTGTTATTTGGATCTTTGCGACGTAATTTGTTACAACCTGCGTCCGCAGCAATGCATTTATAGGATTAGCAAATATAGAGGTGCGTATGTCTAAGCAGGCTAAGACATCTGACCAATAAGTTAATAATTGGTGAGACACAGACACGATTATGAACCTATGTCTGTTTCATTGACCAGCTTTTTTTGTCACTTGATTCAGCAGTTGTAATATTTTGCAATAATATTTTTGACATTATATTAGTAGCTGTGTGAATCAAATAACTAAATTACCTGTGAGCACTGAGAAGTACTCGGTGATGGCCGGTGAAATCTAAAGTATACTCTATCTCAGTGTTGGAATATATAAAAATATTGTTATCCAGTACACGCCATTGCTTAAAAGTAATGTTGACCTTCAATTGATTTACTGTCTGGTCGGGGAAAGAAGACCCTCGGAAAGAATGCGATTTCTGCATTCCGTTATCAATTAAACGTAAATGAAATAAACGAATTAGTGCACGGCAAATTTTTGTGATCGTTTGCACCCATATCTATTCATTGGGAGAGATATTATATTCTTAGTTTATGGTTTCACAGAAAGTTGGCAATACTCTCCCTTGCCGCGCCGGCTTTCTTTCGCCAGCTGGACAGTACTTCATACAGTTTGTAATTGTGATATACGCGCAAAGGTCCAAACAATAAGTATACCTAGGTAACTCACAGGCCTACCTCCACTACACCTAGTGGTGGAGAATGAGGCACTAATGGCAGCATACAGGCTGAAACAACTGGGTATGGGACCATCTCAAGGAGAGGATACCATACTGAAGTATTCCAATATGTAGAAAAAAATCGGCTACTCGATATGCAGTCAGACAGAATCAGCACAACCTACAAAAACTTTCAGTGTAAAAATACCTGAAAGGGATGGAGAAGGAGGCAGGATGCAAAGACAACAAAATGACACCATCTGGTATACTGACGGATCAAAAACGTCAAGCAGTACCGGAGCAGGAGTTGCGGGAGAACAACCAGGGACAGACATCAGCCTGAACCTTGGAAGAATCGCAACAGTGTTCCAAGTCGAAATCACAGCAATAGACGTCTGTGCACAAGAAATGATACGGAGGGCATACAAAAATAAGAGAATCCGCATCATCACTGACAGCCAAGCAGCCCTCAGAGCTCTGGAAGCAGTAGAAATACGATCTAAAACAGTAAAAGACTGCCTGGAATCCCTGGAGAAACTTACAGAACACAACAGTGTACAACTGGAGTGGACACGAGGACATCAGGGAAATACGGGAAACGAAAAAGCAGACATGCTAGCCAGAAAAGGCGCTAAATCAATTCTAACAGGTCCCGAACCGACCTGCGGGGTATCTTACAGCACCGCGAAAGGATCGGTAAAGGAACTATTAAGACAGAAACACTACTCGCACTGGATAGAGATACCGGGAATGAGGCAGTAACGCTTGTTCATCGGAGAAATATCTAGAGCAAGGACCAACGAAATGCTAAAGCTGAGCAGA
This sequence comes from Rhamnusium bicolor, assembly GCA_029963845.1. Classification (NCBI taxonomy): domain Eukaryota; kingdom Metazoa; phylum Arthropoda; class Insecta; order Coleoptera; family Cerambycidae; genus Rhamnusium; species Rhamnusium bicolor. The sequence continues at coordinate 1,723,936 of JANEYF010002177.1, read as the reverse complement.
AAACAGCTGAGGTGTGCAGTGGGAATATTAACAGGACACTGCACACTAAACAAACACCTAACCAATATAAGGGTGAAAGATAATCCAGATTGCAGGATGTGTGGTGAAGAGGAAGAAACTTCCCACCACATCTTATGCGAATGCCCAGCCCTAACGGCAATGAGACTAACACACTTCGAGGGACCACTTTAACCCCGGAAGAAGAAATAGCCAGAGCTCCCATAAACTGTATACTCGCCTTCTGGAATAGAACGGGTCTTATGGAGTAATGAGACTATGGGGTACAATAAGCTTAAGCTTCAGTACAGCGGGTAGTCAAAACCGCAACCCGTAAGGAAAAAAAAACTCACATGCTTCAGTTTCAATAGGAAAAATTCTACTGTACCCATTCTGCATATATACCCAATTTTAAACCTGACAAAATTTATCTTTATTACAAGACGTGTCCGGCACACAAAAACATACACGCACATCTAGACAAACCTACACGTAACATTTTTTTCGCTATTTGAGTTCAGGGCGCTCTAAAATGGATTTTAGTGCATTTTTTCTTTTCCGGTACCTAAAAGCGAGTTTCATAATAAGAATAATAATAATGACAATATTGTATTAATCAAAGAGAATGATTACTTGAGTAATTCTTGATAATTGATGATTTGCCTTTGTCCAATAAAATTCTATTTAATCTTTACCGAACTCTATTGTTCCAAAAGTTCTGAAAGTATTTACAAAGATAACTTACAAGACCTTAGCAGTATAATCTTTCCCCACGAGTCAACATCTCATTACAGTCACTTGTTTTCGTCTTAATTTAGTTGAAATTAACCAGGAAATTTATTTTAAAGTGAACAACTGCAATATAATAAGCATTTCCACCAGTGATGGGTGTGACATTTTCAAAAGAGTAGCGAGACAATCACGATTTATTTCTCTATCTTTAGGTATATAAAATTAAATGAAAAAACTTTTAACAATAAAAGGAACTTCATATCAGGAATTCAATCTAACTGAAATGTGGTGCCGGCAATACTGTATATCTTTTTGAGAAACTTCAGGGTTAGCTCCTCTTACGTAAATGTGGGATACATCGAGACAAAATTTCAAATAAAGTAATCGCAAAATTGCATGTAAATAAATAATCCCCGGTGAATAAATAGTCCCCTGCGTTTACAGAATCGACCATAGGTTGAATTTTGTAAATAAATATTTGTCTGCATTTACCAAATATCATAACATGCAAATAAACGGGAAAAAGAAACAAGAAAAAACAAATACTCCCATTATAATTTCTTGTTTTCTAAAAAATTTTAATTCAAAATGTTTGTTTATTTAGTTAAAAAATGCGTAATACGTTATTATACAGGGTGTCCCATAATTAAGTATCTTCCTTCAAGGCGGTGATAGAACTAGAAAAAATAAGTTGACTTTTGTATATAGACATTTGCCTCAAATCAGTTCCTAAAGGAGCTACAACCCCTTAAAAAAGGCTAAGGACAACATAGTTATTTGCCAATAAGTTCGAAACGTCTTAAGTTGCAAAAATTAAATTTGGGCCATTTATTAATTTCGTAATGTTACATATTTTGTCAAATTCTTACCTAAATATCAGTATGTGTCGACGTTACATTGAATAGAAGACACAGGGTTGTCACATATTAAGTCACAAAATTTGTTTGTATGCTTACAAATATAAGTTGCGAAGCGTAAAGGTCGTTATATTTAATACATACATGCGGCACGTACACAACCAGGTCGCCCGATCAACTGATCAAGTAAATCTGATTTAGTCACTAGAAATTTGCATCTCGTAAAAATATAACAAAATTATTCGTTTAATAACAATTCAAAAATTACAACACATAGTTCTAGCATACATACATATGTATATACACACATAAATACAAATATAAATCATAATTTTATCAAGAAACATTTTTCTGGTAAATATAAAGATTTAGGGACGGTCTTTTCATTTCCTGACAAATTTCCTGGCAGCTATTTGGTTGATAAATTTAACTGAGGGATAAACTGTTTTATAATGATTATGTTTTCAGCAAATTTTGAACAGATGATAACTATTCGTCGATTCTCTTGAGGATTTTACATAAATCGATTTTTTTTTAATGACATTTCAAAGATATTCTCTTGAAAATTTATGACAAGTATTTTTTTTCATATAGCTTTAAAATAAGTCCATTTTATCCTGCTGTTAAAAATATTTATATTAAAAATACGCTTTTTGCACTTTTAGAGGGTTACATATTGACCAGTACATTATCAAGAAGGCCGCCTCTTAGAGACATTAAATTAAAGAAATCTGTAACAGTCGTGCTACGTTAACCAAGAATATCAGGTTTATACATTTTTTCGCTCATGTGAGCACATGTGTCTTTCTTTGCACGTTGTCAAATTCAATAAATATGTCACGAGAGATAACACAAATTGAACTGAACCGTTAATATGAAGCAGCATTTTTATTAACATCTTGCGACATTTAACGAATATAATACTACAGAGTTAGATAAGTGTTATCCAGAATTTATATCATTAAAATCAAGAAAAGCGTGGGTTTTTGATACTGCTAAAAAAGTAACTCCATTTCTCTGCACTTACCGCAATAAAGTAAGGATCGTTTAAAAGAGGAGAATAAATACCTAACCTTGAAAGCCATTTGCTCACCCTGACTTAAAAATACTTTTTTTTATAAAAAGAGTTGAGGAAAAATGACCATTTATTGATTAAACGTTTTCATCCAGACCCTTAATAATAATTATAAAATCAAAACATTAAAGCCATACTTCATATATTGTGGTTGTTTCTATTTTTCTCTTCATCTTGGCAAACTACAATAATATGTGTAGCTAGCTAATGGGAACCACCCAAGGCTATCATTAAACAAAAAAAAAAACAGTTAAAGCGCTAGACATCCTGAACGAAAGAGGCTAATCGTTGTCATTTCAGTCATCAGAGAGAGCATTTCAAAATAAATACTTAATTGACATATTTGAACATCAACGAAACAGATAAATAGTAATTTTTGGCGGTCTACATTTAATTCCCACTCTAACTCCTATTATCTTATCTTATCATGTTGTATGAGGCTGTGAATAGCCAAAGGTAGCCCTCACTGTGAATCGTGTTTCTACTATAAGAACATGATCCTTTAAACTATCACACAACTCGTACTCGGGATTATTATGTAACACTGTTCTGGCGCCAGGCGCTAAACAGTTGAGGGTGAAAGAACCCTGATTTTCCGAAGGATAATACATGATGTCTGGTGCAGAGTTTATATTAGGGTATCTAGAGTAAGCATACTTAACGCAGTTCTTTGGTCAGCTTTGGTCGTATCCCCAATAGAACAAGGGTCTTTTGATATTCTCTGTAGGGTAAAAGGGTATTTTGCAGAAATACAATGTAAAATAAGATTAACTTACTGAGTGTTTCAATTCCGTTTCTAAGGGTTTATAATGTACACGTGATTAAACATAATTTATACATCTGGATTATATCAGTCCCAACTTATTCATACAATCAAACAATGCAAACAACAGCCTTAGAATGTCCATTCCTTATTTCTTTAAATTATTCCTACACTACATTTCCTAGAAAACATGGGTCACTGTCCATTCCTTATTTCTTTAAATTATTCCTACACTACATTTCCTAGAAAACATGGGTCACGAGGCCACTAACAATCGAAGCCGACCTGTTTAACCAATGGTGAATTTACAAAACTGGAATGAAAGTAATCTGTGAATAAATTTATATCAAAGCAACACTCCGTGATGTACGAGGGTTTTATTTTTATATTAAATTAATGGATATAAATCCCCTAATTTGTATATTATAATAATATTAAGAAACTTTAATGTCTGATTCAAGTTAATCGCTAAAACTCATAACAAAGGTCAACTTTGATCTTCGCAATCTTTATGCAATTGATTGAGGATCCACTTAATTTTCAGACACTGATATTCATTATGTTGCAAGTCTGGGCCCCTTTTCTACTATTAATCCTGATACTCATAATCTTTTAGTATTTCCAAAGTCAGTTAAAACACTATAAAAACGCCGACAAAGGATTTTATCCGTTAAATGAGTGAATCCCTTTGTCGGACGTTTAAGTTCCTTTGTCGGTGTTTTTATAGCGTTTCAACTGACTTTGGATATACTTATATCGTATTTCTGCGTTGTAACAAGCACTAGTAGTAACGTTAATCATTCCCATCTCTAAATTGATGACTTATTCTCTGCAATATAAGTATTTTCTTCTTTCTGTTACCTGGCTGATATCCAAAGCAACTGGATTGAACTAAACAAACTATGTAAGAGCCTCTGGATGTCTATGCTACCTATAGGTTAGGTTAAGTTTTTTGTGAGTAGGTCCTTGTGGGCCTTCCACTGCGACCATCAGTAGGCCTACTGTGGCTCACTACTAATTGTATTTCACCCTATAAGTTCAGTCTCTTAATGAAACTAATAATTTTATTGTGTGAGAGTGTCCAGATCCTTTAGCAGCAGTTGCCCCTTGCCAAATATTGAGAATCGGATCCTCCACAGCAGGACAGGTGCATAAGACGTGGTCTGCCTTCTCATCATCCTCCAGGCATAGGCGACACTCGGCGTTTTCCATCAGGCTAGGGTTTTCAAGTTTACCTTTTTTAACTCTAAAAGTTTTCTAGTTCTTGATTTCAAAGTACTTGAGGATATGCCAAGTATCGGTTCGGATCCGACGATTCGTGATCCTGCTCCATGTCTAGGCATGTTTTATTGCTAATAGAATCTACTCCCACGGGTAGTATATTAAATATGTCAAAATAAGAGTTTATCAATGTTGCCACAAGTATTTCAGTGATTTAGTAACATGTATAAAGTTTACAAATATAACCTTACTGCTGCCGTTGAATTTCGAAAGACGAAAACTTGTTCTATGACGAAAACTTTCAACTATAAAGTCTTAATTCTAATAAGTCTTGCCATCTACTTCGCGAATTTCAAAATTGTTGTCGATTTTGCGTAAAATATTTACAACATTCACTTTTATAATAATGCAAACCGGGAAACACGACTGAAACATTGCCGCAGCACAGAACAGAATAACTAAATTTCACTGCTGAAACTGAAAACTAAACTCAACTCAAATCCTTTTGTTTCTTGTTACCATTATTTAGTTACTTTTGTTTTGTGACCAGCGATTCTACCTTTCCTACGATCAAATTCGGTCGTAAGGAAAGTAGTAAAAGTAGAAAAAGACAATAAAACGGCAAGATACGTTTCTACTATTACGAATGGAAGATTTTTTGGGCACAATAAAACTCGTCTTCTGACCAAGGAGTCGGCGATTTCGTTACCTTCCAGACCAGAGTGACCAGATATCCAGGCCACAGTTACTTCATAGTTTTTGCTCAAATAACTTGGAGCATTCTGACAGTTCCATAAAGTTTTTTTTTCAGTTTCATTGGATTAAATTCTTAAATTACTCTGTGTAGTGAAAAGTGTTTATTGCACATTATGTACAAAATGATAAAAAATCACGTAATGATAAAGCTTACTCGATATATGACCCAAAATATGCCAAAAATCCGAAAATTGTTCATAACACAATTGATATGATATATCAAAAAAAGAACAAATCAAAAACGTCTAGCGATATCATGCCAGAGAATATGATTCTTTGAAAAAAGAAATTGGAAAAAATTCCTGGTAAAATTGAAGGCACTTGCGGATTGACGAATTTCGCAGGGTTTTGTTTCTCACCCTGTATAATCCCGATTGTGAACAATTCGAAAAATTCACATAAACAGTCTGATTGAAAAAAGATGGGACTTTCCGAACCCGCGAACTAATTGAAAATCGAACATACGTTTTTTCGAAGTACACTACTTCAAAATTGACCAACATTATTGTTGGTTCTGTTTCAGTTGTTGAGCACTTTAAATCTGGTATATTGTACAACGAGCATGGAATGGTATCAATTTCCCACGAGTATGAAATTTTTTCATACGAGTTTTTCCGTATGAGTTTTACACTATGCTTTTCCTACGACTACGACTATTATAAATGCAGAAATAATTTGAAATTTTTATTTAATTTTTTTAACAATATTAAATGTAATATTAGTACAATTGTTAAATATCATTCTTGGAGCATTTGTGAGCTTCTTTTCTATAGCTGCATTCTCCGTGTTTTCGACATTGTCGATCCTCGAAGTAGACGGAATATTTTCCGAGTTTTCAGTTGAGCCCAAAATTTTATACGCTACGCCGTTTTTATTTTTTTATAACTCGTCAGTATATCCTTCGGTGACTGCTATCGATTTCCACCCACATGTTTGCACCACTCTCCACAAGAATTGTGGGGAAACAGTGAACGGTACATTAATTTCAGATTTAGAAGTTTTAAATAGGCAACAATCTGTTTTTCAGTATATCCAACTTTATTTATAACACTGAACGGTACATTTCCCTTTCTGGTAGTTCAGAAAAAAATAGGATTCGTTAATATTTTGTGGGCGAAGATCTGCAGATCTTTTAAAAATGTCATAAAAAAAGTCCCGTTATTGTGAAATAACTTTCAACTAAAACTATTTAGATGCAAATATTTGAAATCATTTCATTTTACACAGCTCATCCGTGCAGCAAGCACCCATAACTCTCATAAATTAATACAACCTACAAAATTTATTCATACATGTCTGGTTTTTATTATTTTATTTGGAATGTATAACAAACATACCTTTGCCATTCATTATTTGGAGCTTCCTTAATAAACTTGTTAATTTCCTCTGAAGTGAACATTTAAAATTTTTTGGTTCGATATCCATCTGACTTTCGCTTCAAAATAGCTCTTATTTTTGCGTACCCAGCTATATCTACATTGTTGTTAATGTTGAGAGTCGTTCTCAACATGGAATATTGTACCCATAAAGTTGAATCTTTAAATTTCTTTAAGAACTAGTCAAAATAGTCCAAAAGAACATTCCCAGAAAATTAGTTCGCTTTTTACTCCTTACTCCAAGCCATGAATAAACTATATGCCATGTTATAATTCTTCCTTAGATATTTCCGGTATCAAATTGGAATAGGTATTATTCGCAGCTTCCAAAATATTGCGCTGTGTTAATTCTAATTGACTTTCAAAACGTGTTTCACGCTTCCTGTTTATAGTTATTTGGCATAAAATAGAACTGACATTTAAGAAACGCTTCTTTTTTACTTGCTATTAATGCATCTACCTCTTGAAAACCTTGTCAAATAGTTCTGCCACAAGATGTAAAGTATGCTTTACACGAAACATGTACCTGCCTACAACCGTGTTCTTGAAGAAAACGGCCTACGAAACGTATTGTCGCGGCACCATCGGTTACAAAGATCAACACTTGATTTGTTGACAGGTCACATTTTTCTTACGTCTCCAACACCACCCTCGTAATTGTTTTGCTAGTACACTCAGTTAGTCTTTTGCTAGCTAGTAATAGTGGAAATGTCGGTTTAAGAGGGTCCAATACACGTACTATAACATTTAAAATACAATTTTTTTACAATCTATCGTCTCGTCAACACATAACCACAGCCGTGTATTTTTTAATACACATTCTCGCGGCTCGCTTCGGTATTGAGTATTTGTCCGCCGGTCATTTCTAAACACCTGATGTTACACCATTGAACCGCCGCACGACTTGCCAGCTTTATTTATTAATTAATGAAAATTTTATAAGTGACAGATTTCATGGCATTCGTAGGAAACTCATTTCTTAAATTTCTATGTCGAATATAATCATGTACTCTACTAAATAGGCAAATTTTATGACAATAAAAAAAAAATAGCGTACATACTTGGTTTACGTGACTTTTATGACTAGACGAGGAAGTTATTCAAATTAAAGCTTTGCCATCAAGTTTTCAAGCTTTTATACAAACGGTAACTATAATCTATTTGGTTTGAAATGACACGTAGACGCAGAGCAACATACATGACTCTTTAACAATGTTTTAGTTTACAAAGCTGTAGTTTCTGTGAAACAATGCATGGTTATAGCCTGTTATCCAATATCCTTTATTCAATTTATTTCATTGAAAAGAACTAGGGTTTCTGGGTCGTTTTAGTTTTACGTCTCATTAATTTTATATCAGCAGAGAAACAGAAATTTTTTTTTAATATTAAAACGTTTTTCGTACAACATTCCTATAATGGTTATAGTTACAGGTTTTTTTTATACGCCTGGATCGAGGACGAATTAATAATTTTATCTACATGCACTCCAAAAATTCAGTTATATAGAATTATCAAATTACACGAGCTAATCTTTTTCCATTTCAAATCGATAGATTACTTTGGTAGGTGCATGCCAATAATCATTCCATAATATACAGTTCCTTTCTTTATTGTTACATAATGACTGTCACAGAAAATTATTCCCCAATTATCAGTATTTTGTGTATTTCTGGATATTGTATTCTAAGCTATACCAATCTGAAAATTAACTATTCTTCAATGAATTTTCTGGTGTAAATAGTCGAGATTCGTCTGAAGCATGCATCTGGAAAATTGATAGACTGACAACAATTTTATTTCAGACATTTTTTTTGTCGAATTTTGACCTGAATCTTCATACAGCCCCATTTTTTGTAGGTGTTCTTTCACTGGTACACGACCTGTGAGTAACCCTGTTACAATTCTCAGCTGGTTCCTGCTTAGCGTAAGCAGTTGTTGAGCTCATTTTGTGCACGGTTCAGTTATGAATGTGTCTTTGTCCTGGTATGTTTCACCAGTATCTATTGTGTTGTTTTTTGACTCAATCTGATGCGCACCTCCTTGTAGTGCACTTTGTCACTGCAAGTACTGGTTTTGGGCCAAGGAATGCTGTAGCTAATCCTTGTATGGCAAGTTCGTCAGCTTTGTTGGTTCCTAGTACCCCACTCTGTCCTGGCACCCCGATCAGTTTGACTGTATTCCGTTCTGCCAAAACCTTGAGTTCTTGTAGGCTTTCTCATACTAGTCTTGACGTCACTTTACAGCATTTTAGCGCCTTTAATGCTGCCTGACTGTCTGAGATAATATGGATCTGCTCTTATTAAGTTTTTGCGAATCTTCGTTTTGTATTACTACGTGGAGTGGAGGGAGGTTTAACAGGGCTCCCATTGCTGCAATGGGGGGTGAAGCGCATTGCCCCCATTATATCCAAGCACTCCAGTTTGCTTAGTTTGTTTGAAGCTGTTGTTTGCAGCACCTTAGACCACCATGCAGCATATGTAATTGTAATTCTTACAACTGTGGTAGAGAGCCAATGCACCATACCAAGCTTGAGTCCTCAGATTTCGTCACAGATTCGTCTAATTACCGTTAGGTAATTTCCGATTTCCGTTTTATTTTATCAATGTGCAGGTTCCAGATAAGTTTGGAATCAATCGTGATTCCAAGATACTTTATTATAAATCACTCTCGAAAAATATGTCAGTAAAATATAATTTTTGATCGTGAGTAAATTCGGAATTTCATTGATGAAAAAACATATTTTTGCGTTTCCATTTATCTTAAAGGGTTTATATGTGTATTGACTCTCGTCATGTTTTCCTTCGTGCCTCTTTTATTTACGCGGCATCAGAATCAAAATTTACACATAATTTAAATTGCGTGGGCCTAGTGTAAGCCACGATTGTAATTATTTATGTGGGAGTAAAACACTATGCTAGGCTAACAGAGACGTGTAGTATAAACATACACAAGTTTCGATCAACTGAAAGGCCGTAGACTATTGCAATTTAGAATTATACTTCTAACAACCAAAAGGATCTAAAAAATCCCGAGTCCCGTTTGTGCGATTTCGATTTGTGTCATTTCTTTTACTGGTTTGCTTTTGTTTAATAATAAAACAGTTTTAATACCTCTATAAACAAAATTACAATCGTAAGTATTCTAATACACCCTGTATAAATATGTCATTACGGTGAACAATATTATTGGAAAATTTAGATAATGCAAGGCATATGAATGATTACCGTTTGCATTCCCCATCATAACAATGGTTAAATAAATAGCACTAATAATTTTGTTTTGACTACTACCTGAAATAATTAAACGCTTTCTGCTGGTACGAATTAATTTCGTTTTATTGCTCAGAGGTTTAGAATGGAACCTAATTAAATTGGAAGTTTGGTAGGATCTTACGCGAACAAAACTATATTGTGGGGTTTGGAGTTTATTTGTGTTACTAATTTTCCCAAATTCTTTCTGCTGAGGAATAATTGGGGTTTACTACCACATGAATAATTCTTGGTTATCTAAAAAATACAGTTAGTTACCCACAAAGCTTACAATTGGATGAATGTAATGAATATCGCGTACGCTTAAAAATTGCATTAGAAGAGCAATACAAATTTAAGGATAATATAAGTTCAAAATTATGACACTAATAAACGAGGAACCTTACTCAAAATTAAATAAGGGTCCAACAACATCCCTTGAAAACAAGATTTACAGAACGCTTTTTAAATTTAAAAAAGAGTTTAACGATTTTGAATGCAGAAAGCTTACACCCTGTTATAGTAAACCTCCTCATTTTTATGGTTTACCGAAAATATATAAACCAAATATTCAACAACTTACGACTTCACAAAATTTTACATTTTTAAAATTAATTTTCTCAGTAATCAATGCCCCAAATTTAAAAAACTTTATACTGCTGAATAGAGAATCAAAATTCCTTTCGAACGAGGTGTCGCACAACCCCTTCCTAATTTAAAATTTTCGAGGGGTGGTAGTCATAATTCAGAGGGAGTGAACACGGGGGTTATCATTTTCATGCTAGAAAATGGCAATTTCTAATTATAAATCGACCTGTCATTATTACGCTTAAAATGAATTTACTCCATACATATGGACCGCACTGTATACTAATATACTACACATACATATACTACACATACATATTCTACACATACATACATAAATATTTATAATTATTATGATAGTAGAAGACTAGCTGTAAACACTTTTCAGTTGGTTAATTGTACAAAAGAATATATCAACCCTTCCCTCCACGTTGTAATAATTAGAGATCATTTGATAGAGAGGAGAATCTTTGAGATTATTGGTGTTAGTTGTAGGGAGATTAAAAACATTGTTGTGTCGCGCTGAGATCGTTATATTGATAAGTCTTAGAATATCCGGACAGTCCAAAATATGGTTAACAATTGTATATAAAAATATAATCATATGTATAGGTTTCTGTTTTGACAACTCTGTTAAATTAAATGGTGTTAAGAATCAATTACGAGAAAACCGTCTTGACGGATATATGCGATCTAATACATATACAGATTTTAAAAAATCGTCTTTATATTCATTCAAACGTCGCTGCATGAGTAACGTAAATTAGGTTACAGACTATCGATGCATATTCTAATTTCGATCTAACGAAAGATGTATATAACAATCGAAGAGGAAATATGTTAGAAAAACCTGTTGAGTTTCTAATGACAAAATCTAAACATTTAATTGCAGATGAAGTGGTAACTTCAATATGTTTTAAGTAAATATTTACTTCACACAGTAGCTTAAGATCGTCTGCGTAATCAAATAATGTACAGTTAGGTCTGACACAATATCATTGATGAACATGATGAAAAGGAGAGGTCCAAGGGTCGAACCCTGCGGTACCCCAGACAATTGCAAAAACTCCAACCTGTAACCGCGGCACCGAATAAACTGATACCTGTTTTTCAAGTATGAGGAGAAAATCTGCACACAGTATATATAACATCAACTTGGCTATATTTGTCAAGTTTATTACTAATGAACTGGGATTTACACACAAGATTCGTCACCTACCCTTCATAAAGCCATGCTGTGCACATGATATCAAACCAGACACATGATTGTAGATAACAGTGCAGAATTATTTCTAGTAACTTGGCAAAATTGATGATAGTAATAGATCTGTAATTAGTCTGTCAGTCCTATTGCCTTTTTTTATAAACCGGGCACACTCTAGACGTTTTCCACAACTCTGGAAAACTTGACGTTTTTAAAATTAAATATAACTGTTAGAGGATCAATAAAAACATATGTATAATGCTGGATTAGGAACGCAGGTATCATGTCAGGTTGTATAGTGTAGTTTGGTTTGAGTTGTTTAATTGCCTTGCCAATTTCATCCTCAGTAATGACTGGAATGTCGATTGTATTAATATTTTGATTCAAGGATACCTACATGGGCATTAGCAACTGGAAGTGCAATGACTCAGAAAAAAAAAATTGACAAAGCTATCAACTATTAGTTGGGGATCTTCAATATCGTCACCATTATATGTGACAATTGCGGGGACAGAAAAACACCTTAACTTTTATTTACGATCTTAGTGACTTGAAACTATTTAAATAGTTCACGTCACCATTCTTTTTTGTATATTTGCAAAGCGTTATTATTATTTTTTTTTTTTGCATTTTGGCTCTACATACAAAGTGTTTTAGCCACGAATTTCTTGGTAGCACGAAATTGATAAAACTCCTTTATTTTCTTCGTACAAGTAACAAATAACAAGAAATTATATACATATATATGCGCAGTTACTTACACACACATCTACACACATGTATGCACACATGTATTGCAAAGCGTTATCTTTTACCTTTATCTTATTTATAATTTGTCCGGTAAACCAAGGCGGATAAAATTTATCAGTAATTTTTTTTCTAGGAATATTATTTTCGAAAATAGCTTTCAGTTTATGGTTGAATTCATCAATAGCCATAATATATTATATTTCCTTCACATGTTGGCTAATCTATATCAGATGAACCATAACAACTAAAACGTGCAAGAAAACGAAAAAAAAAAACAAAGCATTACAATGATGAAAAACCAGTCTCAATTAAAAACATGACTCTTTACATTTCTAATTAAAATAGCTGAATAACGTTAATAATCATTACATATAAATAATAGTGACTGAATTCTGAATATCTCGAGAGGAAAAAAATGCTGTAAATAAAAATAATAACCCACCCTATCGTATAATACTCGTAGGATATAAAATTTACTGTGATTTGTGTGGTGTTTTTATTATATTATTTATTTTTATATTAATGAATTTTCTGCTAGACCTAAATAACAATATTAATAATTAAGTTTTGAATTGAAATAAAGGCAGTAAATTTAACTACTTATATCTTATAAATAATTTTCGAACCTTGTTACTTCCTTATATATGTGGAAAATGTTGAGGAATTAGGAATTTAATTAAAATAAATGAAAGATGTAGTTTTGTTTAAAACATTACTAAAATATAATGCATGTAATATTTATTATTTTTATTAATAAAATATGTGTATATTTATTTATTTTTGTAAGACGATATAGCATGTATATAATATGAACAATTTATTTGTATACAATTATAATTCTGGTTCATAAATTTTTTTAACTTTAATACAAAACGAATCTATTTACAACATGAGTTAATATCATTTTAATCAATTGCACTAAACAAATGAGATGGTTACTTATTGCATAAATAACTTTATTGCAGTATGTGTGTCCTTGGTAATAGATTATTAAAAATGAGTAGTATTGACGACTGCCATAAAATGAAACAGGTGTTTTACACCAATTGTTTTGTCCAAATGGAACTAATACATGTGATCCTTACTATCTAAAACATAACGTTTCAATTGAGAGGGGCATTAAAGGACTTTCTTCAGGAGTATTTTTTTGGTAAGAAATTACTGTAGAAAGCTCTTAAACACTACAATGCTTCACCTTTCAGATAACATATACGATGGTTTTCTGGAACAAGGTCAATTCATCTCTAGAGGAAAAGAACCAGCTGATACAGAACCATTAGGAGATGATAATTTTAACCAAATCTTTGCTGATATTACAACGAGCTTTACGATACTTATTGGTATCTTTTTCCCATCGGTAACAGGGATTATGGCAGGTTCTAACAGATCTGGTGACCTTGCTGATGCCCAAAAATCTATTCCTATTGGAACCATTTGTGCCATAATCACTACATCTACTGTATATTTATCCTCGGTTTTGTTATTTGCCGGAACTGTTGACAATCTCCTTCTTAGGGATAAGTAAGTATAAAACGTTTTGTTGCAAAATATTTGACGAATATAGGTGTTAAATAGAGGTGTTGTATGATAAATATAATAACCAAGTTATCAGAATTGAATGATATATTTCTTTTAGATTTGGAAATTCTATAGGAGGAAAATTAGTAGTAGCTAACATAGCTTGGCCAAATCAGTGGGTGATCTTGATAGGTTCCTTTTTATCAACGTTAGGTGCTGGTTTACAATCTTTGACTGGAGCACCTCGATTACTACAAGCTATAGCCAAAGATGGTATAATTCCATTTTTATCCCCATTTGCGGTATCTTCCTCCAGAGGCGAACCAACAAGAGCTTTAATTTTAACTTTATGTATATGTCAATGTGGTATTTTACTTGGTAACGTGGACGTACTAGCACCACTTCTTTCGATGTTCTTTTTGATGTGTTATGGATTCGTTAACCTCGCATGTGCTCTGCAAACGTTACTAAGAACTCCAAATTGGAGGCCAAGATTTAAATATTACCACTGGTCTTTGTCTTTTATTGGACTTTCCCTTTGTATAGCTGTTATGTTTATGACCTCATGGTATTTAGCATTAATAGCTATGGCTATGGCAGGCATTATTTACAAGTACATCGAATATAGAGGGTAAGTCTAAACCGTTTTATAAAAATTATATTTACATGATATTATCCTATTTTAGCGCTGAAAAAGAATGGGGTGACGGTATCAGAGGTTTAGCATTATCTGCTGCACGCTTCTCATTATTGCGTTTAGAAGAAGGTCCTCCACACACTAAAAATTGGAGACCTCAAATCCTAATTTTAGTAAAATTGACATCTGATTTATTACCAAAATACAGAAAGCTATTTTCATTTGCAGCGCAACTTAAAGCTGGTATGTATAAGTATTTAGAAATTTTTGGTAGCAAAAAAATCTGTGAAAATGTGATTTTGATTCACATTTTCACAGATCAGGTTTTTGTGATTTTTATGGGACATATTATATCAAAGTCGCAGATAAATAAAAATTACACATTTTTTATAAAAATATACAGGGTGTTTCATTTGTAAAAGTTGAGTTTTGGCAGTTTGAATATTTATAAGCGGTGCTTTTATGATCACCTTGTATAAAATACATATTTTCTACATCAGTTAAAAGTTGAAGTATGGCATAAACTGCCACCATGTTAAAGAAAAATAATTAATCTTCAAAAATAACTCCAAAATCAATTTTCAAAATTGATACCTGCCAACGTCAATTTTCCATAAAAATATTTTTATCTCATTAGCCATCCAACAAATTTTAAAAATATTTTACTGCTGAATAGGCCATCATAATGGTTTTCAAACATAATAAAAAAAATTGAATCATTCCATTCAAAAAATATATATTCTTTCATCAACCACTTTTACAATCGCTCTGTATAATTGATAATAATTTTAAAAAAATGTTCTTTCTCACAAGTTAATTAAAATTTAGAACCATGCCTCTCTAACGAGACAGGAGATACAGAAGGAATACGCCTTATTGACACCACTGGCGGTTCTTCTATAGGGTCAATTGGTCAATGACCTCCCACATACAAATAAAAAAATAAAGCTATTTATTTTCTGAAGTTTAAAAATACATAATATATATATTTAATATTCTTAAAAATATATGTTATATATTTTTTTAACTTCAGAAAATGTACCCTGTATATATGATTTTTTTTATTTTCTTGGAAAATAAAGGTCCAATTTTACTTTATTTTTTAAAGATTTATTTTATGCCATGTTTCCTATATAACATATGGTCAAGAACCTTTAACGAAGAAATATATTTATATGTTCATGGTTCCAAATGTGCTGGTATAGTGTCATGTTATTGTTTACTTTGCACTACACCAGAAGTGCTGTTAGATATAGCAAAACAAAAAATATAAACAGGTATACGAGTACAAATAATATGTTTTAGGCAAGGGTTTGACTATATGTGCTTCCGTGATTGGTGGCGACTATACCCGATCCTGTGGAGAAGCAATGGCGGCAAAGCAGAGCCTAACAAAGACAATGGAAGAAGAAAGAGTTAAAGGTTTCGCCGAAATACTTGTCGTTCGGGATATAACTGAAGGGCTTTCTAATTTGTAAGCATATTTTTATTTATCAATTTCTTTTGCTTACGGATCAACATTTTAGAGTTCAGTCAGCTGGTTTAGGTGGCCTCAAACCAAATACGGTTATATTGGGATGGCCGTATGGTTGGAGGCAGTCTGAAGACGACCGTACTTGGCAAGTGTTTTTGGAAACTGTCCGAAACGTCACAGCAGCTCGTATGGCTTTACTTGTTCCTAAAGGCATTAATTTCTTCCCAGATTCAACGGATAAAGTGGTTGGCAATATTGATATTTGGTGGATAGTACATGACGGAGGGTTACTTATGTTGTTGCCATTCTTATTAAAACAACATAGAACTTGGAAAAAACTGTAAAATGCGCATTTTTACCGTAGCTCAAATGGAGGACAACTCTATTCAAATGAAAAAGGATCTTAAAACATTCTTGTACCATTTAAGAATAGAAGCTGAAGTGGAAGTAGTTGAAATGGTATGTAGAAAAGATACTATAAACAAATTATATCGCGAAGCTAATTTTGTAGATGGACCATGATATATCAGCGTACACATATGAGAGAACTTTGATGATGGAACAACGTAACCAGATGTTAAGAGAACTTCGTCTGAACAAAAAAGAAAGTCTGGGCATGGTAGGTGTTTGATATGATTTAGTTTTCGAATTGAAGTATTATTATTACTATATAATTAATTATAATTATCTTTGCCACACAAGGTACAGACTTTGGTGGATTTCAATCAGTTATCTACAGAAGAGAGTCTCCCATTGGTAAAGCAAAATCGCTTTTTGCTAGATTCATTGTTTATTAATTTTTGCACGATTTTATTCTGTTACCATTCCCTCATCTAAATGTTAATTTATTTAGGATTCCATCAGCATCATGCTTATCTAGTTCTGCATTTATGTTATTTGACACTGTTGGTTTTTTTTTTAGGTACAATCAATTGTAGACCAACATCACCAAACTGATGCAAAAATAGCAACTAAAGTCCGTTTTCAGGAACCTAGTATAAATGGAGATAATAAAGCAAGCTTTGAGGAAGAACCTACAAACGAGGTAAATTCAAATCGTTATTTGTTTCTATTATTGGTTTTTATACGTGCAAGTTTAGTTACAGCCTAACTTACAAACGAAAGAGGATTGCGAGAATTCAACTATGGAAAAAGAAGACGCTTCAGAAAAAGAAAAGGAATGTTTAAACGAATATAGTAATTCTAATTCTGTATCAGAAGAAAATAGTAAACCTACTACTAAAACCCCGTAAGTTATTTTTAATTCAGACTGGTATATACGATCGTTAGATTTTAATTTATATACTGAAGGGAATTGTGACATTATTAGCAAAATGTTTGAAAGGGTTTTATTACTTATGCATAAATTCAGTGTAGGTAGTTAAGTGTAAAAAAATCCCCAATAAGTGACAACATTTTTTTTTCACAGTGACGAAGGAAACGTTCGTCGTATGCATACTGCAGTAAGGCTGAATGAAGTGATAGTCAATCGTTCCCACGATGCTCAACTAGTCATTTTGAACTTACCTGGACCACCCAAAGACACCAAACTGGAAAGGGAGTCAAATTGTAAGTAAAAAAATCGCATTAGACATTTATGAAATTATAGTTTATTTATTTGAGCCTATGTCTGTTTTTTGGTCAAACACCATACAGTCTGAATGAGCTTTAAATACGTGTATTAAAGGTAAACGTTCATTAATACGCAACGGATGGATTGAAAGCAAAATCGGATTTAAAGAAGACCTGTGGGGTTAAACCCCTTGAGATATAAATTATCAAATTAGCCCCTTGGAAAATAGTTATTAACTAACTACTAACCAAAGTTAAAGCAACTTGTATCAGAGCGGGCTTGATCGTTGAACTCTGCATACCTATCATATATAAAAATTATTACTATTTGATTTTTTGTATAAAATGACGAACATATATTTCGATTTGATTTATATTCTGACAAGGATTCTAGTTAGTTAGAATTTTGTTAAATCGAATAATGTTGTTGTTAACCCATAGGCGCTATTATAAAATAATGGAATAACATTAAGGTTGGGATTTCATAGATCGTGTGGAAATTGATATAAATATTAAAAAATCAAATATAGTAAGATATTTAAAATATTCTTAGGAATTTGTTATTGTTCTAACGACTATCATAGTATACACTTTTAGTTGTTAATTTTTGTTGTAATTAAAATGTGTATCCCGACATTTTGACAATGAAAATACGTATGGTTAATTTCAAACTTATTTACAAAATAAAAAACGTAGGCTTCTTTGAGGGCCGTAAAGGGATCAAAGAAGCCGACGTTATTTATGTTGCAAATAAGTTTGACATGAACTTTACTTGGTAATGGTAATGCTGCGGGAGACTGGCGCCTGGTAAGTAGGCCATGTTCCTCATCGAATCTTTTCGATATTCTAATGAGTCAGGGTGTCACTCAGTGCGATGGAGCTAATCTCCTCCCTTAGAAGCGCCTCAGTACCGAAGATGCTATGCGTCAGGCGCCCAAACGCTTCACACTACCTCAGGACGTGATGAGACGTTTTTCATCACTCCCGCATCCTGTACATGTAGGGTCTTCAGCACCTATCAATAATAAATGTCTCCTAAGTCTGCAGTGACCTGTCAGAACTCCGATTAAAATATTTACCGACCTCAACTTGTTCGGCCCCATCACAAAATCTCGAGTTTGCTTACAAGCCCTATTGTTCCTCCAATGCTTCCTCAATGTCTCGTGGGTCCACTCATTGAGAGCCGTCGGGACCTGTCTTGTGATGCCCATTACAGGCTCAGGTCCGAAGCAAGGCTTCTCGACTCCATGTCTAGCCAATTTATCGGCCTTATTTATTGCTTCGGTATGTTCCGGGGCCCACACTAGTCATACTTGTTTATGCCTGGCAAGATCTTCTAGGGCATCCCCGCACTACTGACCGGGAGCTGATCTCGTCCTGGGAGACCAAACCGCTTTTAAACCAGCCTGGCTATCGGTGTAGATGTATACCATTTGTCCTCCACCGTCATTACATCATCCTTATCCATCACCGCTAAGATGGCGTAAACCTCTGCCTAGAAGGCCGTGGTGTCAGATCCTAGAGCAAAGCTCTTCTGCCCTCCTCTGTCTCCCAGATATATCCCCGCCCTGGATGATGGTCTGGCGGCTACACGACAACCGTCTGTGTGGCACACCACAGAGTCCGAGGGGTGTCAATTCTTTCCTTTCCAACCCTAGCTGATCTTTCGCTTTCCTCACCTTTAGGGTAGTGATGAGATTTCCCCTCTCTGTCGGTCCAGACTTACCTTCATTATTAGATCACAAATTTTAATTATGACAAAAAATAACAACTAAAATTTATTATTAATATAGTCGTTAGAATGGTATATTATGTTTGATTTTTTAAATCAAAAATAAATATCTATTTCTGACGACACGAAATCGACGAAAATCTCGACTTTAAGGCGTCATTGCCAACAGAAAAAAGTTTTAAAGCGCTTTACAAATTTGTTAGCCACCTGATGAAAATGACCCCTAATATGAACGAACGAACCAGTGAATGCTTACCTTAAAACCTCAGTACTTTTTTATTATTTTCAAATCGTTTACAATAGGTTTGAACTTTTTCCATTAATTCGGTTCTTTAAAACTTTTTTTATCTTATTAAGAGACTTATTGTGAATTTTTATATAAAACATCTTATTTCACTTAACATTTTATATATAAATACTAAGAGCATTAAAAGAAACTTGAAACTTTTAAGTATCATCAACAAATTCTAAAAAGGTTGGGTCAAGCGGATTATAAGTTCAGGTTCAATATTCCCATTCTGAACAAAATAACCTTCGTGTAATCAATATCAATAGAAAATTAACCACGAGAAGCTGATGAAATGATTCACAGGTTTGTTAATTTGTTTTTTACTTAATAAAATTTCCGTTATACTTCAAGGGCAAATGTAATACCAAAATAACCCTCGAGAGAGGACTCGTTCGATAAGGAATGGAAATTGTATAAATTTGTAATTTTCAATCTGCAACCTTTATATTCTAGTTACATAAAGGGTGTCCTAATAGTGCGTAGAAAGTCCAATATTGGCTCTATTAGAAGACTTTGGAAAAGTATTTTTTTTATTTTAAAAATATCTTGAAATATACAGGGTGACTGGCTACAGCGGAGCATCTTCGAGGTCATTTGTTTCAATGAAACACCCTATGCATTTTTATATTTTTGAATTCACCGTAAAATTAAGTTTTCAGCGGTTTTTTGTCTTTAATGTGGTGTTGCCGAGTTATTAAAAAAAAAGGGAAAATATTGGTGGGAAAAAGGTTTAACAAATTACGAAATGTCAGTAGATCATTCGTCTACAGAAATGCATAAATGTACTAGGAGGTCACTTTGAACAGTTCCTATAAACATTATTTATTTAATTAAATTATTGGTGGAACAGTGGCATTATATTCGAAAATAAGTGTATTAGAAAATGAGGTAAACAACTACCGGAGAGCAACATCGAGTTAGTTAGATTACTCACTTCAATAGAATACATATCGAGTGTTACTCAAAAACGACTATGAAACTATTCCATTTGCGGAGGAGGTGAAATATCTAGGAATCACTCTGGATAGATCACTTAATTAGAAAGGTAATCCATAAAGCAAAGATGTCCTTATGGACATGCCGTCGTATTTGTGGCAAATCCTGGGGCATGGGTCCCCAACAAATTTACTGGATCTATATCACGGTCATCAGACCAATGATAACATACGGATCCATTGTTTGGTGGCCGAAAGGATCACAACAGACGGCCAAATCCAAACTCTCTGGACTGCAGAGACTAGCATGCATGACCGTAACGGGAGCAATTAGCACCACACCGTCAGCTGCAATGGAAATCCTCCTGGATTTACCCCCTCTTCATATATATCTTGAGAGAGAGGCCAGGTGGGCAACCTACAGACTGCAACAAGCGGCCATTAATATGCCGCAGACTAGTATCATGGAGCGGAACAGGTTGCTGGATGACATAGAGAATCACAGCATTCTGGGAATGCCCTCGGATACTATGCCTACCATGACCAACTACGAGCTGACCTTACAGACGGCTCTAAAACTCCCGAGGGAACAGGAGCCGGAGTACATAGCTACAGACCAAGGGTGAGGATATTCTCAAGCCTAGGTACTCATGCAACTGTTTTTCAGGCTGAGGTTCATGCCATTGAACTGTGTGTACGAAGGCTGGAATATATGCGTCTTACACGCAGATCAATAAAAATTTTCTCAGATAGCCAAGCAGCTATAAAAGCTCTTGGCTCCTACCGGTGTAACTCCAAAACGGTATGGAATTATCAGAAAGCTCTAAATCATTTAAGCAAAAACAACAAAGTGACTCTGGTCTGGATACCCGGCCACTCTGGTATGGAAGGTAACGAAATAGCGGACTCCTTACCCAGAGAAGGAGCGGGATCACGATTCATCGGACCAGAACCTATACTTGGCATATCCTCAAGTACTGCCAAGATGGCTATCTCAACCTGGGCTGAAAGGAAAACTCTCCAGTATTGGCAAGAGTTACCAGGATTAGTTCATTCGAAGGCGTTTATAAAATACCCTTTGAAATCAAGAGCTAAGAAACTTTTAGAGTTAAACAGGGTAAACCTTAAAACTCTAACAGGCCTATATACTGGGCACTGCCGACTAAACTATCATCTGCATAAACTCGGCCTAGCGGAAAACGCCGAGTGCCGTCTATGCCTGGAGGATGATGAGAAGGCAGACCACATCTTATGCACCTGTCCCGCTGTGGAGAGGATCAGATTCTCAATATTTGGCAAAGGGCAACTGCTGCCAGAGGATCTGGACACATTCTCACCCAATAAAGTTATCAGTTTCATTAAGAGACTGAACTTATTGGGTGAAATATAACTAGGCATGAGCCACAATAGGCTGATGGCCGCAGTGGAGGGTCTACTGAGACCCACTCACAACAAACCTAACCTAACCTACTCAAAAACAAGAAACAATAGAAAAAGATAACAATAATCAAAGGAAAACTTTTAAAGATGCAGTCGCACAGAAAAAACAGCTGTTCAGTATAAAAAACACCTGAAGGAGCAAAGCCAGAAGAAAGAAGTTCAGGAATTCAATAAATGAACAACGTGAACAAAGTGCGTTAAAAAATTAACACATCGTAGTTGAAATAAATAAAAATAATTCGAAAGTGAACGACCAAAAATCCGAAAATGAAGAAAAGTGAGAATTTCCAAGACAGAAATTTAGAAAGAGGATAACATAATATTTGGCAAAGGAATAAAGGAAATGATGACATCACATTTAAAGAAGTCGAAAGATATATTTATCATGTGTTTAGATGTCCTCTGGATTTTTCTGGCGCTGAACTTGTTAAATATCTTACATCTAAAAGTGTACCTGACGTTAAATGTGAAGTAATGAAATCGAAGTATCCTGAATTATATATATTTTTTAAAACGCATGTGAAGATTAACACTTATTGCAAATTACTTAAAGTAATCATGTCGAGCCAAATAAAACCATGTAAACAACGTAATATTAAACGCTGATAATCAAATAAAAGCCATGTGGGACGTTATAAATAATACAATAAAAGGAAATAATGATTCGGTTTCAAATAATATAAAAATAAATATTAACAACAAAGAAACATCAGACCTAATGCTTGCTTCCGAATTTCAAAACTATTTTATAAATGCAGCTGGAGATTTGCTCAAAAATTTAAATAATTATCACTCATCAATGGATTATCTGAATAAAATAAATTTTAACTTATACATTCATTTCAGTTTTTTTCAGTTATAGATTCTGATATTACTCGAATAATACATAAACTTAAACCGAAAAAAATCAACTGGAGTTGACGATATTCCGATCGTAATTGTAAAAGAAAATAGCGATACCTTAAACAAACCTCTTATGTTTTTAGTCAACCTTTCATTAACTTCAAGTATTTTTCCAGATTGTTTCAAATACACTATTATAAAGCCGTTGTATAAGAAGGTGAAAAAACGTTAATTTCAAATTAGAGACCTATTTTTTGTCATACCCGCACCTTCAAAAATGTTAGAAGCAGTTATTAAAGAACAACGTTTAGGCCATTTAGAGAGTAAAAACACCCTCACAAATTTTTAGTAAGCTTTTCACAAAAATTGCAGTACATCAGATGCTACGTTTTAATTTCTAGATAATATAAGTAATTTAATACAACATAAACAACTGCCTCTTGGAATAGTCTGTGATTTATCTAAGGCGTTTAATTGTGTGGATCATTCTATACTATTAAATAAATTGGATTACTATGGAATTAGAGGACTAACAAACAATTGGTTTAAATCATACCTCGAAAACCGTTAAATATTAGTAGAGGTTTGCTTACAAAATAATACTTCACGCACAAAATATTACTCCCATCCAGAGAATATCAAATATGGAGTACCTCAGGGTTCTATTTTGGGATCAGTATTATTTTCAGTATTCATTAATGATCTAGTTTATAATTATTCATCAGTAAAATTTTCACTATATGCAGATGACACAAGCATCTCAAATATTGATAATTTAATCATAACAGCCCAAATGAAAATCACCGACATATCTGACTGGTTCACATCTAACAAATTATTACTTAATCTAGAAGCGACCGTCAACATGTTATTTCAACTCAACAAAAATATACCACAAATTACATTGATCTCAAATATAGAAAATATCGAACTCGTTTATATATATATATATATATATATATATATATATATATATATATATATATATATATATATATATATATATATATATATATATATATATATATATATATATATATATATATATATATATATATATATATATATATATATATATATATATATATATATATATATATATATATATATATATATATATATATATATATATATATATATATATATATATATATATATATATATATATATATATATATATATATATATATATATATATATATATATATATATGTTCGGCAATGGATGAGAATATCGTGATAAAAAACAAATCTTGGTAATACAGTTCCTACCTTTCTGGCTGATGGTCTGGTTGTTCTTCAGTGGCACAGAATCCCAGTGATCTGGGGTAGGAACTCCAAGGAGCGGCAATGGACTGTAGGGGGGGCGGGTTATGCCAAACACTTAATTTTAGCTAAAAAAATAGCGCACAATGCCCGGAGTTAAAAGAGTTTTAATATCGTTAATTCAGAGACGTACTCGAGCAATGGTAGACTAACGTCTTCTCTCCCCTCGTAGCGGTGCCGCTTGTTGAGCCGAGGTAGGGTTTTTTGTACTACCAAGAATGCGCGCGTGGATAATTTTAATAATGGAATTTAATGTCACATATATTGGCAATACTCATAAAATACGACAAACAGAGACAGGGACAATTAACTATATATAATATTTATAATAAAGAGAAAAAAACATAAAACAAAAATATCATTCTAGTAAATGGATCGGTGAATCCTGAACAATATATATATATATATATATATATATATATATATATATATATATATATATATATATATATATATATATATATATATATATATATATATATATATATATGTTGTTTTTCAGGTTTTCGCGGGTGGTGAATGTTAAATTCGTTTTCCGGGTATAATCCGTCGTTCAGACAACCACGGTCCCTCTCGGCGCCTATCACCTACGCGGGAGTATACCCGGAAAACGAATTTAACATATATATATATATATATATATATATATATATATATATATATATATATATATATATATATATATATATATATATATATATATATATATATATATATATATATATATATATATGTGTTTGAGAATAAATTCTATTCTATTCTATTCTATACTCAAAATGACCAATGGTACCAATTATTGTATTACCTAATACCGTATTTATGTCAACTTTTTTGTAATATTAAACAATCATTTACAAATTTTTGAGTGTTCTAATTAAACTATGAAAAATTACTACTGTGTCAATCATGACACACCCAGAACATTTTTTTATAATACTTTCAATTATTCTCTTTATATCAAAATTATGACAGAAATAAAAAGTAATAATTTAATGGTTTTTAATGAAAAAGTAAGAATATCTCTGGAAATATCGATTTTAGGTATAGCACGCTATTCACAAAAATTGTAATGAATTAACGTTTCAATTCAAAAATACGATAATGTGCAGGGTATTTCATTTAGAAAAATTGAGAAAATGCACTTTGAGATATCCTAAATTAGCGCTAGTGTAAAAGACATCCTGTATAATAATAATCAGTATTCCGTGATGTGTCGTTAAAGTACATAACTGCAAAATAAATCTTCTTAATTAATAGTAATACAGATACAGCGAATTAATTTGTTAAACCCTGTTCCTACCAAAATGTACATATTTTTTTTGAATAACTTGCCAACGCCACATCAAAAATATGGAGAGCGTTGGAAAGGTAGTTTTACGCTGAAATCAAAAATGTAAAATTATATAGGATATTTAAAAAAAAATTACCTCGAAGATGCTCCGCTGTAGCCAGTGTATATTTCAAATTATTTTAAAATGTGCGCCGTTTGACGCTATTCTGTAAAAGAATAATTTTCCAAAGTCTTCTAATAAGACTGATATTGGGCTTTGACGCTCTATTGAGACACCCTGTACATCGATTTGCACATACGATTTCTCTTAACCTTTGAGCTTCTTACTTTACACTTTTTGAGAGACTCATCAACAATGGTGGGCCAAAGTTTCAGGAAGTGCACAATTTACAATAAAAATAATAAATTTGAACACAGAAAACTATAGACCACAGTAGGCGAGATCGGGTATGATGAGAACCTTCGAGGTCGAAACGTACCTATGAAAACTTGGGCGAGAACAGTAGATTTTTTTTTGTAGAATAAGAAGTTTAGATGCTGTTTCAATGACCTTTTTGGCCGTTGTCAAATAGGTTAATAAAAGCAAAAAATTGTTATTTTCAGATATGGAATTCTTAGAGGTGCTGACTGAAGGTTTGGAGAGGGTGCTCATGGTGCGTGGTGGAGGCCAGGAAGTCATCACTATTTATTCTTAATTTTTTTCGTGCGACACCAAATAAAGCTGCAAAACGTTGCAGCTTGCCAAAAAGTATAAAAGTAATCAAAGGACATTTGTTATTTGAAAGGACAAGGTGTAACAGTATTTTAGAATGTTAAACAAATGAATGGTAAACCAAACCAAAGAAAACACTTATTTATTCTTCTTAATGTTATAGATTGTATAAGGCCAGGTGTGCATAAAATGCCTCCATCTAGGCTTCGTGATTCTTTAACCTATATAATACTGTATCAAATCAAAATAATGATGGTTACGAAAGCGCTCATTTTTTTACGAAAGAACGACTGGCAAAGCCAGCAACAGTGTGCAGTGTTATGATAGGGCATAGCATAAGATAAAAAAAAGTAGATTAGAATATTCTGCTAACACTATCGAGTGTATTTCATGTAGTTCCGTTGTACTTATATCATAACTATCCTGCGAAAATCTTTGTTAACAACTCTCTCAGTGAAATCCGTACATAGAGTTATTATTTTTTATTCAATAAACATGAAATGAGTGTATGCAATACCCATGTATTATGACATTCTTTTCGGTTTCTTCAGTTCTTGTTTCTAAATTTTTTGCTGATTTACAAAAAAAACAAAAATTTGGGGAAACAATTAGAAATATATATCGTAAAACACAACCGAACTATTCGATACATTTTTGACAGACACGCCTCTTAGGCCAGGCGCCAGGTAATATAATAAGGAAATAATTCCAGGAAATCTGAAATTTGTTTTAATTGATTCAATTATATCTCCTGGTAACCATACTAAGTTTTCCCCTCGTACGATGTCGGCGTTAGCCGTCATATTAACGAAATGGTGCCGAAATTTAGTTTCTTGCGTATATCTCCTCAAATATTAACTTTTTGGCAGAAACACTTATTACCAATATTAATCCTCATTATTCTCTACAAGAAGGGCCTTTCGTACTTTTTTCCTAAAGTTAACCGTTTATGAGATTAAGTGCGAAATTCGATACTTTTGCGTGACTATGGAAATGCGGTGTTTTTTACTTGCAGTACCTACTAGTTTCTTTGCAATATGCGTAATTTATCGTTCTATGGACGATAAGACAATACTAAATAATCAAGCACTCAATATTTAACATTCGTTTCCACACCATCTCGCGGTAGAGTAGATGGCGCGTTTGTTTTTTCAGTGGTATCCCCTGTAGGCCTACTCCACTATATAAGTTCTTTATTTTTTCTTCGCTTCCACGATGAAGGCTAATTCTTTTGGTCTTCCATAATAGTGTCTACACTCTCATTCTGTTCTTCTGAAGTGATGTGGTCTTATGTCTCCTAGTACATTAAACGCTCTAGTTGAACGTCTATGTTTTCTACCCTGCATCCTTTTGAACATGTGCAGGATATTCTGTTCAGGAGCGACTGTGGAGACGGATCCTTAGCGGTGGTAATTGAAACCAAACCATATTTGGAGTTTCTCCATCCTCAGTCTAGTGAGTTCTTATTATTTCCAGAGTACCTCGCAAGTTTGCCTCCCATTCGGCCAGTATTCTCTCAGAACATGCCATCAAGTTCAAAAATGGTATGGAAATAACAAAAACAATATCTTGCACGTTTAAAAGGATGCAGGGTAGCTTGCGGTTGTAGAAAGGTTGTTCTACAATCTGCCTTAATTGTCTAGGACGATCCAGTACCAACAATGAATATGTGCAAAAAAAATGCAGATTGTGGCGAAAACATAGGTGTTCAACTAGAGCGTTTAATGCATCAGGAGGCAGAAGACCACTTCGCTTCAGAAGAACAGAATGAGAATGTAGACAGTGAGGACCAACAAAATCAGCCTTCATCGTCGAAGCGAAGAAAAATAGAATAAACCTGAACTCATATAGTAGAATGGGCGTACTTGGGATATCACTGACAACTCCCCCCTGTCAGATATTACACGCTCTATGATCACATTTAAATTGTTTACCTGCAATAAAACTGAAAAAACTATGTTTTTTCGCGGCAACATTTTTATTTACCTTCACTATGGCAACCATAAAAATGATATTGTTCTTTGTAAGAAATTAACTTTAGCTAATTTCATTTATTTTATTTTTAATACCTAATATAGATACTATTAGCAAATAAATTTGTTATTAAATTAATTTATTTTCTATATTATTACATACTCGAGGAGTTGTCATGCCAAATACCACTCGAGGTTTCTATTTTGAATAGGATAAATTTTTATTTGCACGTCATTTTGTTGGTTGTCTATGACAATATAACTCAAGCAAACTGTAAAAAAACACTCGACCTATGGTCTCGTATTTTTGTACGACAGTTTGCTTTCGTAATATTGTCATAGACAACCAAGTTTTCTTGTAAATAAAAATGTGTCTGATAAAATCGAAACCTCTTGTGTTATTACTTATGAAAAGAAAACGCGCCATGTACTCTACCGCAAGTTGGTGTGGAAACGAGTATTAAATATTGAGTGCGTAATTATTTACTATTGTTTTATGGGCCATAAGAAAAATTACGCATATCGCACCGAAACTCATCGGTATTGCAAGTAAAAACCACTGTTTTCTCATAGTATCTCCAAAACGGTTAACTTTAGGAAAGAACTTTTGTAGAAAACTGAGGAGTTATATTGGTAATAAATAGTTCTGCCAGAAAGTTAATGTTTTAGGAGATATTCGCGAAAAACCAAATTTCAGCGCCATTTCGTCAATATGGCGACTAACGCCGACATCGTATGAGGGGGAAAACTTAGTATGGTTAGCAGGAGATATAATTAATGCGATTAAAACGAATTTTAGATTTCCTGGAACTATTTCCTTGTTACTCTCTGACGCCTGGCCTATAGAGACTTTTCCAATATGCCACGGTTCTTACAACCTTCGTCGGCAAGTTTTTTGTAAATCCGTTATCAAATAAAGAAACACTCGTTATTTATTATTTACTGTTAGGTGGTAAAAATACGTTTCCGCGTTACTAAGTTAGGAGACAGGATTTTGAGCAATATTATCTAATAATAATAATAATAATCATTGTATTAAATGTCAAATTATGAGTGATAGAAATTTATTCATTAGACCTTGGTAACATGTTCAAAAAATGCAGTAAATTGTAGATGTTCTTAGCAAATTTTTTATACAAAAATTTATCGAGATTTTATTTTTTTCGGTTTGGACATTTTAAATACGATAACATCTCCACATTTTTACGTAAGATTTTTAACATGTTGCAAAGAATATATTCTAAAATAAGTACAATCTTTTCTGAACGACGGGGGGTGTGTAGCCAATTTTCCGTTTTGTGGTAGGTAACATGCTCACTTAAGATCAGTTTTCTCGCATGCCTTGATGGCCACGGCTTCCTACCTCCGCTCTGACAAAGTACCAATCATCGCATTTGCGAAGGAACGACTAATCATACTAAGTGGTCTAAAAAAACTGGTCTAAATGACTTTTAAATTATTGAGATATCAACTACTACCAGGTAACGGTTGGTAATTTTCACTCAACTTCCAGTGTAACTGAAGTAATTATGGTATTTTTTTTTGTTATGCGCGATAAAACATTACATACACATAGGGTTTTTTGATTAACCACTAATTGCAAGTATCTGGTGTCAAAATCAAGTTATTGTTACCAAGTTTTAAATTTGATCGTAAAAACTGATGTTCCGTTTCGTTTTTTCTTTGTAAATAGACATATTATACTAAAGATAAAAACAAACAAAATTCGGTGCGATTTCTATGTAATAATAATAATAAAAAAAGGGCCCAGAAGTACTATAGTTACCGTCGAAGTCGAGTACAATACCAATTTCGGATGATCAGTACTGGTATCTCAATCGAAAAACCCTAATACAAAATTGAGGATATTTTTTTAACATATATTAATATGTTAGAGGCTTTTAGAGTTTTATTCTAATTAAAATGTTGGACCATCTGGAAGGTGCGTCATGATAGAAATGAGCTATTTACTGAAAAGGATTAAGGTATATTTGACAAAGCGTATAAAAATGTCAAACTGTACCTACATTTGTTAATATTTATGTTTGTTATTTATTGTTGATATATTTGTTATCCCTAGGATTAAATAAAATTTTATCGAAGTTAAAATATTTTGTTGACGCGAGAATCAGTAGGTAGTCAGTTTCTATCACATGTTGGGAAACAATATATCCCGATATCATAAACTTATATTTCTAATTATTGGCTGTAAAATTTAGGTGCTCCTTTTGTGGGTGTCATGATTGGAATATGGTGACCCGCCGTCTACACTATACTATCTCGGGCAGCAAAGCAAGTGTAGAGATAAATAGCGCACTAGTGATCTCAACTAGCCTTAAAGGTACCTTAAAATATTAAATTATATTTGTTTATATTAATGTGACACTAAAATAGCTAGTGCCCCAGATTACGCCATTATACATCAACTAACTATGACGGTTGGTGCACTTTTAATGGCGTGTAGCCCTTGTAGCGTTCAACGTTTTTAAAGTCTGTTTGTCCTGCGTCAGTATTTTGAAATTCTGGATCGAGACATTCGATGGAACTAGCAGGAATGACACGTGCCATGTAGGTATATATATTTTTTTGATATTGTATATTGTAACGTTATAGCCCAAGGGTTATAACATATTCTAGGATCAAATGTTTGGTTTGTCCAGCTTTTATTGTAAATTTCAGTTTCCGTATAATTTTATAAGTGATCCTGTAAATTTACAATTATATATGTATGTGCCAAACTATCGGTTCCGTCGTCGTTCTCGGTCCATTTTAAATATGTTAATCATTGTTCATTTTCGGATTTTTGTGCCATTTGTAATTCTAAATAATACTGTAAATGGCGCAATCTGTTCTTTATTATTATTGACAATGTGTTCATTGGATAAAACATGAAATAAAACTATAAATAGTAAACGCATTCTTCATTTAACGGTACACCTAATTTCCCCTTTAATGTAATTTGCAAAACTGTTGAAAATACAATAATAGAAATCCCGTAAACTTAGAATCCCATCTAAGAATTTTTATACTACTTTACTTGGGGGAGCTCTTCCTAGTATATTTCATATGCTGCGGGTATTTTTACCGTTGGCCACGCGATTTTTCATAGTTAGCCCCATTTTTGTAAAATAACCAAAAATAACAGTTGAAACACGGTACGACATATTATAGTAAAGTTTTACGTTATAACTTCCCATCACTTGAGGTCATCAAGGTTAAAGTTATTGATTTTTCACATCATATAATGAATCAGACGTGTAGTTACAAAGTGTAGGATTTTTTAAAATCAAAATTAAATTTGTCCATTTATGACGAAACTACTTATAGATATCAAACATTTATAATGCAAAAAATGATTTTTTTAACATAAACCGAATTACTTTTCATGTAAATGGTGTCAATTATTTTGAGGAAGCTACGACACTTTAGGCAAAGTGTAAGCCTACGTGATGTATAAAGAATTGCCTACCTGGTCTTCCGTTTTTCTAGTTTAAGGGATAATCAATTAATCAATCACAGACACAGAAAATATAATTGTCTTGGCTTTCTGTGTCAAACATTAAATTTAAAACTGGACTTACTTTGGCAGAATTTAAATAAATTTTCAAAGAACTGATTGGCTACCATAGTATAAAATAATAATACGCATGAATTTAAGCATTTGTACACATATCCCAGACAGTACACATATATCTGATGGATAACCTATGAAGAATATCCAGTGGAGATCTATATGTGGTTCATAATATTTTTTAAAACAAGAACAATGCAAAAGTCTAACTTATGGAGAGGTTATAAAACTTCCTTTAACAGTCCCATTTATGACATAGTAGTTCCATTAGATTCACCGTCTTAATATCCATTGAGATCCATTAAAAATTATAAGGATGTATATCCTAAGGATACACACAGAGTGATATCCATATATTGGACATATATGAATATGTCATGGATATCCAGGATTCACCTGATATAAAATGGATATCTTTAGAGCATTTGATGCTGTCTGGGATAACATATAACTAAATTAGAACTAAGCTAACATGTGTACAAAGAATTTGCATAGCAGGAAAAAGTATTTGCATCTGTCATCTACTCTCAATGATAATTAGTTGGCATAGTTGATTGGTACATGGTATATTATGAGCCCTTCTGTAAATTTTTGGTTTATGACACCATGTAAATGCGTGTACATTGGTATTATTATAGCATGTAAACGATTGTAGGTGATGTCATAGGCCAGACATCTGCCTACGGATAAATATGTCTACCAGCCAATAACTATAAGCAGATGTAAATGACATTTATGAAAAAAAAAGATTACACATAAGAAATTGTCATCAATTTGAATTAAACTAGATACATGGTGGGATGGGGGCTTGTCGGTATGTTAATGATGTTTCAAAAATCGTTCTAAAATAGTTAGATCCAAATTTTTTTATTCATAAATAAATTTATATTAAAGCATTGCCTGACGGTAAAATTAACCGGTTTTTAATATTGCAGGTTTCTATACAGCATATTAAATAATGTTTACTCTGTTCTCTGATAGGTGGCGCGAATCGCATCTCCATTTCTATTACAGAGGCCTGTAATTGGAAAGTAGTTTGTCCAGTAACTTCCTAGTAGAATCCTGCACTTGAGATACAGTTACCTTTAGATAAAAATAAAAGAAAATATTTGGAAAATACGATCAATGTGTGTTCGGAAATAGTAACACGTAAAATAGATTAACAACTTAGTGACATTAAAATAATGATAATTATAGTGTAGTAGTGCAGTTAACTAAGCAGTGTAAAACGAATGGCCAATGATTTGACTTACTGGGGACATTCGTAAATGGTACTCGATCCTAACCCGAACGCTCTACCATATTTCTGTCCTGTTTTATAAACTTTATAAGAACGAGGATAGATATTGTTTAGTTCAGGATTGGGTCTGAACGGATAACATTTACGATACTCCATTGCATTGATCGGATTTCGTTAAAGTTATTCGATCTGAACTAGAACAATATCTATCCTTGTTCTTCTAAACTATTTTAAAATAAGACGGACACATTGTTAGAATCAGACTACATTTACGAAAGTTCCTATGATGAGACGTAAAGGTTGCCAATTGCATCAGGAAACCCACAGAAAAATAGATAGACGGAAAAGAAAACCTTTTTACTTCTCCAATATTGGCAATAATGGACAGTATATTTTAAAATATGTATTAAGATATTTTGATGCACTACATGTTACAATCTTACAAATTCTAACATTTATTACCTTGTACCAGTTTGATAGCAAATAATGTGCTTAGGTGTATATTCAAATTAATCATAAAACAAATTAAGGGCTTGTTTTATTTTTAGTATAGATTTTATTATATAATTACATGTATTGCTGTAAAACTATATGTCGACAAATATCACCAGTTTTGTTCCGGTGGTTTTTCGTTAATGTTATCTGATCTGAACCTGAACTGCACCTATCATTCTTTTTGTAAATTTGTTAAAACAAGACGGACGTATTGTAATTAGCAGCGGCTTACAAATCTTGGCGGTGTAGTATATCTTTCCATTGTTGCCAACATCGAATAAGAGTAAAACAGCGCCCCCTGATGGCAAGACAGGAACGTGATTTTGGCTTTGGCCCGCGAGGCCCGGGCCTAGGGCGACAAAATTTGAGGGGAGGCAAAATTTTAAAGGCGACTAAAATTCAAGATCGATTGGGTTTTCCGTTGACTGATCGAACAAATTTTAGAGCTTGTTCTCTCGCTTTTATGATTCAAAGATTACAAGTATGTTAAAATCTAAAATATCAAACAAAAAGTTTAAAAAATAAATTACTCTTAAGCATAGCATATTATCTATTTTTAAAATTAAATTGTTTTTATATTATTCATTAAAAATATAAACGTAACGTTTGTCTGTTACTTAGTAATAAAAAAATTTATTAATTCATCATGTTTAATCATACCATTGTAGGGTAACCCAAAAAAACTGATTAATTGGGTTTTTTTCCAATCTCGTATGAAAATTTTGCGGCTTTACGTTTCGATTACAAGTACAATCATCATATAAATAAATTGTGCCAAAAATAATTTGAATCAGAACTTGGCTTAATTATTCACATCTATATATGGGCTTAGGGAACAATTTAACTTAAATCCGCTCCTGAGATAAGATTAGCTGATTTCAATTTTGAAATATCCTTTTTAAAAACACTATTGAGTAAATCCACGGTCGCCACAACACTTACAATAAGAATAAATGATTAAGAATTCCAGTGTATTCATAGGCTGCCGAATATCACATGAGGGGAGGAGTCAATCTCATACATCACGTGACAGAAGACATGTGAAAATCAGTTTTTCTCCTTTTTAATTTTTTTCGTAAATAAATATGAATTTTAAAGATAACAGTATTAAAAAAAACTGAATAACACTGCCGTTCTTACATTTTGGGGGGGGTCGCTATTTGGCGTGTCACATGACGCCCAAGGGGGAGGTTCAGCCTGGGCCGGATTATTCATATAAGAAAATGGGCAAATGCCAGGCATCAGAGGTGCCCCCAATGCCTGGCAAAAAATATCTTTGTCAAAATAACGGAACTACTTATTTAATATGAGTCATCATAAGCTAAAAGCAATATTTTCGCCTAATTTAGGAATAACAGGATGTTTATTTATTTACAGATAGTTATATATTTTTTTGTGAGTATTTTTATTTTTTTATTTATCTAAATAAATAAAAAAATGGTTTGAAAAAAGTCGCATGAATCATATAGTATTTATTGTCTTGTCTTATATTGGGGGTTCCAGAAGTTATTTTGCCGAGGGGCCCCAAGGGTGTTTATGCGGCCCTTGGTTCACGAAACGCCATGTCCTGTTACAAACGGGGGAGATGGTTCAAAATAGCCGTAAATAGTGTCACGCGTTCTTTGGACGGCCCCAATGTAAATATTTTAAGTATTGAATATGTTCAAAAAGCAATAACGGGAGAGTATTATTCCAGCTTAATGCACGCATCAGATATTCTAATAAAGTGAAAAGACACGGAAAACTGACGCGATATGTTTTGCTGCCTCACGACAATGCACCAAGTGCTAAAGTCAAGACTTGAAAAAGCTGCTTTTCTTGATTGTGGTTTTGAAGAAATTGAACGGGTGTTCCATTTTATCGTCAAGATTTAGTACCCAGTATCACTACATTTTGTTTCCGAATCTCAAAAAAAAAAAAAACACTTATGGGGACAAAATTCAAGGACAATGACAAACTTAGTAGCTGTTCGGAGCCATTTTGTGGAGAAACCAAATGAATTTTTTTACAACGGATTAAAGATGTTATTGAAACGGTAATACCTGTATTCAAAAACAAGGGCACTATACTGAAAAATATGTTTTTGTTGTTGATCTAGTCTTTTGTTGTCATGCCCAGTCCGAGATTATAGATACGACCCCTCGTACCTATTATGATTCGCGACAATCTCGCGATGTGCGACATCTATAGATAAAATATTCAATCGCGTAAGAGGGTGAAAACAATATCAATTGTGTTCCATTTAAATGATGTACATTCCTAATTTATCCACTTTTATTCATATCTAATAATAGGCAGGACCGGCGTTAACTCTTTTGGCGCCCTCGTGCATTTTAATATATAACTTTCAATTTTATTAAAAATCAAAAAATTTTAAATCAAATTTTAGCTCATTTATTCGTTAAATAAAGCGTGTTTTTTGAGATATGTGGCCAAAAATGGTCAAAAACAGGACTTTCTTTAATTATATAAATATTGTTTGCGTCATATCAAACTTTTTTAACTTTGTTCAGCTCGTCGTCTCGAGTATTAAAAAAATAATAATAAAAATCCGGTTAGCGGTGTAGAAACTGTAATCTACGATAATATTTTTCGGACGTGTATTGATTGAAATATTACTATTTGAGTTTGCACAAATTTATGCTATCGCAGTTCATGTTATTTTTTCTTAAAATCGATAATTGTGACTAGTGAATTTTTTTAATATACACGTGTAATAGCATAATTTCAACAAAAAAAAAATCATTACATCCAAGTGGTTGGGAGAAAGTCAATAATAAAACAGGAGTGATAGCAGGTTACAAAGAGGTTTAAAAAAATTTTCTGATATACATCGCATTTCATTTAAAAAAAAATTTACTTGACCCTGTAGAATCGTCTTGGCTCACCCTGTATATTCGAAAACAATTTCCGGTTATAGACTTTTTTGTGTAGTTTACTTATGTTTTTAAATCAAGTTTCTAGCTATCATAGAACTTGAGATATCGAAGTCGGACGCAGTATTGCCACACCTTGTATAATTCGCAATAAGTCGTCTCAAAGAGCAGAAATAAATAAAAAATAAGTACCTGAATGAAATACATACTCGTACAATAAATTGCAATTCCTTTTTATACATTTTATTTGCTAGCTATATTATCTTTTTTTAGTCTTGAGGCCTTTTGTCGCCTCCGACGCCCCGGCGCTGTCGTGCACTGCACAACTTTGCCCTTGTGTGCGGTGCGGGCCTGATAATAGGTTAATAAATGAAAAAGTATATTATTCCTTGGCGACCTTGGCTGAAGAAAATATAAGAAAACGCGAAGCTAGCCTGTTACAAATAAAAATGAGAAATAAACATAATAAATAAAAACAGACAGGAAAATTTACAGATGAAAAAAATTTACCAAGTTATCTATGCTACATGCCCTACAACACTATTTCATTTTACTTATTATTAGACACAGCCATCAATGAATGCAGCTAGCAAACATAACCCACATAACACAAAAATATATACTATGATCGTTCCACCTATATTCCCCCCGCAAATATTGAATGTACTGTGCATATGTGGAAAGTGGAAGAAATATGTGTATATACACTCTGTTAGTATACGCGTAAAACATATAAATAAACGATTATAGCATATCTTCAAATATACTTAGCATGTTTTGTGCTATGTGGGTGTATAATTATGAATTGTTTGTTATATAGGTTTCAAAAACTAGAAGTAGGTACCTAGTCGGTAATGCATAAAATACTTCTTTATTCATTCACATATCAAAATTAAGAGTTTTTAAACTTTCTCATTCATTTTGTTTTTAAAATCTAATTTCTGTTTGTATTAGAATTCGCCTGTCTTGAGTTTCCCATTCTGCAAATTCTTATATATCGGTCTTTGCTTATAATGATGTTTCTTTCCTTTTAATATTGTTCTGAATATCTGTATTAATTGATGTAGTTAAACTATTGTTCGAGTCTGGTGTAGGATCAGTTGTTTACAACTGAACTACATCTTTTGTTGTAATTTATGTACTATCTGTTATGTCAGTATGGCATTGTGAAATATATATATTAACTTTGTTTGTTTAGAAACATCCATAATTTTCATTGTATTCATGTTATCTCAATAAAGATATTATATCATCATTATTCTTATTATTAATAAAACTATTATTAAAAAAAGAATTAAAAATCCAACCCTCAAACTCGATTAGTTGTGAAGTCATATAATTAATAATAATTATGCAACCTACGTGAAAAGTCATGACACACCGGTTGCCTATATGTAACATTGGAACTTGACCCATTATGTTCATGAACATAAAGGCGACATTTTTGATAGGACACAGCATAGAATTTTTTTCCTTTTTTCTCACTAAAAAGAAATATTTAAAAACTTTTACTTACCATCCACCATGCATAAAATATGTTAGAAACTATACAAGTATATCGCATTACAGTAACTTTATTTTTATTATTATTAACAAAATTTCTATAGTGCACCGTATTGTATGTATTCTAAAATATTTTGTGCATGGTGGATGGTAAGGAAAAGTTCTTAAATATTTCCTTTAAGGGAGAAAGAAATAAAATTCTGTGCTGTGCCCTAACTGTCAAAAACTGAAGTAGATCATTTGATTAATGCTGCTATTTTTTCATCAATTATTGACCGCCAGTATTCCGTGGTGCGGCTTCAACCTCAATCCGATGCCATATTTATTACAATTGCACTCTATAGAAACAAAGTTTCTGCTTAACTGGGTTTATAGCACCTATTATCAACAGGGCAGAAGAAATTGGGAAGTCATAAATGATAGGGTTGTTCAGATTGATGCCAAATTTTAAGTACGACAAATTAGCAAAACTTTGGTAAAATTTAACAACATATTGCATACGTGAAGGCAATGATTCCCATTGCAAGCAGCACTACACGATAATTGGTCAGCGCTTCGGCTAGAAGTCAACGTTGACCCACCTTA
The DNA here is from genome assembly GCA_029963845.1 of Rhamnusium bicolor. Taxonomy (NCBI): domain Eukaryota; kingdom Metazoa; phylum Arthropoda; class Insecta; order Coleoptera; family Cerambycidae; genus Rhamnusium; species Rhamnusium bicolor. Next base: position 1,685,358 of record JANEYF010002177.1, on the reverse strand, counting down.
TATTGTTGTATGGCCTCTGCATTAGGTTTATTGTAACGGGCCAGGTGGAGTTACAGGAAAGGTTACAGGGGGGGGGGCGAAGAGGTTGATTCCCCTGTTGAATCCAGATCTTATATATTTAAACTGCTTTTTTGTTAGAAAATAAATTAAATCTAGTGTTGCATGGGGTATTAATTATTTCTTCTATATACTCTCCTTGAAATAGGTTGTATATCCGCCCCTGCATAGTCACCTTTTTTATAGTTGACGGTGCTCTTACATAAAAAATCAAAGGTATCGAATTGTTACTTACAAAAAGAATCTTACTCTACCTACTATCATCAGTGTATTTTTCAGTAAGATATTACAAACAAAATGTAATTAGTAGCCCCACATTGTCATGTTTTTTGGGGGAATGGGGATGGGAACCACAGAACACATACATGCATGTGGAACACTCTCAGGGCCGAATGATCTATATAAGAAAATGGTCAATTGCCCAAGGGCCCCCGGCACCGGGAGGCCTTCGAAACCTGACAAAAAATACTGTTAACACAACTTTAACTCAGAAAATTTATCCAATACATTTTTTGTTTCGGAGACTACTTAATATGAGTTAAATGTTAAATGCTAGATGATGCCATGTTTTCGACTAATTTGGGAATAATCGCCCAATCTGACAAAAATTTTTTTTTTATGTTTGTACGATTTTTTTTTTTCTGTGATAAATGCATTGTGATTTGTTTAATATTTTTTTTAACATTTCGATTATATCGTTTTTTTATTTAATAAAATGTATATATTTATTTATAGATAGTTTTTTTTATGAGAGTGCTGTTATTTTTCATGTTTATTTTAATAAATGAAAAAAATATTTTTCCACTCCCACTATAGTAAGTATGCCATTATGATACTGTTTTTATGAAGGTAAGTTGATTTTACCAAACGAGTATTGGTTGCTATTCAGAACAGAAAGTTATTATTTTCCAAGGGAAGTAAGTAGTTACTTATTTCCCTAGGGAGGTAAGTAATTTCACTTAGTCATTGTGAATATTTACTATCAAATGAAAAACACCAATTAATATTTTATTATTTATTTATTTTATATTTATATTTTATTTATTTATGTTTACAGTGATACTACAATTCTAACAATTATTAATAATATTTGAATAACCATTACGTTTTTTACCATTTTCATCTATTATTTTACTCTCTTTACCAGAGTTTGATAACTCATCGTTATCACTAATTACCCCTAAAAATTGTGATTTGCATTGATTGAACGATATACCAGCAACCTCAGTACCTATTGATTTTGCTATACAACATTTTATTTGCCATTTCATTTTTGTTTGTTAGTGAATCTGCCATACAACTTTCAGCGATATTGGACGACTTCCATCCTCCATGCCTCTTTAGTGCAAGAACCTCAACTCCTGTATTTGCTAATAAGGTCGCAGAGGTTCTTCAACGAATATCCCGTGTAAGTTTCTGAATTTTTCAAATATAAATATTTTGCAATTTAACAATGAAAAGAATATTTGCCGACAAGTTGCTTGCAACATTTTCCTGCTTTTATAACCCACAAAAAAAACGTGAATATTCCATGGTAATCTTGGATCTAATGTTAATATATTTTTTAACGATTTTTTAAATAATATCCCAATACACATTTCGAGTTGTAATTTGGACGTGCGACCAAATTATGAGTTGTAATTTAGTCACGCGACCAAATTACAACTCGAAATGTTTATTGGGATGCACCATTTTTGTCATGTGTAGTAATTCTGAATGCATGTGACATTGGTCATGTGACCAAATTATCAGTTGTAATTTAGTCACGCGCCCAAATTATAACTCGAAATGTTTATTGGGAGACACCATTTTTGTCATGTGTAGTAATTGTGAATGCATGCGACATTGGTCATGCGACCAAATTATGAGTTGTAATTTAGTCACGCGACCAAATTACAACTCGAAATGTTTATTGGGATACACCATATTCGTTATGTGTAGGAATTGTGAATATATGTGACATTGGTCATGCGACCACATTATGAGTTGTAATTTAGTTACGCGACCAAATTACAACTCGAAATGTTTATTGGGATACACCATTTTCGTCATATGTAGTAATTGTGAATACATGCGACATTCCATTTCTTGAATATTGATTATTGACAATAATAGCAGCATATTTTTTTTGACATTATCTACTTTCATTCCACACAATTCATCACTGCGACATGCTTCTGCAATTCATGCTTCTGCAATTCCCATTACCATCACCACTTGAAATTTTAATACTGTAGACTATTATATCTTAAAAATTTAATTATGAAAAACCTTCATGAGTAAATGTGTATTATTCGGCGCCTAGCCATGGAATTGGTTCATTTCTTCTCGGCTGAAGACGTTAGATTTTTTGGTTTGTAGCCATCGTTTTTGCTTTTCAAAAAAGCTCGTAATTTAAGATATTTGAATATATCGCTATTTTCGTTTATGAAAATTGTTATTAACATGGAGTATTCGCGCTGATGCAGACTTCAGTGTTGCCAAAAGTATAGCCTCTAAAACGGCGACATTGTTTTTGGTTTGACACCAATTTTTAAATAATGTATACGATGATTCATATACCGTTTCTTTGATTTTTCTGGTAACAAAGGTAAACAGGCAATATTTGCACTCTCTTCCACTCCGTAATTACATATTATTTAATTTTTATAACGTCTTGACTCGTTCAATTTCTAGTGTCGATTATAAACAAGCAATTTACATACCAACTACAACCATAGGTAATTTAATCATACGTCAAAAAAATAAATCAACCAAATGTCAAAAAATAAAACCTGATGTTCTTTACTAGTTAGATTGTGGATGGAAAAAATTTAAGTAACCAGTCTCGGACTCCATTGCTAGCTCTAGCGGCGCCTCGGACTGCAAACTCGTCTTCAACTGGTAAATGATACTTATCTACCTTGTAGCATAAATAACTATTAAAAAAACACATCAATCATATAATTTTTACTGCTTTATCTTATATTGAGGGACCCCCTAGTTATTTTGCCTAGAGGCACCTAAGGATGTTAATCCGGCCCTGAACACTTTGCTGACTGGCGGTTTTATAAATTTGTCCGCACACATCAGACGTCATGGTGGCCAACCACATCTCGGTAGTTATATAGCAACTTTGTTTCCACATTAACTTTCACATTTATAAACATGCGTAAACAGATGCATACTATACGAATCTATAGACACATATGCATGTTTCAGGCTCTGACGGAGAGATGGCGCCAAGCAATTCGATTGATCCATTATCCAAAGTGTTTCTGTTTTTTGTAGATGAATGAAAAACTGGTCGTTTGTGCTTCTGCATATTAAGATCGTGGGATTCGAGCTTTCTCGTTTGCATTCCAAGTGTACATTTTATCGACGCTACTGTGAACCTACGTTCTTTTTCTACAAGACTTATTTTTTTCACTACCGACAGAGGGACTTAACACCTGTGGTGTCCGCGCAGGTATATCGCGGTAAAGTGTGATCTAAGTGCGGGAAGAAGCTAAAAACAACGCGGCAGCATCTTTTTGGCCGGCCGGTGCAGGCATCTTTGAGGTCGGTTATGGCTGCTACTAGCGTTGTAGTGTTGGATAGGGGAAATAACACCACTTGCACTATCAACTTACATGGTAAGTTTATATGTTTGATTTTATTTTCACATTTTCATTCAATACTCTTCACTCCTGAAATTTTTAAATTGGTATCCCGTGCATAAAAAATAAACATAACCTATAAAAACATCTTTTTTCATAAATTTAAATTTTTAGGTGCTACTGTGGTTTCCTGGCGAGTGAATAATCAAGAACAGTTGTTTGTTAGGTAAAAACAAATAAATTAATACTTATAGTTAAGTTATTGCATGCATAAATGAACATAAGTATTAAAAAACGAAAATATTTACCTGTTTACTACTTTGTTCTGTTATAATTAAATGTTAGTATTCATATAACAATTGCAACAATTAGTTCGAATGTTAATGTGTATATATATATATATATATATATATATATATATATATATATATATATATATATATATATATATATATATATATATATATATATATATATATATATATATATATATATATATATATATATATATATATATATATATATATATATATATATATATATATATATATATATATATATATATATATATATATATATATATATATATATTTTATGTACAATAAAATATGAAGACATATTTAAAAAATAAAAAAAAAGTAAGTAATAAATAATAAACACAAATGTGTTTTCATTTTTTTTAGCAAGCAAGCAGTATTTGATGGTAAAAAAGCTATTAGAGGTGGAATCCCATTTGTTTTTCGTAAGTTTATTAACAAAAAAAAAAAAAGCATTAAAATTAATAGTTCCCTTTAAATTATTCAGCACAGTTTGGACCATGGACTTTTGGCCCCCAACATGGTTTTGCTAGAATTGTAAGATGGAACCTAGAAAAAACACCTGAAAGACTAGCTAGTGGAGATGTTGAGGCAATATTTTCTATTATGGACACAGACTTTACACGTTCTATGTGGAACTACCAGTGAGTTAAATAAAAAATTGTTTTTAAAGTAACAGTCATATCTATGTATCTGAATAAATTTGTCTAAGTAAAGCTACTGACATCTACCATTTTTTTGTACCTGAGGTAAAAAAAAAAAAAATTCAGTTGCACTCACCCTTAGTTCGGCTCTGTTTTTATGGATACGTATTTTTTTAGTACATGAAATTTAAAGGTGAATTTGTTTCTACCCATGTTAAATATGGTTGTGCACCTGGTATAAGATTTTTTGCAGAGGATTCTTTATAATAATTTGTTTGCCTTTGATCTACAAAAAAATTATTTGACAATAATTCATCGTTCATTAAGACAAAATTCACAAAATCTAGCAACATTTGTCAATATAATCTTATTGAGTGATAAATATAAAAATAAGATTTTCATGGATGAATATTTATATTTAAATAATTAACATTTGCACAAATATATTTTTATGTTCACTAGGGTTTAACTGTACAAAATAGTTACTGACTATTAATTTTCAGAGTAAATTTTATCCTGTTTGGCAGCCAGTATCACTTCATTGTGACAGTTCAAATAGCTGTGGAAATAATACACAGTCACATGAGGAACAAACATTCAAAAGCAATTATTATCCAAAATTTTTGGTATTGATTGATGTACTTTATAAGGTTTCTGAGTGTAATCAGAAGTTGAAAAAAAAACTAATTAAAATTTATTTTTACCAAAAATTATTCTCGATCGTCACGTTACGCTGAAAAAGAATATGATACGAATCCAGTTTGATACAAAGGGGGTTTTTATCCATTTTTATCCAAATGTTTTTAGCAATAACTCGCTTAAATATAAATTTCAGATTGTGTTAAAAGTAATATTTAATTTTATGTCAAACTAATTTTTTTTTAATAAAAAAAAGATACTTTGTGACATTTCATTTTGTTGTAATTAACAAACCTCATTTTCTTCAAATAATTCAAAAATGGATATTATTCCTTTTGAATTTTTGCTCCTTGCATGCAGACGGAACCATTTTGAAGTCAACTGTGTTTCTGTGTTTAATATTTTTACTATACTTAATACTCTTGTCCAATCATAATTTGTATATTTGATTTAATTATTACAATGAATAAAAGTTGCAGTTCGACATTACCTATTGGCAATAACTATTTTTGACTGACATGTTATTCTGATATAGGATATAAATTATAAGAGTATTTGACTACTTACTTACTTAACAAAAACCCCAAGTATTTTTTTTTATTTTTTTTACACCAGTTTAACTAGATCAATTAGGTATAATAAAGGCAAAGATAAATATGTTTTGGTAAAGTTTTTTTTAAATAATTTGAACACAGTTTTTTTAATACTTTAAAACAAATAATATCAAAAATTATATTGGCCATGCAATTCCTTATAAAAATGTATTTTGAGGCAACAAGGACTAATGATAAATTTTTAAACTACTACTAAAACTATATTACAAAATATGGAGTAGCTATATATTTTTTTGTATTCAGTTTAATATCATAACAAGGTTGCAAAAAATTAGATTTAAACAAAAAAATTAAAAATCAGATTCTTTAAATTGAAAAAGATGTTGATTTTTTTTCGTTTTGCAAGTTTTGTACAAAATAACTTTTTTTTTTTTTAAGTGCATAACTACGATGAAAGCCAAAAGTTATTATTTTAATTATATAATTACTGTATGTAATAATTATAAATGAAAATATACTTAAATCATGGATATAATCATATTTTTATTTTCTAATTTGCAAATAAATGCGAAAAAAAAAGAAAGTCCTATACATATGTTTATGTAACTTCCTTATGTTTTCCTTTTTACAGGTTTCGACTGACTTATAGACTGATTCTTCGTGAAAAAGAGTTACATTTTAATATAGCTGTATACAACCCAAGTAAAGACTTGACATTCAGCTTTAATATGCTATTGCACACATATTTTAAAGTGCCAGATGTGCGTCGCTGTCAAATAACCGGATTACAAGGTTGTACGTATATGGATAAGACTAGAGATGGAGCTGTTTATCAAGAAGTATGTATGCATGACATTAATATAATGATTTGTATATTTAAGGAGACATTTTTGATTTTTTGTTTCCGTGGACCCAATTTTGGGCTCGATTAGATTTGTCTCGATCCGTCGAGCTAAGTCTGGCTGGGTTCATGGAACATTGAGTCAGGCTAAGTCCATAGATATATTTTTGGGACTGGGGACCAAGTCTGGCCTATTCCGATGATTTTTCTTTTTACTGAAGCAAAAAAAAACACAGCTTAGGTCTAGTTAGGCCTGGCGAGGCAGACCAAAGAGGACATAACAGGTTGGGTCTAACAATTAAGGTGAACATAACAAGACATAACCTGTTAGATCCAATTGGATTGGGCCCTGTCCATTTAGGTCCAGATTCATTCTGATAAGTCTTATTAGATTCTGATTGATCTGACTAGGTCTGGTATACAGGATGTCACTTTTTGAAATAGCAGGGCTTTAATAGTTGTTAAAAGGCCTCATTTTAAGAATTAAAGTTTGCAAAATTTCAATTCAAGGATACTTCAGATAATTTTCAATAGGCTCATTTAGCATTATTTTTTATTGCACATTCTGAAAGTTTGCACTATGTTTAGCAAGTGTGCAAAAAATTTTAATTATTTATTTAATTACCCCAATTTCCTTATTTTAAATGGAACACGTGTATTATTACATTTTTGGAATCTGTGATGAATTCTGAATGTAACAATAGGATGTATTTTCTAAATATCGTGATGAGCCACCATTTTGAGATTTGACAAGTATGCATTTTTTAGAAAAACCGATTTTCTCACTTTTGAAAGCTCCTATGTAAGACAGTATTTATCATAAAACAGTAAATCAATTTTTGCAATACTAAGAAACCCCGTTAGAAACATTTTTAGTAAATCTCAGCACACTAAATCAAAAATTAAAATTTTCGTAAAAAAAGAAATAAATAAAAAAATCAAAAAAAAAATACCATTATATTCAGAATTCATCACAAATTTCAAGAATGCAATAATATACAGGATGTTCCATTTAAAATAAGAAAGTGGGGGTAATTTCCGGCGAAACCGGAAGTGCATAAAAATTGAAAATACTGCCTTATTTCTATAAATAATGAAAATAGAGGGGGTGAATGTTTTATTGAATTTTTTTTGTTGTTTAACTGTATTGGATTAAAAAATTTACCATACTTGGTATGGTGTACATCGAGAGGGAACACATAGCTCAAAATAAAACAAATTGATGATGATGACAATCTTCTGATTTTCTTCCTAACACATCAAAAATGCTGTGTTTCTTACCAATAAATATATACAGAGTGTTTCAAAAGACGTACTTAACCAACATTTCTAGAGCACGTAGTATATAAAAAGAAAGCGGAATTGTCAGACTATTTTTCCTTCCCCTGCATATTGGAGCAGGCAAATAAAACCTTTTTATGTACAACGGCTCTTAATTGGTCACTTTATATACTTGATTTGAGTGCATAAAGCCGCTTTACAGCCCGCCGGGCCGTAAAATACTTTACAGTTTTATTGAAAAACACAAAACACTTGGACAGAAGGATTGTAAAACGATTCTTGCCATAAAATTGCAATATGACCTTTTTTTACATTGTTCCTTGGTTACTTGCACTTATTTTTAATACAAAGTCAAAACCAAATTCCTACCTGTCAGTGTGACAATACGATTATCATTTTTATGGAATCTCAAAATTTCACAGATTGACAATGCTAATGTAGAATTTGCAAGATAGCCGACATATTAGGAGTATATATTCAGCCTTATTCTGGTGGTCATTAGTTATTGGTTATTAAAAAATATTTAATAGGTACCTACATATGAAGGTTGTTTAGGATTATGGTGTGCATTAGTAATTTTGCATATTGAGTGTTAACCAACATTCTTGAAAAAATTCATTACCTTGTAAATGAACTAATAACTGCTATTCTGGTGATCAATATTATTCAATTTTATCTACAAGACATTGGAAATTTAACAGGATTTAATATAGTTTTCTGGATAAATAATAATATACCTACCTGTTTTCATCTAAATATTTTAATATTGCATTGCGTTTTGAAAGTTCTTTTCTTTTGCGTGTACACCTGTGTACAACTGTACACTTTTTGTAGAGACAGAGAACTTAATCAGAGAATGAAAAGTTATGTACAATATCCTTTTTGAATTTTCAACTTAAAATCAAATAAACAGTGAAACCACTGAACTCATTGAATAGTATTTTATAATTTTAAACTGCCAAAGGAGTTGATGTAACACTCAATAAAACAAAAGAAAAAAAAAACGAAAATTATAGATGATTGCAGACAATTTAGATTACATAGTATAGAGTATAGAGTATAGAGAATGCGATGTTAAATTCATAACGTTAAAATAAGATCCTAGCAGCACAGCACAATTTTCAAGTTATATTATTGTGTGTCAAGATTGCAAAGTGTTTCAACAGCTGTGCAGCACTAAAATACCCTAATTTTCATCGTTTTCTAGTACTTTTTTTTGAAGAATAATGATAGTTGGGGAGCTTGGTTAACTATAGCTTCATATTATTTATAAACCGACGGTCTAAAAGATGTCTTTTCAATATCAGTATGATCATCAGAATACGACAGCTTATTAAAATCGATTATTTTCAATAAGCAATATTAGTTGTTTTGAGACATTGGAAAATAACTAATAATCACCAGAATAAGGCTGATTATGTATTAATTAAAACTGGTGGTACATAAAATTTTGTATGCACCTAGGGCATAACTAGCGCTTATGACCCTTATCATCGCGGGCTATAAACGCCTCATTATACCCTTGGTACATAAATAACTATTATTATTTTATAGGCTTTTTTATAAACCTATTGAATTTGTGTATTTACAGGCCAGAGATGTGGTAACAATAGGAGACTGGACAGACAGGATTTATCAGAACACACCACAAGAACATATAATTACAAATGTGGTGTCAGGCCGAAAAATGCGTATACAGAAATATAATTTCCCTGACACTGTCATCTGGAACCCGTGGATAGATCAAGCGAAAGAAATGTCAGATTTTGGTGATGACGAGTACCCCAATATGGTGTGTGTAGAAGCTGGACATGTTTCAAGCCCAGTAATTTTACTGCCTGGAACTGCTTTTGAGGCTAGCCAGATTTTGCAAGTTATGTGAAGAGTGTTAATACCACTTTACAGCCGTCCAATAGCTGCATTTGGTATTCAATCGAATTCTTGTATTTGTACAGGTGATATTATGTGTTGGTAAAAATGTAATTGTCCGGAGCAGAGTATTTTGATTTTGTAATGAGGTTGTTCGTTAGTACTAGAGATATGTATTAGGTTTTGATACTTTTTTTAATTACAATTGTATACACAGTGTTTCAATAACACTGATCGTGAACAAAATGTTGAGAATGATTCTATATCAACACAGAATATAACTATAAATGTATTTATGCAAGGTGGTTGACCCATTCATGTGTTTATAAAAAAGCAATAGTTTAGAATAATTTACTATAACGAATGTCTTGTGGTAAATGATGCCACTGTTTTACATTCCCAAGACATCTAGCCTTATGTCGTATACGACTGGTAGTCTTACCTTAAGTCTTATGTTTTTCTCGTGCAATAGTAAATAGTTTTGTGAAGTTATACTTTTGATATAGCTAACTTATTATTGTTAGGTACTGCTTTTATCTTTAAATAAATTATTATCATATATATTTTTTTTTATTCATATCATAAATTCGTATGGTATTCAAATTTTAATAATATTGATAAATAATAGAATAATAAATTAAGACAAAAATAAACATTACTTTTCAAGAAAAATACAGGTTGTTTAATATAAGAAGCTTTAACTAACTTAAAACTTAGGTTTAATATGATATTTAGTTGAGTTAGTTTTAATACTTTGTCAAAGTCCCTCTAATGCTTTTTTTGAACCATGTGTTTTAAAGTTAGTCCCAACCAAACCAAACTTTTTGTGTTATGCAATTCTATTACAGTGGTGGATTTAAGGGGGCGCCCCTCAAGATTTTATTTTGTTCTATCCTAATAAATAAATTAGGAAATATATAATTCATGGTATTATTTTAATTCACCACAAATTAAAATTTAGTTAATATCTAACAAAATCCAAATTTTACAGCCCAGTGGTAGCTTGGATTTTGTTTCAGTTGGTGTACAACTTAGCCACATCATAGAAAGAAGGAAACAATTGATGTTTTCCCAAGCAGCATCTTAACTTTGTATCAGCGTCGCCCGATACATTCTGACGTTGCTGGATGACGTAACAACGATTATCTCTTAAATAAGAAACTCCTTCTCTAGTCTAAGGATTATCTGACTTGTTTTTGCATCTGTTCAGTGAATAAAATCAGGGTCGCTACAACGTGGGTTGCGACTGACAGTTATGACCAATGACGTCATTTTAAAGAACGTTTTTCTAACTAAAAACTTACTGTCAGACTTTTGGATCACCTGTCTTTACTGAAAACAACACCACAACCTAACTTAGAGAGATAAAAAGTAGAGCTCCACATAGCACGTGCTAACTACATGCGTAAAACATATGAATAAACGCGATTATGGTATATTCATCTTTAAATATACTTTGCATATATTATGCTCATTCCTATTTATTTAATATTCTTATGGTGTATGAGTAAAATATATTATGTACAAAGACTCGTATATACATTTTATATAAAAATATACTCGTACTACGTATATTCATTTTAGGTAACAGAGAGTACATGCACATATTCTACTTTCTGCATATTCACAGTTCATTCAAGATTTGCAGGGAATATAAATGGAATGATCACAGCAAGTATATTTTTCTGCTATGAGGAGCTTCACCTTCTTCTGTGTTTGCCGTTTTTCAGTAGATTTTAGGAGCATCGTGGTTTCAGCGCGTATGGTAAAATATGGACATTGTGAGCCGAAAAATCAAGCATGCCCTACAACTGATGAGTTAGAAAAAACATATTTTTTTAATTTTTTTTGTACACATTTAAGATTTGACTGTAAACACACAATGTAATGATTACTGCGGTTTTAAACTTAAAGTATGTCGTAGGTGACATGATGACGATTTTCTACACCTAATATGTATGACTGATGGTCGACAGGCAAGGACACTTGACTCTCACCCAAAAGTCCTTGGTTCGATCCCGGCCGTGGCACTGAGATTTTTCTGTGAGAGAGATTAATCATAGTATACACGGATATTGGATGTGTGTCCGTTATCTCTAAATGTGTATCCCCCTCTCGCACAACGTCAGTTTAGAGATACGGGGGGTTGTATTATCTGTGGTGGTTCGCAACGAGAAAAATTGGTGCTTGGGTCCCTACTACGATCCCCCCTAAATACGCCGCTGGTGCGTCCCTCTTATTCCGTCACTGTTCTCTTATAGAGCTGAAAGGTGTCCCGATTTAGGTGGGAGACTCCCGATTTTATTGGAATTGTCCCGCGTCCCACCTACTTCATAAGCAGGATCCAAAAAATCCGGATTTTCAAAGGCACTATAGTTAGCACTACGTAGTTTTGTATTTAATTTTAATATGACTTGTAACGAATTATACGATTATTTCAAAACTGAGCAGGGAAGAAAAGTGCTGAAATGTCGAAAATTTTTTTTTAAATATTGTGAATAGTTTGTCATAGAAAATACTCTCACATTTTTTTAATTTTTTTTAATGTACTGTGGTAGAAATTAATAGTTGTAACAATAAAGCTTGAGACAGGCAAATTTAATCCCACCTGCCCGCCACAGTTAGTGTCCCGCTTTTTGCTGTTGCAAACCTGACAGCCCTATTCTATTATAATTGGCGCTAAACAAACAAAAAAGAAAGCGAAAGCAGATACGCGGATCTGCTATTGCACAGTACGCTCGTCGCTCGTAGAAAACACAATAATACGCCATCGTAGTTCTGACGTCGAAATCTGAGTAAACTGCAAAAAGTTGAAAATAATCGCCCTTAACCCGCCAATTTTATTTTAAATTTAAACTTCACCAATTAAGTTGCGAAAAGCAAAACGCTGAAAGTTTGGCTGTGGACTCGTCTTTAAATTTTCCATATTTTGTTTCCGTCAAATAAAAAAAACAGGGACTTCTCTGTTGTCGGCTGCGGCAATTCAAATTTATTGGTATCGTCAGCATAGGCAGAAACAAACTATACACATTTCTGAGTGGCGTTAGGGCCGTTCATAAAACCCATGGATCTGTTATGGGGGTGGTCGTCAAAACGTCAGAAAATGTAACGTGACTTTTATATTTGTTAATTTGAGAATTTTGCAATTATTTTTATAAGGTAATGAAAATAACATTAAATTAATAAAAAAAAAAACTGAAAAACATTATTGCCGTTCATACTTTTTCTGTGGGTGTCGCTATCAGGCCCGGCACGTGATGTTCAAGAGCTTATCACATACGGGAGAGGGGGGGTTTTCAAATAGCTGAAAATAGCATCACCCATTATATAGATGCCCCCCTTCGGGCATGCGAGTCATTACAGGTTGAAAACACCCCATGCCACACGGCTTATGTATGTACACATATTTTCTATCTAAATACTTAAAAAGGACTGAATTGTGTTCACAAACGCGGATCCAAGCGAGGCAACGGGTGCAAATATCCTCCCTTGGGTTGTCAAAAAAATATTCTAATGAAAGCTATGATGACACTGCTTTTGAAAATATACCTATTTACATAGATCTTATTTCAAAAATATAAATACTTTTAATACTGCTTCGATTCATAGATAGTGTGTATAAAGTAAAGCTCAACTTAAAACTTGATTACACACCATATTTAGCATTTCTTATTAGGTAGTTTTCAATATTTGTGTCAAATGCCCCCCCTCCTGAGAGAGCTCCCTGGATCCGCCCTTGAGTATGCTTAAACCTGCCATTTCAAAAATAATAAGGCACCGCGGAAGCACTGCACTACGTTCAATAAGTATTATCTTAAGTATAAGCATTGAGTATAAGTAAAAATCTCTGTTCGCTGCCAACAACGGTATATTTTACTGGCGGCGCCGGTAATAGAGTTTGTCCCTAAAAAAATGCATGGTAAACGACATTCGACCATTATAAATGGTCGAAGTAAACGACTTCCAAAACCTGTAACTCGTATAATTGGTTGCATATCACGCCTATAACTAGATTAAAAAAGATGTATTAAAGGTATCCATAGAAAAGTCTATTCACTTAAACTTTGCAGTGGTGGGTTGCACTTAGTAAGCCCGATTTAAACTGGGCAAAGTAGCGAATGTATTATAAATTGCTTATTTTCAGGCGTAAAAAATATATCATTGTGGGTTACTTTACCAGGCGTAAAAAATATTTCAAGGCATTAGAATTAAGATAAAATTTAAATGGCAAGGGAGGGTCGAGTGATACATCTTTTGAAAGGTCTTTCAATTCCCTACATAACTGTGTATTTTTTTAAAGTTTTATCGATTCGTTCTGTAGAAAAATAATTTTATTTTTGATGATTGCACACAATCGAAATCGTTTAAAAAATTTAAAATACACGGCACTGAGTATTGGAATTTATAAAAAAACTACATTTTTTAGTGCTCTCAAATCAACACGAGTTTTTTTCGACAAAAAACGCTTTCCTTGTCCGTTTAGTTTTAGAATGATAAATAAGTATTTGATAGTCCTTGAACATTAATTTGTTCACAACCAATTTTAAATCGAGATACATTTTACCAGAGTGAGTTCTCAAAATGGTTTATACCCTTCAGGAGAGAATAGAAATTGTCAGCATTTATTTTAAAAACGATAATTGTGCTAGAGCTACGGAGCGCATATTCAATAGAAATCACCCAGATAGAAGGGTTGGTTCTCAGTATGTTTTACAATTATTGACAAAATTTATGTAAACAGGTTCTGTAGGAAACATGAACCTCAGCGACCGATTAGGAATGAAGCAGTCGAAGTGGCAGTTCTGGGTCATTTGCAGATGGATAATACTCAATTGATCAGGAAAGTAGCTGAGGCTTCCGGTGTTCATCGAATTGTAAAGGCCCACAAATTTCATCCATATAAATTTAAATTGGTACACGAATTAAACGAAGATGACCCTGATCGTCGGCTTGAATTCTGTGAGATTTTTAGTGAACAATTAAACGGTAATGCCAATCTACTGTACAATACGTGTTTTTCTGATAAATCGATATTTCAGTTAAATGGGGAGGTAAACAGGCACAATTGTAGGTATTGGAGTGAAACCAATCCACATTTGTTCATGGAAACTCACACCCAAAGGCCTCAGAAGTTAAATGTTTGGGCTGGCATCTTAGGGGATCACGTTGTCGGGCCGTTTTTTATTCCTGACAATTTAAATGGTGAAAGGTACCTCGATCTGTTAGAAAATAACATCGACCCAATGATTACCCAAATCCTTTTAAGAAGACGATAATCTTTTAGAGGGCGAACTGTTTTTTCAACAGGATGGGGCACCCACACATTTTGCTATAGCAGTCCGTCAATTTTTGGATAATCGGTTTCCTGAGCGATGGATTGGAAGAAGAGGTCCTGTGGAGTGGCCCGCAAGGTCACCCGATTTAACTCCCTTGGATTTCTTTCTATGGGGACATTTGAAATCAAAGGTATTTGCAACAAAACCCGCGTCTCTGGAAGAGTTACGTGAAAGAATTGTTCGAGAATGCCGTTTATTGACTCCAGATGTGTTCAGAAATGTTCGTACAGTATTTCAAGACAGATTATACTACTGTATGGAAGTCGGTGGGGGTCATTTTGAACAATACATACGATAATTTAAACTGCTTCTTTTATTTTTATTTCCCGAACCTAAGATAATGAAACAATTTTTTCTCAGGAACGAATCGATAAAAGTTTAAAAAGTACACAGTTATGTAGAGAATTGGAAGACCTTTCGAAAGATGTATTACTCGACCCTCTTTGCCATTTGAATTTTTTTGAGGGGGTGG
The DNA here is from genome assembly GCA_029963845.1 of Rhamnusium bicolor. Taxonomy (NCBI): domain Eukaryota; kingdom Metazoa; phylum Arthropoda; class Insecta; order Coleoptera; family Cerambycidae; genus Rhamnusium; species Rhamnusium bicolor. The sequence continues at coordinate 1,669,770 of JANEYF010002177.1, read as the reverse complement.
CCGTATAGGGTAGTGGGATGATAATTACAAGTATTACATTAAAATATGTCCCCCTTGGAAACAAGGTCGACGTGTTTCACCAATTTTTCAAAAAAATTTTATCTCCCGAGTTATTCAGGGTGCATACTTTTGGTTGGGACACCCTTTATATTGGTTATTAACCATTAGGTTAATACTTACTTATTAGTAATCGAAAACACAATTCAATTTATATCAAAACACAATCTACAAACGTCCGATGCTTATGAAATAAAATAAACAATGAAAATTGAATTAACCGCTATCGGAACTTTGCACTTGTGTATATCTGCCTGCCGTCTGCACCAATCATCAGCGCGCATTTAGTTCCTTATCCTGGGTAACGCTGCAAAGCTTATATCAACTTACTTTAACTAGTAAGTTGATATAAAGTTAATTTTCTTTCAGTGAATGTTGCCGGCAACGATGAAAATAGTTGAGGATCTTTTTTTACAAAACACATATATTTCTTAATTTCAGTGGATTATTAATTTGTACAAACACCGAATTCGTACAACTATTTTTCATGTTTTAATAACTTTTGTATAAAACATGTCTCTCATCATTTTCACACGCCACAATTGATCCGGACTGGTGTAATTAATAATAAGTCAAACTCTTATTTTACTGCTTATTCCTCAATTAAACCACGTCTAATTTACTATTTGCATTAACTCATGCATAACCCACCATTGTAAAGAAGCCTTTGAACGGAACGATGAGAGTGAATGGTGGATGTCACATTTTATTGTTCTTTCCTATTTATTTTTTTATTTTTTGTTAGATTAGCAGTCAAACGTATTATTTGTTTTCACATTCACAGATTAGACAAACCGATAGAAAAATTGGTATTTGGTAACATAAAACTACTAAACAAAGTATGCAAAATGTTTCAGTTTGCGTAAAAAAAAGGGGTAAAGCTAATGTATACAGGATGAGTCAATATAAATCGATTGGTATTGATTCTTCCCAACTGACTTTTAATTGCCACAACTTTTGTAAAACGGTTGTGGGACCAATCAATCCAAGGGGATAAAAAAATTTGTAAAATGATTGATAGATAGATTTTTTGTGACCCGACGTTGGCAATTGTCTTCATAGACTCTGCATTGTTGTAATAAGTACGTCTAAACTGGCGTTCCATAGAAGACCTAATGTTTTGTATTTTCTTCTCGTTCAATTCACAGGCCAACATTTAATTTGAAGAAAAAAAACACCAGACTCTACCTAGGTACCCAGGCGCTTTTGGGGTCGCTGATTCCGATGCCGAGGACGGTTAAGATCTATCACGTCAGGTTCAAGGTCAATTGAAGGTCAAACTAAGAAAAGGTGGTTGAAAAATCTGAAAACATTCATACATATGTTTTTGGGCTCGCTGAGTTCGAATCCGGTGTTCGCTTACCCTTAGAATGCATCCAGAGGTCATTTCGAGCTCATTCTGAGGTCATTTCAAGGCTAATTTGAAAGAACAGAGGAGAAGCTGTCAAGAAATCTGCAAAAAATTCATTCAGATTTCTTGACAGCTTCTCCTCTGTTTTTCTCAAATGTGCGAAGTTCTTCACATTTTTCCAACCACCTTTTCTTAGTTTGACCTTCAAATGACCTTGAATCTGACGTGATAGAGCTTAACCGACCTCGGCATCGGAATCAGCGACCACAAAAAATCCCTGAATACCTAGGTAGGGTCCGGTGTTTTTTTCAAACTAAATATTGGCCTGTGCGCGATATATTGTTACTATCGGGTCATGTCTTTTAAGATGCTACTTTACATATTAATTTTCTAAATGAAAATTCGGAAAGTATTGTACTAACGTCATCTTGTTTCTTGTCTAAGTTTTGTATATTGTTTGACCCTGTTAATAAATCATCGACATAAAAATCCTTATTGATAATTTTACACGCGTCTGGAAATTTATCTTTATTTAATATTCCTGCTTGATGAAGACTACGTATTGCAAAAAATGGAGCTGATGAAGTTCCATAGTATTTAGTTAATAGTGTCCTACCTCTTTATCCGAAGATGATCGCCATAATATTCTTTGGTAATTGCGATATTCTCCTGTAATATTGATTTGCCTATACATTTTTGCAATGTCGGCAGTTATAACGTATCCATATTTGCGAAACCGAAGTAAAATAGAAAATATGTCATCTTATTCGTATTGTAGGACCAACTTTGAGTATGTCGTTTGGTGAAAATCCTGAAGAACCTTTGGCTGAACCGTCAAATACAACGCAAAGCTTTGTTGTTTGAGTTATGTCTTTAATTACACAATGATGCGGTAAATAATGGGTTATATTTTAAGCTAAATCATAAATGTCTTGATTTGAAAGTCTAGACATGTGTCCAAATGATTCATATTCTTGTATAAATTTTGTATATTCTGTTTCCAAATCTTGGTTGAGTGCTGTTTCATAAGAACTTCCCAATTGTATATGTTCCTCAGGTAAAGGAAGGCTTACCACAAAACGTCCTATTTCATCACGCCTTGTAGTCTTAGTAAAGTATTCTTCACATTCTGATCTTCTCAGGAAAATTTAGAAATTGATTAAAGTCTTCAAGCTGCCAAAACTTTTCCAATTGCTCCTGAATTGTTGAACAGTTGAAAGATTACATGTTGTAGATTTTTGCTTATCATCTAATTTGTCTAATGAAATACTACCCGATATTATAACAATAATAATAATAATAATATGTCTGTATTAACATTAGGAACTCATTAAAAAGAATTTTAAAAGAGATGACTTTGCCTATTCATATATAATATGCTCTTCCATACAACCATCCGAATAGGAGAATATTGGTAACCAAATAAAACACTAATTACAATATAATAATATATACAAAAGACAAGAAAATAATCCAAAGATCATACATAAATGTACGAGTAGATGAAGAAATTTAAACAAAATCAAAATTACATACACACATACATACTGGAAAAAAATGTATATGCATGTGCATACAACAAGATAGTGAAGATTAAAATCAAAGCATATACATACTACATTTAACATTTTCTATTGGTAAATATATGTTTTTTTAACCTTTTTTTAAATGAATTTATAAATGAGAGTGACTTATTAGGTAAGGCATTAAAAACCTTTGCAGCGTTGTAACTAAATGATCGCTGAAACTGGGCTGATCTATACTTAGGGATACAAAGTTGGTCACAATGACGAGTAGAACGCATGTGTAGATCACTATTTTAACTAATTGGCTGTTAAGTGTTCAGGTTTTTGAGATTTTAATATCTTAAATATTGCACACGACATTTGGAGCTGAAATCTTTCGTTAAGATTAATCCATTTCGATGCCAATAGGCTTGCCGAAATGTGGTGGAACTTGCGCAGACCATAACTAAACCTCAAGCACGCGTTTTGAATGTTTTGCAAACTCTCCTTTGTCTCTGGAAAGTAGAGCAGGCCAATACACAATATCACAGTAAGACAAAAATGACAAAATGAGAGAATCACATAATTTTAACTTTACGCCCGAGCTAAGAATGTCTTTATGAGTGTGCATCGATTTAAGTTTAGCAAATGATTTTTGAACTAGATGGTTTACATGTTTAGAATATCTAAGGTTTGTGTCAAGCCATAAACCCAGATTTTTGTAAAAATTACTAGGTAGTAAAAGTTGGCCATTAAGCTCAATTTTAAATTCAGGATTAATTGTGACATCCTCCTTTTTACTTACAAATACAAGCATTTCAGTCTTTACTCATATACACGTGTAAATGACATAATTTCAACAAAAACAATCATTACATCCAAGTGGTTGGGAGAAAGTCAATAATAATAATACAGAAGTGGAAGGAGGATACAAAGAGGTTTCAAAAAATGTTCTGATATATATATGGCACTCCATTTAAAAAATGTTAGTTGACCCCGTAGAATCGTTTTGACTCACTCTGTATATTCAAAAATAATTTCTGGTTATAGACTTTTTTGTCTAGTTTATTTGTTTTTGAATCAAGTTTCTAGCTATTATAAAATTCGACATATCGAAGTCGGACGCGCTAATGCCCCACCCTGTATACCTGGGTATTATCAGCATATTGACGATAGTGACAATGTTGAAGATATTTATTAAAGTCTGCAGTATAAATAGAAAAAGCAAGGGCCCTAGAATACTACCCTGTGTACACCACGAGTAATAGTATTAGAAACAGAAATTTCATTATAGTAATAAATAATTCTGTATTATTAATTAATTGACTAATAATAAATTTATTCTATTTAATTAATAAATTAAATTTCCAACATCTATGACATATCAATTTTGTCCTTCATTTTACAACATGCAGTATATATATATATATATATATATATATATATATATATATATATATATATATATATATATATATATATATATATATGTATATATTAGTGATAAATAAATTTTGCATTCTTTCCTTGGGTATGTGACTACGTAGAGATACATACGTTCACCTAGATGACTTCAAAGACAACTTTCTTTTACAAGATTAACTGAATGTACTCTGTTCTATGCACTCTAAGCTATTTATCTTAATAATTATTTATTGGTGCCAGTTGTATATTTAATATATTAATATAGAATGTTTTCATATGTATAATTATTTTTACAAATATCACAGTTTACTGTCTAAAATTTCAAAAAGATTCTTGTGTTATCTACTCAAAAACATGTTAATTGGTTTGTTTAAGGGCGATGGAATCAGTATAAACAAATATTGGCATAACGGAAGTTAGTCTTAGTTTAGGACCACCTTTGGTTTGCTTTTGTCGTGTTCGTAGAATCCCAGGATTTCAAAGTTGATCCGACGGGAATTTACACTTACTTGTGTATTTATCAACTTTAGCTCTAAAACAGACATAAGTCTTGGAATGAAAATATTAAATTGCCAAAGTAGTATACTAGTTGACTTAATTAATTTTTTTGTTTACAATATTTTATTGTCTGTATTTAATTTTCCAAGTAAACGCCAAAAAGTGTTCACATGTTTTGTATACATCGCATAAGTGTTGAAAACAAGTCACAAAATTACAAGATGAAATTCGATACAACAAATACTACTTTTTCTACGATTGCGCAAAAAGTTAATACTTTTAACACTTATTATTTATTCTTATTACAGTATCAAAAGTTTTACTTTTTGTACTAGTACAAAAAAAGAATTTACTTTTTGCACTACCGCAAAAAGTACTATGATAGTTTGAAGATTACGAGTTTGATCTAAAATATAACACTTTTTCTTGTAATTTGGGTATACGTATGAACGTGGTAAGTAACTATACTATTAAATTTTCCTCAAAATATTCCAAAAAATAAGTATAAAAATAGGTACTAGAAAATGTTTTTCTTTTTGTAGAATAAAACACGAATTATCTGAAAAATATACAATATTATACAATAAACATTTAAAGGATCGCTTTTTCAAAAAGTCATTTCATTTCGGCGAAAATTGATTCATATCTAATATTTTATAAATTTATTAATCAAGTTAGCTCCTGTCATCTCAGCTTATTTTCGCATGATTTATTTGTTGTCATTACAACTAGCATTATTATAACGGTAGATAGAATTTCTTTTCAAACTTGCGATGGCGCGCTCTAGCAAGCTACTCCACCGAGTCGGTTAAAATAAACAACAACCTGCTTCTATTACAAAATATTTGTTTCAGCGACGCGACGAATCGACATTCTTTTTGAATTGTTTTGTCAATAGACACAATCTCTAAATCATTTAAGCAAAAACAATAAAGTGGCTGGTCTGAATATCTGGAAGGTAACGAAATAGCCGACTTCTTGACCAGAGAAGGAGCAGGATCACGAATCATCGCATCCGAACCGATATTTGTCATATCCTCAAGTACTGCCAAGATGGCTATCTTAACCTGGGCAAAAAAGGGAAAACTCTTCAGTATTGGCAATAGTTGTCAGGATTTCTTCATTCTGAAGCGTTTATAAAATATCCTTTGAAATCAATGGCTGAGAAGCTTTTAGAGTTAAACAGGGTAAGTCTTTGACGAAGGGCAACTGTTTCCAGATTATCTGTACACACTCTCACCCAATAAAGTTATCAGTTTCAATAAGAGACTGAACTTATTGGGTGAAATATAATTAGGATGGAGCCACAATAGGCCTGCTGATGGCCCATAAGGGCCCACTCTCTAAAAACCTAACTTAACCAACTGATACAATTATTAATGCTGGTGCGATGAAAATCCACATGTTTTTGTTTCAGGACGTACTCAATGACCATAGAAAATGAAAGTTTGGGCTAATATATTGAGAGATAGTTTTACTGGCCCTTTATTCTCGATGGCAATATTTATTTAAACATGTTAGAAACCCTCATATAAACCATGCATTGGAGAATCAATTTTATGAGGACGGTAATCTTTTCTTAAATGAAAGCATGCTTCAATTAAAGAGAAATGGTGCTTCTCCAGTCCCTGAATGGTTGGATAATATATTTCCCCGTAAATAAATTGGCACAAAAAGACCCACAGAGCGGCCAGCAAGATTCCCGGATTTGACGCCATTCGACTTTTATCTGTGGGGCAATTTTAAATCTGTCGTTTACAGAACTCCACCACAGAGAATCAATATCTTTGGCAAAAAATTTACTGCAGAGTGTCGTTCTATTCTAGAAGAGGTTTTCCAAAAGGTGAGACGAGAGTTTGAGAATATGCTGTATTACTGTTTGGAAAATGATGGACATTTTGAGCATTTTTTTATGAATTAAAATAAATAACAAATAACATGTTTAAGTTATCTGATTTTTTTTCAACGATACCCTGTAAAGGGGGCTTTTTAACATGTGAACCCTTTAAGAGCACTAAACCACTTAAGTCGTATGATAAATGAAAAAGTCTTTATGATGAAATTGAACTTGCGGACGCTAGTCACGGATAATTATATAAAGTGAATTAAACGTATCCATACCAACATAACCAAATTTTTGTTAATTTTGTATTGAAATGTTAATTTTACCTTTGAGCAACTTACTGTTAAATAACGTACCTACTACAGAGTAAAATATTTTATTCAATTTATATTTACCGTTGAACAACTTGAGAATGTTCTTAAAAACAACACATAAAAATTAAATTATTTGTGTTTGCGGAAGACCAAACAATGAAAAACGATGCTAAATTTTAATACGTACGACGTAACGGTTTTCCAAATTCAAATAATTCTAACATTTTGCATTTTACTGTATTACCTACCTTTTAAAGTGATTTAAATTCGAAGTCGATCATCCGGTCTTTTTGAGATGCAAAGTGGTCAATTATTTTTTTCATTAAAGTCTTTTATCTTCTTCATTAATGCCCTTTCTGTGGTAAGCATAGCTGAAGAAGATAACCTTTCCTGACCCATGGTATTTCTTAAAAATGTCTTTATTCTTTTTTAAGGTGGAAAAACAACGTTCACTTTCGACGATAGTCATAGGGAGAGTACACAAGATTTTTAACAGTTTGACACTTTCAGAAAAAGTATTGCACAAATTATTGTTAATAAAAAGCTGTAACAAAGCAACTGCACCTTCACTATTGGAAAAATCTTCTCGGCTATATAATACTTCTAATTCAGTTTTAAGTTTCAAATGATTTATGACTGGATACTCCGTTTTAACTAATTTAAACATATCTTGAGGAAAGCTTTTTTTTATAATCTTTAAATCGATCTGCGTGAAATAATTGAGACACTGCTAAATGATTACTGAAGCCAAACCTGTTTTTGATCTCAGATGTAATTATATCACAAACTTCTAATGAAATTCTCCTTTTTGATTCTTCCGTTTTACATCTCTGGGCAGACTGCATGGATGGCTCCTCCAATAGTTATTCAAAATTTTATTTCTGATGTCTTCAATTTTACTATTAAAAACGCTAATACACTTATTTACTGTTATGACATCGATATTACATTTTTATAATTGATTGAACAATATATCACAATGAGGCATAACTAAATGAAAAAAATTTAACCAGTAAAGACAATGTTCATTTTGTAAGTAGTTTTTTAAACCAATAACTTGGTTTAGAGTGTTGTTTTCTGATTCATTATCAATGATTATTTCTAAACAATCTAATAATTCTGTTCGATAGGTATAAACAGTCTCTATGCACTTTGTATTAAAATTCCATCGTGTTGGAGCCGCTTTAGGTAATCTCACCTTAACAACATTATCTAACACGGCTGTTCTTTTTGGCGATTTTCCAAAGACTGAAGAAAAGTTATGTAAATTAGCAAAAAAAATTGTTATGCTTTTATCCTGACTTGATGCTTTTTGTAAAATTAAATTTAGTTGATGAGCGTAACAATGAATAAAATTTGCTAAAGGATAACTTTTTTTAATTTTGGCTTGTACACCTCCAAAAGCACCACTCATTACTGATGCTCCATCGTAAAGCTTGTGCTATCAATTTTTCAGGACTTTAATTAATTTTCAGACATTCTAGCTCTTTTAAAATTACATCTGTCAAATGCTGCGATGTCGATCCTTGAGGCTGAATAAATTTCCAAAATCTCTCACATACAACACCGTCTAAAACGTATCTAAACACAAAAACTACTTGTACTTTATTGGAACTATATGTCCCAACTTATGTCCATCTTTCAGTTTTAATATATTTTGTACAACACTCATATATAATAGTAAACACCAAAAACATTGTTTTACAAATAAAAACATTAAAAACAACGCGACAGAATTTACCGACCAACGTACACCTAGTCAGCATTAAGACTACTCTATTGAACTTCGTGCGTTACCGTTTCCGTAAAATGTGTCAGGGACATTGTCCCCGCCAGTGTTTTCTGTCTCTTTAGCTTTCTGACGATTCGCGCATAAGTCTATTTCACTTTAATTCGTTGTAAATTCAGTCCGTAGCTAGCTTTGAGGACAAGTCGTGGATTGACCCAAAATTTTTAAATTCTATGAATGAGTAATGTAATGAATATGCTCCGGTGCTCTGAGGGGATACGAAATCATGTGATCTAGATATTTGAATAGTATTGTGCCTAGAATGAACTAGGTGGGAGGTCATTGACCAAATGACCCTATAGAAGAACCGCCAGTGGTATAGTGGTGTATTTAAAATTCGAGTCCCAGCTGATGCATTTGGAAAATGTCGGAGGGAATAGGAGTTGTGTGTATTTGGTCGCGTGGTGGAATAGGGTGAGAAAATGTTCTATTCAAATATGTAAAAATATACAGGGTGTTCAATTCAAACAAACAATTTAAACATATAGCCATTGTTTTTCTGATATGATTTTCAAAATCTACACGAAAAGTTCTATTACTTTTGTAATCACCATTTTTTCGTAATAATAAATATAACGAAATTAGGAGGAGGGGGAATTCTCACATATTATCAATAAGATTATATAAACATATTATTGTTGACCTAGATCTTCTTCTAGATCTACTTCATAGTGTGCATATAAATTATATGTACTTGTTTCTTTAAAGTCTAAATACACTAAAAAAATTTTTTGGACTTTTTCTAAATTATTTATAAATACAACAATAAAATGGGAGACATGTTATACTACAATATCCTAGATTTGATCGTATTAGACAGTTATAGAGTTTCTTTATGTCAACAAATTGAATATTGCGAACAATGAAACCAAATTATTTAAGATTAATATTTACAATCTCATTCATTGATACAAAAGCGATAACTCAAGAGTCAATATAAATACTTAGATCTTTAATCTTATAAACACGACAGATTTTTACCGTTCACTTGATAATCAAAACTTATTATGTTCATTTTCGCAGAAATTGTTAACACTGCACATTTAGAGTAGTTCAACTTGTTCACCACAAATCAGTTTGTCCCCAATATCCATTTGGCATGATGACGGTCTCGGATGCTAGGGCCAGGCAGGACTATTGCCTTTTTACAAATCAGTTTGTCGTAAGACAAACATCTTCTTGCAGTTTTAGGCAGTCCGGAAGCTTGAAAAGTTTTGCATCATCAGCAAGAAGAATAATTTTAGAATACTTTAAAACATCTGGCAAATCAATAAGAACAAAAACAATAATGGACCTAGGTTAGAGCCCTGTGGCACCCCTGATGTCGGTTTGAATTCATAGGAACTAAATCCATTTACCTTTAAAATCATTTTCCTGCCTGTTAAAGTACGAGGTTAACTAATGAATTATAATTTAATGAATGTTAAATAATTCTAATTTGTTAATCAAAATTTGATGATTCAATTTATCGAAGGCTTTTGACATATCCGTGTATATCACATATAATTGTGAATTTTTTTTAATTGCTTGCCTGCCGTCTTGTAGGTACTAAATTCATTAAATTAGTTGCCGTTGAATGATTAGACATAAAGTCATGTTGAGTATCCGCTGTTTTTGTTTTTGAGAAAGGCCTCTTTGCATGGAAGTTTTAGAAAAAAATAAGTTTTGCAAACTGAACTACCGTGCCCGTACACGAATAAAAAGGCGAAAAGTTTATGTGAAATAACATATTACAGACATTAACTGAAATTTATTAATAGAAAACATGGGAAGTTTTTAGGTAAGTACTTACAGCCTTGAAAATAGATGACCAACTAAAATCAGAACATTTATTTTACATTTCTGTAATTTTTAACACGCTTTTATTAGCTTCACCTGTATGTTTGTTTGTAACCGACTCTTTGGACTCGATTTTGACCCACTTTAAACGAACAGATTTAATTGAAACTTTGTACACTTACGAAGAACCGGTAACAATACAATAATTTGATAAGTTTATATCATTATCCTGATCAGGATCGCCAATCCTTTCCTCACGTATCCTCTGCGTGAGAGCAAGAAGCTTAATACTGTAAGTACATTCTGTGATTCCCAGTTCGGTCGTTGGCCGAGCGGGCTAAGGCACAAGTCTTAGTCGACGCGAAACGACGGACTCCTCGGGCGTGAGTTCAAATCCCATGGCTGAAAAAAAAATAATTTTTTTTTTCAGAAGTATCTGTTGGACCGTAATATGTTATAATATCAGCATCAATAAGCAATGTAAATATAGTTTTAAAAAAACTAAAAAACACGCTTTCATAGCACATCAAACTAAAAAGTGAAAAATAAATATAATTTAAAAAAACTAAAAAACATGCTTTTAAAGCACATCAAACTAAAAAGTGAAAAATAATTATTAATATAAACTGAAAACAATAATGAACGAAAAATGCTAGTATTATTGTGAAAAAAAGCGTGGGGCGCTTTGTGCCATATTTTTCGTATATCGAGCAACCCACGCTTTTTTCACAATAATACTAGTACTTTTCGTTCATTATTGTTTTCAGTTTATATTAATAATTATTTTTCACTTTTTAGTTTGATGTGCTTTAAAAGCGTGTTTTTTAGTTTTTTTAAACTATATTTATTATCTAGCAGGATTGCAGATCAAGATTATATTTAAAAAGGTTATCACGGTATGTTCAAAAAGTTTATAAGTTTTTTTTAGCCCGCCCAAGATCAACAGACTGTTTTTTTTCGAGAATGTGCACTAAAAATAAACAAAAATATTTTTAATTGATTATGGTGTTTTAAATTAATGAAATTAATTTATCTGCAACATTAAAATGTAAATAAACATTGCAATTAATTAAATATTTGATAAGAACTAGCAACTTTTGTAATATTATGATCGAAGAATATTATTATTTAAAAAAATTAGTTATAAAATAATATTGCCAAATGAGACAAAATTTTGTTTTAATTGTATTGACATGTTTAAAAATGTATGAATAATTACAGAAAAGTAATGAGCAATGACGATCCTATGGTTATAATAATGCTTTTTCAATCAAACATAGCCATGTTATTATTTCCCCATTAATATTATGAACAAAGCATGCGCGTTGTTGCGGTTTGTAAAAATAAATAATTATTTGATATTTTGACACTTGGCTGTTCACATTCAAGTGCATTTTGAAATTAACGTCCTATAATAAATTTGTGTGTGATAAAATTTTAATTGGTGGTGTTTTACAATTACTTTTCATCTAGTGGCCTACGGTTATTTTTAACTTCTGAAGACCGATTATCGTGGGTAATAAGGAGATAAACAATTGCTAATTGACATAGCATGGGTTAAATGCTGAACTACGAACCAGCCAATTTAATTTAATGCAGGTGGGTACCCTTGTGATATGATAATATACTCTGATACAAATATCTGCCCACCCACACCTTTCTCCCAGACGGCAGCGCAAGCGATTTCTGAAACGGACATAGACGTCCTTCCAAACCTTAATGGGTATTCTTGCCTTGGATATATTTTATTTTAGGGGATAACTTTGATTTGACAGCAGTTGATTTTACAAAAAAATAGATTTGTGCAGGGGCGGCTGGTGAGATTTGGTTATGGGATATCATATCTATATGGATAATGGGACCCAAATGATATTTTAAGTCATGACAATACTCGATGATGTGCATAACAGGTGCAGTATATTTTTTTTCATAATCAGGAGCATATTTTACCACCATGTTTTAAATATCATTAGGAAATTTTGATTATTTAAAGAGTTCCACTTTTTGAAATTTGCACAATGACACATTAATTTGAAATAAAATTTCCAAAAGGAGTAACTCTAAATAATTAAAATTTATCAATGCAATTTGCAATTTGAAACGTATCGGTAAAATGTCGTGATTACGAAAAAAAAAAATTAAAAATTATCTTTTTTTTTTCTCAAATTATAAATAAAAAAAATCTCTTTTGCAAAACGCCTTTATTTAAGTATTGAGAGTCATGTCTTAAAGTAACATTTGGGTGTCATGCTCCAATATTAAGATATGGATGGCATAACGAAACTTCACCAGCAGCCACGCATTCTGTGTTTTACTACACAATTTTTGTATCAACCCTTTACAACGCAAATTTTAATAATCTATAACTTTGTATTATACAGGGTGAGCCATAAGTCGCGAAGGGATTTAAACAGTTAATAACTTTTTTGATTATTCATTTTTTTATTTTATATTTGCTAACAATGAAATGCAAAGCCTGGAGATTTGTTTCCATTATGTATGAAAAAACACATCCTCTAAATTTTCTGCTTCGTGATATTGTTCGCTCCCCAAAAATGTTTTTTTAAGAGTTCCATTGTGGTTCCGACAGTATGAGAAGAGGCGCTATCTTGCTGGAACCACATCTCGGGTCTATCCTCTACCGCAGGGCGTACAAAATTTGCAAGCATGGCCCGATATCGTGTTCCATTGACCCTCACTGCATTGCCATTGACATCTTCGAAGAAGTACTCTCGGATTATTTCTAATGAGGTTACAGCGCCCCAGATCACGCACTTGAGACGGTGCAAGTTACGCTGGTGAACAATTCTTGGAGTTTCGGTGTTGCTCCATATCCTGCAATTCTGCTTATAGAACATGCCGTACAAAGAGCCTCCGTATTTGTGAAACAGAAAATGGGCGGCATTTAAAGGATGTGGTTTTTCGTACATAAAGGAAATAAATCTCCAGGCTTTGTACTTCATTGTTACCAAATATAAAATGAAAAAAAAAAAATTAAAAAGTTATTAACCGTTTAAACCCCGTACATTTTTTTATCATAAGAGATACATTTCTTTTTCTTTCTTGGGATTTGCTACCACATGAATAATTTTTGCTTATCTAATAAATAAAGTTAGTTATCTAATATGATTTTTTTTTCCTTATGGGTTGCGGTTTTGACTACCCGCTGTACTGAAGCTTAAGCTTATTGTACCCCATAGTCTCATTACTTCATAAGACCCGTTCTATTCCAGAAGGCGAGTATACAGTTTATGGGAGCTCTGGCTATCTCTTCTGGGGTTAAAAGTGGTCACTCGAAGTGTGTTAGTCTCATTGCCGTTAGGGCTGGGCATTCGCATAAGATGTGGTGGGGAGTTTCTTCCTCTTCACCACACATCCTGCAATCTGGATTGTCTTTCACCCTTATATTGGTTAGGTGTTTGTTTAGTGTGCAGTGTCCTGTTAATATTCCCACTGCACACCTCAGCTGTTTTCTGCTCAGCTTTAGCATTTCGTTGGTCCTTGCTCTAGATATTTCTCCGATGAACAAGCGTGACTGCCTCATTCCCGGTATCTCTATCCAGTGCGAGTAGTGTTTCTGTCTTAATAGTTTCTTTACCGATCCTTTAGTGGTGCTGTAAGATACCCCGCAGGTCGGTTCGGGACCTGTTAGAATTGATTTAGCGCCTTTTCTGGCTAGCATGTCTGCTTTTTCGTTTCCCGTATTTCCCTGGTGTCCTCGTGTCCACTCCAGTTGTACACTGTTGTGTTCTGTAAGTTTCTCCAGGGACTCCAGACAGTCTTTTACTGTTTTAGATCGTATTTCTACTGCTCCCAGAGCTCTGAGGGCTGCTTGGCTGTCAGTGATGATGCGGATTCTCTTATTTTTGTATGCCCTCCGTATCATTTCTTGTGCACAGACGTCTATTGCTGTGATTTCGGCTTGGAACACTGTTGCGATACTTCCAAGGTTCAGGCTGATGTCTGTCCCAGGTTGTTCTCCCGCAACTCCTGCTCCGGTACTGCTTGACGTTTTTGATCCGTCAGTATACCAGATGGTGTCATTTTGTTGTCTCTGCATCCTGCCTCCTTCTCCATCCCTTTCAGGTATTTTTACACTGAAAGTTTTTGTGAAGTTGTAGGTTGTGCTGATTCTGTCTGACTAGTATGATACTGTAAAAATAAGCCTCTGCGCTCGTGACTTTACGTGAAAAAATTAGTCAGAAGGTGTTTTCTGATAACTCTTATAAGACAAGAAATTAATAACATAATTACCTAACGTTTCGGAAACGAATATGTTTCCTTTTTCAAAGTTATGTATTTATCTTTTTGATAATATGTGAAGCGTGAAACTTGACACATATATTATTTATTTATATAATATCCACAGATACTTACATAGAACTGTTGATTATACGATATTAATTTTATTCAGTTCTTCTTTTATGATCCGTAACCACGTTGTACAAAAATCTACAGAGCAATGGGATAAACATTTTTCTTCATTCAATAATATTTTTGCAGATTCCTTAATTGTTGCAGTTTCTTTCCTAAAAATTTTCGACGAGTCCCAGTTTAATCAATGCCCATTTGCCCACGATCGCAAATTTTCGATTTTTCAATTTCACCCTTCCTAATACAATTTGTATGTTAACCTAACTTTACATTGAGAGGTCGGGATGACTCTCCCACATAATATTTATTACACTCACACGGAATATTGTAAATACACTTTTTTGAATTCTATTCACAATTTACCGATTGTGTTTTTGTTAAATGGCTCTCAAAGTTTGAAACAATGTCCAAAAATGAGACTTATCGCCAACACTACGTACTTTTTTGTATAAACCTTGTACATAATTCAGGATATAATTTTTATGTACTGAAACATTTTTTCTCATTATTATTAATTACCTTTACAGACATTATTGCAGTTTTAATTTTTACTCGGGAGTGGTACGATGTACAAAAAAAAAACTGAAGGGGACGAAAGTTTTCGTATATGTAGCTACTATGAAAACAATTTTTCCTGCCAAACTTGAGGTCCGTACTTTTAATTTTCAAACATCACTGAGTAATTATTTAAAAAGCCTGTTTAACGTTATACGTTCAAAGCATCGTAGAGCGCTTTTTTTGACAATAAGAAACACCCCTCGAATTTCGTCGTGACATCATTGAAACACACTGTGTATCCTCTCTTATGAATAGTTTGTGATTAACGTGCATGTGTATTATACACTACTGGACTCTTGGACTCAATTTATTGCAAAATCTGCGTTTAAAGTAGCAGATAGTGATGGAATACTAGAAAACTGGTGGATGACAAAGACAGTTGCTCTGCGCCACTACTGAATTCGACATTCACTTGGCTATTTTCGAAATCAAAAAAGTGAGAAAAATCGAATTATTTTAAAACATACAGGGTGTTTCCTTTAAAAATACAAAGTACGATGTCATATTTCGTAACCGCGATGCGCAATTGTTTTCCTGATTCAACATTTCGATTCTGCGAAAAAAAAAAAAGTTTTTTTTTCCTTAATTGAACGTCGGCCTATTTCCGCTACCAGGGCAAATCACCGACGTCAGGAGACGAACTACCCCCAACATGGAAATATTTCTCTATTGAAGAGTAGGGATTTTTTACTTGCCTAACATCCAATAGACAAGGGATCGATTGCTTTACATCTCCCTCAAAGAATGGTCTATCACCTACACAACCCTCGCTTAAGATTGCATAACTTCTATGTGTTACCATCAAATTATTGACTGCGACTACCGTTGCTTAAGTTTTCGTATCAAAATACGATTATGTTGTCGGTCCACGCTCGCACCCATAAAAAAAATTATTAATGGAGGTCTTTGCATCTTTTTGATAACTTAAAAAATAACCAGGTCATTTTGAAAAAAGACATACATATAACTATAATTAATATTATATATTGTATCAATTCCAAATCCTTCTTTTACCCTTAATATCACGCCCATGGAAACAGCCCTCACGTGGAATGATCGTTCAGATTCGTAACGTCGAACAAAATTTTTAGCAATATGACAGCCTTCCACAGTGGTGTTTTCCCAAGATGGCATTGTGTTTGCATTCCGCTTTTAAAGTTTGGGTCAATTTCTTTTTTTCGGAAGGTTATGCTAAAAGGGGTTTTTAAATCATAGTGCTAGCGGCATCCAAACCAAACGTCAATTTATTGTAAGTTTATAGATTTTTAACCGGCACATTATTTTACATGCTTTTTGTATAAAAGTAAATATAGTGTTTGCATTTTTTTATTTTTATTTGTATATGCGTTTATATAGATATGTAGAGACAATAATTATTTGAACATTTTTAAAAATGTTCACTTGCAATATAGGTACCTAACGATGCCACTACACTTTTTGTCTATTTCTGTTTTTTATTTTGTGTATGCTTATTCTAATAATCAACGTATGGATATTTGTAGTGTATGACGTCTGAAATCAATTAGTAAGTAAACAAAAAATTAATGACTAAAAAATTTAAAGCATTAATTATAATTTAATCAAAACTCACTGACATTGTTTCACAAAAAAAAAAAACCAATAATAAACATATATACAAAACAAAATTGGAACAAAAATCTATTTAATAACTATTATTTCCTTTTTATAGTTTATTGATGCTAAGACAAAATAATAAATTACCTATTAACCAGATTTACAATAAATTTTCTTTTATTTTTATTTGACAGTTTGATGTAGATTTGAGCACTGAATTTAAATTTACTTCTTTAGTAATTTGGGTTTTATTAAAACATCGATAAACAGCTTAGATATAGATATGGATAAAGTAATGAAATTGATGGATTATATTAATAATGTTTTCTTTGATATCCTTGAGCATAATAATTTATTATAAATGTTATGAAATTGTAAAAGAAAATTAAAAAATAAATTAGAAATAGATTAGAGCACTTAACATTTTAGGTGTATCATTCATTTCTGCAAAAAAATTAATAACAATTATTAATTGGAAAGGAATATTGTGAAGACCAAGTGACATTCAGCTATGATACAGGATTGCATTAAACTGTATTTTAAAAATTTCAATAGACAGTGCATTTAAGTAAAAAGTTTAGATATGGTCGTTTTTCTTACACTTTCTAGCTTCCATGAAACGCCTACAACATATACAGGATGGGACACTGAAAAAAACGGGCGTTTTTTGCATTTGCCCATTTTTTTTCGAAAAACGCTCGGACCTGTTTATTTTCAAAGGAGACACAGGTTACTCGGGAGTTAATTCATTAAATTCTTTTGTATTAGACCACAATTTCTCGCAAACTATTAGTCCAAATTTCAAAAAGGAAAATACCGTTGTATACAGAATTTAACGAACTTTAAAACTATGTGCTACTTTACCGTTCTGAAATATCCTGAAAACCTAAAAATTACATGGTCTTTTTCCCAAATCAGCAAAAAACTTTTGACTAGAAAAAAATAATAAATGAATATTTTTCTTATCTGTCTACGACCTATGCCGAATTTTTGTCAAGAGAAAATGATTACCTATTATTTTAATAGGTACATAAAAACAATGCATTTTGACTATTCTAGTTTCATCAAAAATCAATAATTTCGCAATTATTAAGCGAACATGTTTTTCATTTTTTTAAAGAATTACATTCGTAAATTTTTTTATCTGACAGCAAATTCGTGACAGCTGCAAAATTGTGCATATACACTGACAACCAAAATTAATCACCAACCAAAATTAATCACCAACCAAAATTTACCATAATTTTGTATTTGATTTTTCTCTAAACTGTGTCCGATTTTAATTTTTTTTTTTTTGTTAACTTTTCTGAAATGTAGTCAGCAAGATTTTAAGTAAAAATTATTATCTCTTCAAATACAGGAGATAACAATAAAGCTACGTGCCAAAAATGAAAATGTTAAGAAAATATGAAACTACAATTGGGTCTAAGCTGAATTTATATTTTTCTGCTGGTGATTCACAGTGTTTCGATTTTTTGATAAAAAACAGCTTTATTGTTACGCCCTGTATTTACAAAAAAAAATAATTTTTACTTAAAATCAATATGGCTTTACATCCAGAATGGTTAACCTACAAAAAAAAACATTAAAATCGGACAAACGGTTTAGAAAAAAATCAAATAAAAAATCATGGTATTGCATATAAAATTGAGGTATAAAAAAATAGACTTGTGTTTTACTAATACTTACCTCTTTTACGGCCTCTCTCAAAAATTTGTTCCTGCCAAAATAACCTACAGGCATCGTGTTTAAAGATTTTTGCTGTGCTGTAGCCGAAAACAAACAATGTGTCATTGATCACAATTTTTTATGAAAACTTGACTATTTTTAATAATAATAATAATATGTGATTCTTTAATAAGTTCTAGTGCGTATATAAGAACAGGAAAGTACACATTGTATAATTTTTACGATGTCATAAATTAAAAATAATTATTATATAATATAGTATATGTAATTATTGCAACACTTTCTTTTTTTTTAACACGCTTTTATTAGCTTCACCTGTATGTTTGTTTGTTTGTTTGTAACCGACTCTTTGGACTCGATTTTGACCCACTTTAAACGGACAGATTTAATTGAAACTTTGTACACTTACGAAGAACCGATAACAATACAATAATTTGATAAGTTTATATCATTATCCTGATCAGGATCGCCAGAATTAAATAATTTCCTTTCCTCACGTATCCTCTGCGTGAGAGCAAGTGGCTTATTACTGTTAGTACATTCCGTGATTCTCAGTTCGTTCGATGGCCGAGCGGGCTAAGGCACAAGTCTTAGTCGACGCGAAACGACGGACTCCTCGGGCGTGAGTTCAAATCTCGTCTATGGCTGAAAAAATATATATATATTTTTTTCAGAAGTATCTGTTGGATCGTAATATCTAATATCAGCATCAATAAGCAATATAAATATAGTTTAAAAAAACTAAAAAACACGCTTTCATAGCACATCAAACTAAAAAGTGAAAAATAAATATAGTTTAAAAAAACTAAAAAACACGCTTTTAAAGCACATCAAACTAAAAAGTGAAAAATAATTATTAATATAAACTGAAAACAATAATGAACGAAAAATACTAGTAGTATTATTGTGAAAAAAAGCGTGGGGCGCTTTGTGCCATATTTTTCGTATATCGAGCAACCCACGCTTTTTTCACAATAATACTAGTATTTTTCGTTCATTATTGTTTTCAGTTTATATTAATAATTATTTTTCACTTTTTAGTTTGATGTGCTTTAAAAGCGTGTTTTTTAGTTTTTTTAAACTATATTTATTTTATTATTAGTTATTAGTTGTAAGAAAAGTAATTTTTGCCGTATTTCAATTTTCTTAATAAAACATATAATTAATGAACAAAATTTTCCTAGAGACCGGTGAACTACGGTAAATAAATTGACAGTAAAATTTAACAGCTTCCCCACTACCCACATCCCTGTTTTCCTCTATAATTGCTTTGATCACGTCACGTTAAGTCCGACCCTGCAATTATAAGTAGTTAAGTTAAATTATATAGAATTTATTGGTATTCTGTTGGTTGTGATCAAATGTGTAGTTAAAATAGTGAATGATCCTTAATTAATATAACAAATTAGTAGGTATCTACCTTATTCGGTAAATGACAGCAGGTAACTACCACTTTTTTTTATTTTGTGCACGTATGTAACTTTTCTATAATAAATAAAGTAGTTAAGGTGTTCGAAACAAGAATGTCATATTTAAAATAAACGGAAAAAGGTTCAATCAGCCTCTTTTACCTACTTACATTTTGTTACTGTTTTTTCACAGCAACACTAAATAGTAAATACAGGGCGTTCTAATATAAGTGAAAATAATTGTCATAAATTTCGCATGAACAGAACTATTAAACTTTCGGCAGGTACATTGATAAGATATAAGAAATATTAATACTTACGATAAGGCGCTTAATTTTAATCACATTTTTTGATTTAGTACCAAAATACACTAGTATAGCGTTTAGCAGGAACGATTTATTTGTTATCCACATTTCAATTTGTGAATCAAAAATCTAATCCAAGACCAAACTTTATGGCATAGAAAGATCTATTAACCAGTGGTATACTTTGGTAAGATATCTATCCTACAGGGTCAATCAATAGGGCGTGGACGGTCAGTACCTCGTTAATTGTTTGAAATTTGGAAAAATGTGTCAGATAAAAATTGTGGGATGTCAAGAGTGGCATATTCTAAAATTGTATAGATTTATTGGGGGCGAAATAAAATAAGATGGTTTAGTGCCATATCCCAAAAAAAAAACAATTATGCAGCTACGGATACGTGTTTCGGAGTTATTGCCCCTCATCAGCGTAGCGTAGCTAAAGAATTGGATCTAAGATGGGATAGATCAGGAACAAGAACTAAAATAAAGCTGGAAAGTACAGTGCACAGTACTCAATTAGTGTCTTCATGTTCCCATGTGCCACAATTGGGGCCTCAATGATCACAGTCAACACACAGAGCTTTATGTGTACTGCCCGTTTCCACCTGGCAAATACAAACAAAATAATATAGATTTATTGGGGTCGAAATAAAATAAGAAGGTTTAGTGCCATATCCCCAAAAAAAACAACTATGCAGCTACGGGCAACTATGCAGCTACGGGCAACTATGCAGCTACGGAAACGGGCAGTACACATAGAGCTCTGTGTGTTGACTGTGATCATTGAGGTCCCAATTGTGGCACATGGGAACATGAAGGCACTAAATGAGTACTGTGTACAGTACTTTCCAGCTTTATTTTAGTTCTTGTTCCTGATCTATCCCATTCTAGATCCAATTCTTTAGCTACGCTACCCTGATGAGGGGCAATAACTCCGAAACACGTGTCCGTAGCTGCATAGTTGTTTTTTTTTTGGGGATATGGCACTAAACCTTCTTATTCTAAAATTGTTTTTAAATCTACAGGCTGCTTCACATACTGGTGGCAAGCTAACATCTGTAAAAAACGTCTTTTCATAAATTTGACTGTCATTTCACTTTGAGTGTGAGTTAAGACTGTATACAGACTTCCAAGCCTCTCAGAGTTGAACCCAATTCTACAGGGTGTTCACCACGTTGAATCAAATTTTTACATTTTTGAGTTGTCATAACTTAACTTTTTCAAATGGAACACCTTGTATATTTTTATTTAAAATGTTTGAGCAATCAACTACCTATATGTTGATACCTTTTAGGATATTTTTTTTGAATAAACTTGAATACTCTAAAACCCGTCGAAAAAAAAGTAGTCACTATGAGGTATCGGCATGTAGGTAATTGATTGCTGAAATATTTTAAATAAAATCATAGAGAGTGTTCTATTTGAAAAAAATGAGTTATGGCAGCTCAGAAATGTAAAAATTTGAATCGCCGTAGAGAACACACTACAGAGTTGAGTTCATGCCTGAAAGGTCTGGCCTATATGGTCTTGACTATTAACAGTTAAAGTGAAACGATGGTCAAATCGAAAATACGTTTTTGCAGATGTTTCTCTTGAGCGCTGCAAACGCAGTTGTTTTCGGAAAAAGTTAAATAACATTGCAACACAGTAGTGTGTCCAAAAATAATATATGTATAACTGGATAGAAAATGCATAAAAATATACAGGAGTTTCCATTAAAAAAAAACGAGTTTTAGCTTGCCACCAATATGTGAAACACCCTGTAGATTTAAAACCAATTTTGGAATATGCCACTCTTGACCTCCCACAATTTCTGCCTAAGACATTTTTTCAAATTTCAAACAGTTAACGAGATATTTACTCACCCTGCATATATTTTATGTCGTCACTCATTTACAGGATTTTGTTATATTTTTCAATGACATGCTTTGGACAATGGACCTGCATAGCTTCAAAAATATATCAACTTGTTTAACAGGATGCATTTTCTTTTGTTATGCAGACTAGATTTTGTATGTAAAGAGATCTACTTTTGTGAATGAAACCCATATCCTTTTTATTTTCATTCATGATTCACAAACATTTGATATTTTAGTGGAAGTATAGAACTATACTTCTTTATACAGGATGTTTCAATGATGTCACAACAAACTTCGAGAGGTGATTCCTCTCGTTAAAAAAAAAACAAAAATGGAAACATTTTTGTGAAAAAAACAATATTCTGATTTTTTTGCTTTGTTTGACGAGAAAATTCACCCCTCCAAGCTTAGCATGCATCATTAAAACACCCTGTATAAAAGAAATTGAGTTATATAATTGTCATACAAAACCCAATCAAGTTGAATGAAATTAACTAAAACTGAAAGTTTGACGTATGTTCTTTCCTTTGACAAATATTTCGAAATTAATGCGTTCTTATTGTTTAGCTGTCGATTGTTGAGGGACTTGTGATTTTGTTTATTAATTTCAAATATGTCTAACGCAATTTTAACAAAATTTTTAACTTGACATACCCCGGCGTCTCACTACTATTTAGATAAATTTAACATTTTGCAAATACAACGTGATGATCATAAATGAATTAAATAGTGCAAAAATAAATATTTATTTTATTTCAAATAATATCTAACAAACTTTGAAATGAAATGAAAGCTTACAGAACAAAATTAATTACGCTTAGATTTAATATTTTTCTACATTACCAACTAAATTCTTTAAAGGTTTTCGTAACATGTCTGGGGTACCTCGATTTCTTTGTTTAAGAGCTCCTAGATTTTGTGGTTTCGTTCGATATACAATTGTTCCATGATATCCCCACAGAAAAAAATCTTGTAGGGATATATCTGGGAATTTGGTAGCCATGCCTGAGGTCCTCCTCTTCTACCTATCCATTATCCAGGAAATTCTTATTCAAATTTTGCAGTATTCTAGCATAATGGAAAGGCGCCCCATCCTCTTGGAAGAAGACTCTATTCAATGAACTTAGCGGTAGCTGAGGTACAAAACATTCTTGCAACATTTGAGGGTGCAAAGTTTCAGTGACCGTGTTTCCATGAAGAGAAAAGGCTCATATATACGTTCTAAAATAAAGCGCACCTTAACCTTTAGCGAATATCTTTCGTGTTCAAAAATTTCATACGTATTATGTTCTCTCCAAATTCTACAATTATATTATTAATTCTTCCGATATGAAATGTTGCACAGTCTGCTTGATAAAGATGATGCAAAACTTGAATTTTATATGCTGTCATTTTCAAATCTTTAGTTAGAATTTTGTGAACTGCAGATAGGTATGGATATTCTATATCAAGTTTAGTAACACACCGTCGAATTGACTTTTTAGGATCTCCAACAAAACCCTGACGAACAGCATTTACGGATTTTCAAAAATTCATAGACTACTTAATGTCGCAATTTCTAAATTTCATATTTCAGTATGCTTATTAGGCAATGAATAATAGCAACTTGATTTTGCACCATTCATTTATGTTCACGGTGTATATTAAACAGATAATCAGGGAATTTGTAGCCAGATTTCAATCATGTTTGAGGATTCTAATCAAGATAGTATGAAAGTTTTTTAATATTAAATGTAATTAGTTGTCATCAACAATTACACGGGTCAGCAGCGTGTGTTTTATGTTCCTCATTATTTGCGTACAAAATCGGTTGTTGTGACTCAATGTTCGTTCCGTCGTCAATTTCATCGTCGTAATGTATCATCCCGTAACACTATTTTGGCATGGCATCAGAAGTGACTTACTGAACGTAATATTGCGAATAAAAATTTACGTGTAGTTACTGTTGAAAAAATTGAGCGTGTAAGAGTTTCTATTAGGAATACACAATGCAAGGCCTTAAATTTAAAGAGAACCAGCGTTATGAGAATACTTAGGCGTCTTAAACTCCATCCCTATAAATTGGCACTTGTTCGAGAACTGAGCCTAATAGATAAACAAAATCGACTTAACTTTTGTAGACAATTAATTATTAGATCTTATTTGCTGATGAACCTAATTTCAAACATTGTCTGTTTATGAACGACGAAGCCCTTAATACACAAAATTTTAGATATTGGGCAACAGAAAACCCACTTCAACTCACGAACGACCATTTCACGCGGGTAAAGTAACGGTTTGACGTGCAATATTAACCACAGGAATTATTGTCCAATATTTTTTGAAGAGAATACCATAACAGTAACAGCACAAATATATTGTCACACGATCGATACTTTTTCCGGCCAAGTTATGAACAACTTATGGTGGTTTCAGCAGGATGGGACAACGGGCCACTCGGTGAGATCAGTATTAATATGCTGCGTGATATGTTTCCTGGCCGATTAGTTTCTAGAAACGGGGACCTAATCTGGCCAGCTCGGTAGCCTGAGTTAGCAGCGCCCGACTTTTTTATGTAGGGATTTTTAAAAAGTTGTGTATGCAATACTAGACCCCGTAATCTTCAAGCGCTTAAACAAAACATTGCAAACGAAATTAAAGCAATTCCATTGGAGATGCTGGGCAGAGTGATGGATGATTTTGTGCAAAGGCTAGAAGAACGTGTAGCAGATGAAGTTGGCAATATACGCGATTCAGTTTTTAAGGAAAAAACTTCCAGAGCTATAGACTAAGATGTTGTTTTTGTAATTTTTTTTAAGTTCAACCAATAAAAAATTATTCCATACCAGTGCATTTTGGATCTCTCTGTATAAATTATAATTATCTGATGTGAGAAGTTTCCTCAAAATTCAAAACCCTGCACATTATATTGGACGCGGGTTTAGCCAGCCAACTGTTCGTTAAAACTGAATTGTTTCAATCATTTCC
Organism: Rhamnusium bicolor; assembly: GCA_029963845.1. NCBI lineage: Eukaryota > Metazoa > Arthropoda > Insecta > Coleoptera > Cerambycidae > Rhamnusium > Rhamnusium bicolor. The sequence continues at coordinate 1,644,473 of JANEYF010002177.1, read as the reverse complement.
CGATGGTGCCTACTTGGTGGGTGAAAGGCAAGTCGAGTACATCTGCAGCATTTTGTTGTTTGTGGAACCTACTTACAGTGTTGTGAACTGTAAGTGATGAACAGTTTAGAGCAACTAAACTGGTTTTATAAGGTTAAAACCATTATTTCAGGTTTTATTTGATTTTATCTCGAATTCTAAGAAAGTTGTGGTTTTATATAGTATAAATATCTTAATACAGTATCAATCCAATAAAACAAACATCGTTATACTGTCCAAATATTAAACGTATTACGACTAATAATTTCATGTCATGACTTTTAAATTTTTTGTTAATTTAAAATAATAAAGTCACCGCTTTGTATCAATTTAGTCAATATTTCAGTTGTTTTATTTTTCGTTTATATAGGACGACCTTGTGAAGTAAACGAGACCTTTAATATTTCTAAGTGTGTATGTGATTACTGCTTACAAGAATTCCATTGTGATACTTACTATTAGATTTGTATCTAATTAAAGTATCATAAATCTAAATTAAAAAGATCGTAGGCAAATTATTCACATTAACTTTATTTTAGAAGAATTAAAACCAGCAGTTTGAAATTTTCTTGGTTTTTCTAACAGTACTCAAAATTTTTAAGACTGCATTTTCACCAGGTATACAATTTAAATCTATAAATCGCCGTTAAGTTTTTTTTTGTTAGCAATATCGAGAAACGAATAGGTACAAATGATTCTTCCTAAATAACATATAGATTTAATACATAAAGTTACAGGTAATACTGATGCATATTATTTTATTAATAGGAAATACGATTATTAATTTTATAAAATGACATCAAATAAAATATTCGTATTTATTATTAATAAAAAAAAAACGCATCATTATTACCTGTAATTTTATATATTAAATCAATATTGTATTTAAGATGAATTATTTGTTTTAATTTTTCATTGTCATTAATAACAAAATTTTAACAGCGATTTAAACTTTTATGTTGACAATCCTGGAGACGAGGGCGTGCTACCACCGTCTTAATAATATAAATTTCTGTTAATACATAGTACGATTAATTATGCATTACGTATACCCAAAGAGAAATAAATCTACGATATAGTAAAGTACGCAGAATATATTCACGAATATACATTTGGGGCATGTAAAGTATCGATTTGCCTATTGGCCAAGAAACTCAGTAATATCGTCGGGATGTGCCGCTTGGTTGACGGTTTATTTTAAACGTGTTAATTTCATCGGGGTTTGTTACGAAAAAAAAATTAATAAGCAAGTAAATTTGTATGTATTTTTATTAACTAAGTTTCACTACTAGTTGGAGATTACCCATTACTATATTTTCATAAAAATAATAATAATAATTCTGTGCAATACAAGCGGAAACTATCAATGGCCTGGATCGATTACCGTAAGGCATTTGACACATCACATGAGCTATTGCTACACTTGCTCCAATGTCTTGAGGTACCAGCACCACTGCTGAGATGCATCGAACAGCCACCTCTGGAGAACCCACTCCACCATAACATCTGGTGCATAGCGGGTCACGACAGAGCAGGTGGCATTTAGGAGAAGAGTTTTCTATGGTGATTCCCTGAGCCCCCTCCTCTTTTGCATCTCACTATTCCGACTAACTCGCAGGTACAAATGTGGTTCATCCAGCAAACGGAGGCTTAAGGTCACCCATGTTTTTTGTGGATGACCCTACGCCGCATGTGGCGTGTACAGGTTCCTGATATTAACCTCAGGACTTGCCGTTAGGCGCCAGATTCGCTCATGCACTTACATTCTGCATACCCTATAGGTGATTTCGTCCTACATCCACCGGCATAACGGTGCGTTACCAATGCTATATTACCACCTAAACCACTCCAGCGAGGTTTTTTGTGGATGACCCTACGCCGCATGTGGCGTGTACAGGTTCCTGATATCAACCTCAGGACTTGCCGTTTGGCGCCAGATTCGCTCATGCACTTACATTCTGCATACCCCATAGGTGATTTCGTCCTACATCCACCGGCATAACGGTGCGTTACCAATGCTATATTACCACATAAACCACTCCAGCGAGGTTGACCAGTCACCAGTGCAGCCTTACGTTCCAGGAGATATTCAGGCCGTTGTCGAAAACAAGAAATGCCGAATTTACTGGAACTATCCATTCCCGATGGTCAGGCTAATCCAAACTAATAAGCCTGACACACTCCTCCTCGACCATCAACCCAAGATGACATCGAATTTTCAACCCCTGCCGAGAAAAACATCACCTTGAAACAGGAGAAAAAGCAGACCAAATATCACGATCCTTGGTATGAGACCCAAGTGTTGTACCCAGGCTACTCGGTCAAGATTGTCGTCCTAATATTCGGCGTACTTGGAGTAGTAAAGCCTACGCTGCTCTTGAAATTGAAGACCAAAAATCAGCCAAGCGGCTGGCAGTCCAAATGCAGAAGATGATTTCTCTGAATTATCTCCGTCTGCGTAGAGCACATGATTCTGGGATTTACAGGCGGGATGTGAAGAATGGCTGTAGGTTGGCGCTTCTCCAGTTAGGTTCGAAGGTTACGGGAGGTCTGTCTAGCGTTGGGTAAAAACAAAAAAAAAAGTATTAATCCCGTATGACCATACAAAATAGGCATATGACCATTTAGTTACAAATATGATTTAAAATACACATAGATAAAAATTATAAGTAAAAACAAAACATTACGGTAAAATTCTAAAAATCTATGTATATAAACCATTCTAACTGAAAGTTAACTCATACATATATAAACTATTTATTACTACAATTATTTTAAAAATAAATGCAGAATTTAAGAAAATTGAATTCAAAAAGTGCTAGTTAACTTACGATTGAAAAACCGGGCCTAAAATGGCTTAAACTAGAAAAAATTTAATTTTAGTATTTGCATTTACAAATTTATTTGTCTTTTTTCTTCGTTAGTTTTTTGGCTATTCATTGTCAAATCAGATCTCAAACATTTTGAAATTTTTACTGGAAATTTTGGAAATATTTTAATGAATAGAACATTACTTTAACAACTTTCCCTGAAACTGTAATTATTATTTATTCCATTTTACATCATCGTTGAATAAAATATTATGAACAATACAAATAAGTGCATGTGTAAATTATATCAATAATTAAATACTCGCTTAGAGGGGTAGCAGAGTTATTTAGTATTGACCACATTTAATATTTACCCCAGTACTTCCGATACAGACTTACGTGATAAGCAAAATGTCACGCACAAGACGATTTTTAAATTATTAAGTAAGTTTAGGTAGTATTTCCAATCCAAGTTGCTTTATATTCACTTTTTAACAATTCAGTTTTTGACAATTAAGTATGCTTGCATTATTTAAAGCTGGCCGAGGTCACCTGGCCGACAGAGCCGTCATATGACTCATATGTTTACATCATATCATAATACTCGAATAAGTACAATAAATGGAAATAAATTTTAACAATAATGTTACATTTTATAAAAATTTGTATAAAACTCACCCTTTTTAAGCAGATTTATGAAGTAGTTTGGTTGTCGTCATCACAAAGTGGGGACGATCTATAGTATAATAGCATCAGGTATGTTTCTGCAGCTGTCTCCGTCAGCGATGTTCGCTTTGGTGAAAAAATATGTTTGTATTTTGAAAATGACCGTTCGACATCTACGGATGTAATACAGGCATAAATAAAACAATCTGTGAACTGACTTAACGAAGTTGTAGATGCACCATCACAAATTTGTCTTAATTTGCTAAAATCAGGATTTTTCTGTAATAAACTCTCGAATTTTTCACTAACGCGATTATTTCTTTCGTCATTTATAGCCTGTAACTGTGTATTTACGTAGTCCACTATTTGCAGCGATTCCACTAACGACAACGAACTATTTTGCAATTTTTCTATTGCGTCGTGTAGTCCTCTATAATTGTTATTAATAGTTTTTAAAGCTATTTCAAGGGAAACGTCATGAAAGCTTGTCTGGCTTTCCCCTAATAGCTGCAGCCTCGTTAGGGTTGAACTGTAGTATCACAGCTTTTATTTGTTGAAAATATTCAGCATAATAAAAAGCCGCTTTCAACCACGTTCCCCAACGTGTAAGAATCGGCTCTGGTGGTTCAGGGATACCAGGACACTGTCTGTGAAATGCTCGAAGCCGTTTAGGAGATTTGAGAAATACTTTTTTTGTATTTGCTATTAATGCATCTACCTCTGGAAAACATTTTCGAATCGTTTCTGCCACAAGATGTAACGCATGCACTTTACACGTAACATGTAAAAACCTACAATTGTCTCTTTGAAGAGAACGGCCTACCACGCGCATTGTCGCGGCACCATCAGTCACAAACATCAATACTTGACTTGTTGAAAGTTCAAATTTTTCGAATATCTCCAACACCACACGCGTAATTATTTCGCCAGTACACGCAGTTAGTCTTTTACTAGCTAGTAAAAGTGGAAATGTTGGTTTAAGAGGGTCCAGTACACGTACTATAATATTTAAAATAGAATTTTTTTTCAAATCTGTCGTCTCGTCAATACATAACCAGAGCCGTGTATTTTTTTAATCCACATTTAATCCTATTTACAATGTCTTCACGAACAGCTGGAGTATATCTACGTAACGATGTACGACTTGGTAAGTTCACCTGGGGATTGCATTTATTCCAAAACTCCCGAAATGGTTGTTTATCCAGTATGTGTAGCGGAATATTACAGGCTATTAACATTAACAATAAATCAAACATAAACTGAGTTGTCAAAGGCATGCCATTATTTTTTATTTTGATGTTACACGGTATTGATATGACGACGACAATCTGTTTTGTGCCAGCACATTAAGTCTTGATTGCAAACTTTACAAATTATTCTGCATCCGTCATAGAATAAATCCGGAAATTCACAGATAAATTTATTCACTGTGTCCGCGTACGGTCGTTTTTTACCCTTTGGTGCCTTTGACATTATGTATAATTTATAGGTACAACCTCACGCATTAACCTTTCAAATAAGACTGCAGCGTAAAACACTTCTAAATCGGCACGTGTGACGCCAGCGCAAGACCGTGGCTGTACTCCAGCTACCTCGGCCAGCTTTAATTATTAGCAGGGAAGAAACCTGGATCAGAGTCGAGAACCAGTAGCTACTACTGCCTCATTTCAGAGTTGCCAGATCTCCGGCGCCCAGCAGGAGTCTCCGGATTTTGACCATGATCTCTGGCCTCCGGCAGGCAGAAGCAAAATTCCGGCAGAAATCGCAGAACAAATTAATGTATTTCTTTTGTTCATCAAATATATAAGAACAAGAACATAAGGGAAAACTTAATCACACTTATTTACTACATTACACCGCGAAAGTGATCAACCAGTGGTGAATTTTGTCTTTAACACTTATTTTTTCCCACGAATTGTAAAAAATATTTAGGTCTTGTCGAGTAACTATTTACCGGAGTCACACAAAGTACAACATGTTTTATCAGTTGCTGATCATTAATTTTGACGAGCGTTTCATCAGTGATGCGCCACTATAATATACTGTCAACAGTACCATTAACAATAATAATTAACCATGTAATTTGTCGCTATTTGCTCTCTTTTTTTTCTAGAAAGGGTGACAAAAATTTAAAAAAAAAATCGATTTTGCTAAAAAATCTAAAAATGCTTAGTTAGAATATTGTATTTTGGCACGTATAAGTAGGCGTATATTTACGTGTAATCAGATTAAAACGTATTTAGGAACCGGGTTGGGAAATCAACAGGAAAACATTACTTACCCTAATGAGAGGATCGTTATTTGTTGGGACGAGACAACCGAGGGCCACCCGGAGCCCGTACGAAATTTTCCCTCTAGATCGTACAAAAGATAGTAGAACCACGAGAGATGAAAATGAAAAATCGAAAGATTTCGAGATTAAAAAATTCGAACTTAATAGAAGGGCTAACGCGGGTTGAAGTAGAAGTTTGGGGTTCTCCATTTAAATAACCATCATCTAAGAGGTGATTTTTGCTGCTCACCGATTTTTGATCTTCCTCCTACCAAGAAAGTTAGGAGGAAAATAAGGGTCAGACTTGTCTATAAAAGGCATGGCCAGGCAAAAGAGAGAAAAAAAGTTAATGAGTTGACATCAATTCACTTTTTCTCACAGTAAAATCTTCAGAATATTCTAAACCACATAAGTCAAGCAAAGAAAAATTTTCAAGTACCCCCAGTGTGATCCAGAGTTGAGCCTTTGAGTTTCATACACTGTGCATTCAGTATTGTCGGGGAATTTTATTTACTTTCAATCTTTGAATTTACAATAAATTAAAATAAAAACACGAAATCTCAAAAGATACAAATTCATCTAAAGAAAGACAACTTTGGTTTGTCTTAAGACTTGTTTCTAAATAAGTTTCGGTCTTGATAAGATAGTAAAATCCCGACTTTGCTTATTGATATTTAACTTCAACTTTATCATTTCCGCGATTGATAACGATACCTTTACAAACCTCGACCTCGTGTAATAAAAAAAATATATTTTCAATTTGAAAGTGTGTTTTTGGGAGCTACCGTCAGATCGTTCCAAGCGTGTCGTCAGAGACTCAGCGAATGTTAGCGACTTCTTGAAACAAGTGGTAAATGTCAAGTTTAAGTTACTTTGACAGATGGTTGTATTGTTACTACCGATCGAAAGGTGTGACTTGTGATTTAAAAAACTAGCTAGCAAGTGTCACCTTTGATAGTTGTTGGTCAAAGGATTCATAACTTAACGGTTATACATATTAGTTCATTGTTGAGAAGTGCTATCTCTGACATGTTGTCAATTCTGACAGGTATCAGAATATAGAGACATTTGGCATTACTCAGCACTCATTAGGATTTATCATATCTGGGGAACTGCGCGTACAAGCTGTTTGGTCCTGATATGTCCCACAATTCTTACGGCCAGTGTTTTAACCCGAAAGTCGTTGTCGGTAAGAGGCTTCGTTAATTGTTCATCCTCTAGAAACAACTCTTTGCATGGAGGACCGTCAAACGAATTCTCAATTAGTTTGTCACAACATTTATCGTTTCTCACCGTAAACAAGAAATCCAAGAGGAATCGACCCTGTGATTACAAATATCCCTAGAGTTAGAACTATGTAGCTTGACAGTTCTGACGTCCTACAATTAAATACACCACCAACAGAAAATATAGATCTACACTTACAAGTCTCAGCATTGTTGTAATAAATAAGGATTGTTTAGCCATTTTAATATAAGATTGGCTAGCATATCGAGCTTAAACTGGTTTTGTGATTTAATGTTTTTTTTTAAATCTCTCACGGTCATGGTTCTAAAAAAGAGGTTTGTTCAACTTTACAGAATATCTAATAGTTTTGAAAATTATTATTATTTTAGTTGCATACATTAGTTGCATGGAAAGATTACTTAGAACGGACAAAATAACAAAATATTCCGGAGCCATGTGTTTCGTCTAATCTGAAGTTACATTCAATCACTTAAGGCGGATTTTGTCTCGTTCTTTCAGATAGTGTCTCATTACAACATCTATGTATAATTTGAACTTAATGACATGTTTTATGTTTTTATCAAACTTAACTACTTTAATATATCATAGTAACACAGCTGAAATGCGTGGGCGATTTTGTGACAGGAAGATGTCGCGCTGTATTTAATTCTTACTATATATTATTTCCCATCAGGTTATGGATCATTATTTATTACATACCTATTGCCAGTGTTTAAAAAAATATATAACTATTTTTATTTTATCTCAACTGTATTATTGTATTGTTAACACCACAGTATATCATGAAAAAAAAAAAAATCCTCAGGTTCGAACAGAATGGATTAAACACTAGAAAACAAAGTGAAGTTTTGTTGGAAAACAATGAGTTAGATGCAATGTGACGACAATTAACAGCATATCTCAGAAAAGCAAGACAATGTACAACCATGTGGTACACAATCTGAAAAATATTTCTAAAAACATATGTAATGAGTGGCAACCAATTAATTTAGTTAATCTACACAGAAAAAGAATTTTGATGAGAATTGCATAAACATTGTGCTGGAAAGCAATAGTGAGAAAAATCACATATTGAAAACAAATTTTAATCGAATATTTTTCTTGGTGATGGTTGCCAGAATCAAGACGTGATATAAAATCATAAACTTAATAAACATCTAGTAAAATTATTTGTGTTAACAAATAAGAAACGGCTTAACTCATATATCATACACAGGAAAAGAATCTTGATGAGAATTGTGTAAACATTGTGATATTCTGAAGAGCAATAGTGAGAAAAATCACACATTGAAGACAAACTTTATTCGAATAGTTTTCATGGTGATGGTTATCAGAATGTAGACGTGATAGAAGATCATAAACTTAATAAACATCTGGTGAAATTATATGTGTTCACAAATAAGAAACGGCTTAACGCATATATCATATAAGTCACGATAAGAGAGAGAAACAGGGCTTTAGGAAAATATATAAAGTATAAAAATTATGTTGATTTGCTGATTACAAAATATGAGGAACTACACTATAAGAGATTTGAAAAGAAAAACGTACACTTTAGTATATTGTACAACTAACACGGAATGGTACCCATTTCCCTCGCCAAGGCTCGTGCCGTAAATTTCATGCGACTGGGAAATGGGCATTCCGTGCGAGTTTTACACTATGCTTTTCCTACGACTCTACCTATTATAAATGCAGAAATAATTTGATATTTTTATTTTATTTATTAACGATATTAAATGTAATATAAGTACAATTATTAAATATCATCCTTGGAGAATTTGTGAATTTCTTTTCTGTAGCTACATTCTCCATGTTTTCGAAATATTCGATCTTAGTTTTCAATTACTGGATCCAAGATTTTATTCGCTACTTCTTTTTATTTTTTAACGAATCGTCGATGTATCCTTCGGCGACTGCGGTGAATTTCCACCCACCATATATCTTTAAAGATGTGTCTGCACCACTGTCTACAAGAATTGTTGCAGAAGATCCGCAGAAACAGTGGCCTGTATATAATTCCAGATTTGGAAGTTTTAAATAGGCAGCAATCTGTTTTCCAGTATATTCAACTTTGTTTATACCAATTCTCTGAATGGAGCATTTCCCTTTCTGATCGTTCAGAAAAAAATAGGATTCCTTAGTATTTTATCGGTGAAGATCTTCATATTTTTTAAAAATCTCAAAAAAAAGTTCCATTATTGTGAATTTTCTGGAAACTTTTGTTTCTCTATTAGGCGCTTCAACTAAAACTGCCGAACCTAAATATTTGAAATCAGTTATTATCATTTTATACAGCTTAACCCTGCGGCAAGCACCCATAACTCCCACTACTCAGGCCTGCGATGATAAAATTGTCTTAAATCTAATAGGTGAGTTTTATAGTTTTTTGGGTGCCAATTACGGGAAAAATAGTGAAAAAAATCCGTCACGTATGGTGTTTTCACAATAAGTAATTTTTAATGGTAATTTGTTTGTGTGAGTATAAATACCTATTAGACTTTTTAAAGTCGGCAATAGTGCATTTTTCATATAGATAAAAAAATAGAATGTAAAAATGTTATGTTAACCAGTAAAAAGATATTTGACAAAAAATAAGGATTTTGGACTATTTTTCGGAAAACCTTGGGATGACAAGGTGACAGATTCCATCAGAATATCAAATAAATGGAAAGAAGATACCAGAGAAGATGGAATATAAATATGATTGCTGATTACTGCTGTGTGCTTAAGAGAGACGACTCGTAGAATGTTCATAAGAGGAAGAGTACCAAAACAAGCTTTGAAGGTCAGCGAAAAGGATACCATAAATACTAATAATTTTCAGTGAACTTTAAATGCTCTTTGGATCATATTTATGTAGATTTTAGTTGTATTCACTTGCCAAGACTTTGTATTAATAAAACTTTAACAAAAATCTTATTTTGCATAATTTTTTAAATCTTAATATCTTTATTGTGAACACACCTTACGCGATGGAAAAAAAAAGTGTAATTAATATAACCTACAAACGTTATTTCTAAATGTCTGGTTTTTATTATTTTATCTGTAATATGTATATAACATACCTTTGCCAGTGGGTATACATTATTTGGAGCTTCCTTAATAAACTTGTTAATTTCCTCTGAAGTGAAGATTTTAGATTTTTTGTATCGATATCCTTCTGACTTTTGCTTAAAAAGGCTCTTCCTTTGGCGTACCTAACTATATCTACATTTTTATTAATGTTGAGAGCCGTTTTCAACATGAAATACTGTACACATAAAATTAAAGCTTTAAATTTCTTTGCGAGCACACCAAAATAGACCAGAACATTGTCGGAAAATGAGTTCGCTTTTTGCGACTTACGCCAAGCTATGAATAAATTATATGGCGTGTTTATACTTTTCCTTGGATATTTCCGACATCAAATTGGAACAGGAGTTATTCGCAGCTTCCAAAATATTGGGTGGTATTAATTCTAATTCGCTCTCAACTACTCGTCATGACTTTATAAGTTTCAAAACGCGTTTCTTAAAAAAAAAAACTCTTCCCGTTTATAGCTGTTTGACATAAAATATAACAACTGTTCGTTTGTTTTGGCGCTTTGCTATGCCGGCGACTCACGGCTATCTTTGCATTTCTTGAATTTTAGCTGTAACCCGTAGAGTAATTGCAATTACTCTACTAGTTGCTATGGCAACCAGTACCGGTAGAGTAAAAAAGGCATGTACAACGATTTTTACTAATCAATGAAAGTTTCATAAGTCACAGATTTCATGGCAGTCATAGGAAAATAAATTTTCTAGAGAAAGTGGCAAAGAAAATAGTATCGGAGTTTTATTACTTCTTTACTAAATGCCACAGATAACAGATGACATTATGAATGCAATAGACAAAAAAAAATTCTTAATATGTTTGTATTGTGAATCAAAATGGAGATAATTAGATATCTTTAAATTTGCTTAAATAACGCTTTTATAGTTATAACAGTTATTTTTAATGGATAAGATTCATCTTGTAAGAAAATATTTTTAGTTCCTCAGGGATCAGCCCTAGGACCATTATTTTTTAATATACACAAGTATTTAATAAGTTAATGTTTCCAAATTACAAGCGCATGCAGTTAATGAAAAATATATAAATAAAGTAGATTTATCTACAAAGAATGAATACTTCACATAATTTAGAATTATAGAAAAGTTAATATATAGAGTGTTTCAATAAGAGCACAATATTTCAAGGTTCTATAAAACATGGTTTTCTGTAGCAAAGTATTGAAATATTTATTGAGTTACAATGTAGACATTTGAGAGTTATGTATGGAACAACACATCTAATAAATGGCTGCCACGGCTTTGCTGGCACATGCGTACTCTCTTGGCGAAATTTTTAATAACTTTGTTGCATACATGTTACGGTATTTCGTTGATATAGTGTCTAATTTCGGCCTTCAATGCTTCGCTGGTCGCGGGCTTGTTGGCACAAACCCCTGACTTCAGATAACCCCAAAACCAAAAGTCCAAAGGTGTTAAATCGCAAGAGCGTTGCGGCCAATTCTGGTCACCAAACCAAGAGATGACACGACCAGGAAAAAACTCGTGCAAGACCGTCAATGCTTCACGGGCGGTATGGCAAGTGACATCGTCCTGCTGAAACCACATGTCGTCGAGAGCAATATCCTCCAATTGAGGCACAAAAAACTGGGTTATCATAGCACGATAACGTTCGTCATGCACCGTTACTGCATTACTTGCCTCGTCTTCGAAGAAAAACGGCCCAATGATTCCTCCAGACCACAATGCACACCAAACAGTGACACGTTTTGGATGCATTGCTTTCTCATGAATCATTCGTGGATTTTCTGAGCCCCAAATGCGGCAGTTTTGCCAATTAACGAAGCCATCGAGGTGAAAATGATTTTGTCCGCAAAATCGGCATTCATTTTTTGTTGTTCAAGGATCCAATTGGTGAACTCTCTTCGCTGTGCATGGTCTATTGGCAGAAGTTGTTGTGTCAATTGGACTTTGTAGGCATGGAGATGCAAATCTTGTGCACGATGACGAATCGACGTCCCTGGATTCTATGCCACGCTCTCGCGAACTGTCGTGACGTTTTGTTCTGAACTACCTTTACGAGCTCGTGTCGTAAAGGTCACTAACCGAACGAGTACTTTCGAATTTTTCAATTATTCTTTTCACAGTAGATGAATGAGGAACATTATTTCGACGGAAAATTGGACGCACTTTACGAATCGTGGCAATCAAACTTTCACCATTTTGATAATAATGTTTAACAATCAGGACGCGTTGTTCTGTCGTGTAATGCTCCATGTTTACTACCTCCCATATGTCTCCTATCGACCTGACGTGACATAATCTTGTGACATCATGACAGCCAAACTGGCGCGCAATTCAAATCTTGCGCTCATATTGAAACACCTTTTATTTTTTTAAGTTGTAAATAATTTTTTTTATATAATTATTTAATATTCTAATCGATTTTATTAATTAATAACGAACATTTACCATACAAGTAAAGAATTAAATTTAAAAAAGTTGTTCTCTCAAATTATTGTTGTAATCCTATTCAAAACAATCAAAATTGATATATTTTATGTGCTAAATTACTAATTATTATTATATATAGCGTGAGATTGAGCCACCGGGTAGCATTAATACCTTAGGGCAATAAAAAACATACTGAATAGGTACGTGCCGATTAAAAAAATTGCATTAACACAAACTTACGTGAACTTTACACTGAGAGTAATAAAATAAATGCACTTCTCTTGTAATGCATAACTTAGTAGAACTAATATAATTTTTTGTGCATATAGGCAGGAATATAATAAGAAAATTTATTACCAAGTTTGTTAACCTCGTAAACACTGATTAAAATTTACATTGTATGGTTTCGAGATTCTTTTCAACATATTAGGTTCTCATGGTATAAAACAGTCACTTTATTATACTCGATGTAATGTGTTCGTAGTAAAAGATAATCGAGTATTTAATGTGCTTCACGCACATAGGCGGCCTTTAGAATGTTAGAATGACATACGGACACTATTAGTTTACTACAATAACCATTCACAAATAATTTAACAACCCTGACAAGAAATATACTCCGACAAAACCACTGAGTCAAGTATAATTTTATTACTTATAGGTATGTACTTATTTTGAACCTCATTATTAAAAAAAAAAAAAGAAATATTAACCTCCACACATTTTTTGCTTATCATATTAAATGGTAACCTCGTAAAAAGAACTCATAAGTAAGAAATCGTGGTATACAAGATATATGTTTGGGTTTTACCCTTGTCCAACCTTTCAATCTTCTTATGCATTTACTTAAGCCCGATTTTGTAATGCCCAGTTGGCAAAATTATCCGTCGGTTAGTGTGGAATGGGTGAATTCTATTGGCCGAGAAGTCACTAACTGACGGCTAATTTAGCTAACCATTGATAAACCGGCCCTTAGTGGATCACAGGTCCACAAAAGATATTTTTTTGTCTAGGTGCCGGAAAACTAAGCACTGATTTGAGATATTTTTGATGTGCTGATTCGAAAAGTATATCGCGTCTGACAAAAAGCAAAATTAATGAAATAATGGTGTAATCAGAGACCAAAACAATATTTTCTTACCTAAAATTAGGGTCTAAATGGCCCTACTGGGTATTCCCCATGACCACAAAACCCAACCCTCAACCACGTGATTTCCACCACTAAATAATTCATGTTGGCCGATAGTCGCCGGTGCCTATGACCATATTCTACAGTTCAGTTTAGTATTCAGTTTGGTACTGAGTTTTCGTGGGGAAATATGTTGTATAAAAACTATGGCTTCCACGAGCAGACGTAGCTGTGTGAATCATCCAGACGTTTTCTGTTACATATGTGATGAGTACACTTTGAAAGAAAGCAGAAAACCCGTTTCTGACTTTGTGAAAAGGGCATATCTGGCTTATTTTAGCGTCTTTAGCGTCTAGTTACGGGACCGGGATAATTTGGACTCTACATTTCGTATGTAAAACATGCGTTGAACATTTGCGACAGTGGACAAATGGAAAGAGGAAGTGACTAAAGTTTGGAATACCAATGGTTTGGCGAGAACCAAAAAACCATTTTGATGGCTGCTATTTTTGTCTTGTAAACATCAAAGGCATCAATCGCAATAATCGGTACAAATGGATATATACTGATCTGGATTCAGCGAGGAAACCTCTACCGTATTCTGAAGAAATATCCGTTCCATCGTTCAGCAAGCTGCTCTTGTTTTGCAGTTCATCCCTGTTATTTACGACATGGCATCCAAATTCCCTAATTCTAATGATCATGTCACTAGTAACAAAATATGCATACTTCTCTTGATTCAGTCTGGCTTTAGAAAGAATCATAGCACTACAAAAACGATAATGAAAGTAACCAACGACCTCATACACACATTGATGTCTCAAACAACATTTTTAATTTGGATTACAGTAAAGCGTTCGACGTAATTAACCACTGACCTTTTTATGTCCAAACTTCATTACTTTAATGTACATACAGCAGTATTATCGTGGTTTACAAACTATCCGAACGTTACCAAATGGTGAAATTAAATGATTTGATCTACAGTCATGTCAATTAGAATTACGTTCCTGTAAACATTTTTTCGATGCTTCTACATGGTTTTTGGATGTCTAAAATAAAAAAGTTATGTTTCTTTTTCATCGTATTCTCGTGTTTTTTTTCTAAATTTCGAATATATACAATTAATTCTCATTTTGTAATTACATGCGTTGAAGTGTATTTGAAACGTATTCTGTGGAGCTTTTGAAAAAATATGGAAGCAAGGAATCATTTGTCACAACCTGATCTCAATAAGGCCATTGGTATGCTCCAAACTGGCTTTGGTCAAGTCGATGTTGCTACAGAATTAGGTTAACCTAAAGCGTCATTAGTAGGCTTTGGAATCGGTTATTGGAAACTGATTCTGTACAAGAACAGCCCAGAAGTGGTCGACCCCCGTCTACAACAGCGCGACAAATTCGTCGTCTTCGACACAATAAGAAGGAATCCTACCCTTCTCAAGTAAAAAGCACCTTACGAGCAGCACGTAAGGTTACACTAATTGTCCAATCAGTACGAAATAGATTCAGGAAGTTTAGCCTGTCAAGTCGACCTTCATATCGAACACCTCGGTTAAGTCCAGCTTACCATACTTGCCCGTTTATGGTGGGCAAGGGATTATCAAAGCTGGAACATGGAATAGGGTTCAGATTTATTCAGCGATGAGTCTCGTTTCGGTTTTCACAGAGATAGAAGACGTCGACGAGTTTGGAGGATGTCACGTAAGAGATATAGCCAAGGATTTATCTAACCAAAGTAACTTTTAGAGGAAGCAGTATTATGGTATGGGGAGGAATATGTGTTGGAGGACACACCGATCTGTGCATTTGCAGAAGAACCATGACTGGAGAAATGAATGCAAATGATATTGTCAGTAATATGTGATGACTTTTTAATTTGCTATTGGTGATCGCCCCGATCGTACTCAGCGCCACCAAACAATTTCGATCAGAAGCGCCGACATTGTTAAGGTCGGCCCTGACGAAGGATATATAATATGACTTGACAGTATACTAGATTTTTTACACATCCTCTCGATTACATGTTTTATGATTTTAGATAATTCAAGTTGTATTCAGTTGTCATTTAATTTGAGACAATGATCATAAATCTAAAAAAATATGGTAACAGTTAATACGTCGAATGACAAACCACTAAAATGTTAAACTTATCATCTATTCCTGTCTAGTCTGCACAAATCAATGAACACTATCTATATCTTACAACACAATTAATTTTTTTATGAGTCCGTCTTTGATAACCTGTGGCAATAAATGCCTGAAGCTGCAGATACTACATACCAAACTAACCTAACTTATTTAGGTTAATTGGTTTTATACATTTGGATACATCGGACACAATTAGTTAGTTATTGGAAATGAAAATAAAAAAAGTTATAGCTAATTTTAGACTGGGTTAATTCAAATTATCGAAGGACAAAAAACAGTAATTTTGTTTATTTTATTTAAATATTAATAATCAGTGACGGCGAAAAGAACAAATTTGTCTGGAATAAATAAATAAAATTCGCCAAACTTTTAAAGAAATCGGGTTGTGTAATTCAAATTACACTCTAATCTCGCCTAAAAGATGTTACGTAGTATTGCCAATATATATTTTTTACAATCATCCATAAAATAATTTCTTTAATAATATATAATATCCAATATTAATAATACATCATTTTGATGAGGTAATAGTACAATTTACAGGTAATTACCCGTTTGCTAGTATTTGATTCACTAAGTATTATTGCATATTCCTGTCACATTAAACTGAAATCTTACGTTATACCAATAAATCATAGATTTCTCTGCTGTTTTCAATATATGGCATATCCGTGTGTGCTCTAAGTTATTTAACTTTTCTACTATTGTTCGAGGTTCAGAAAACATTCAATTAATCGTTTCCGTCCGAGGAAGTTGTGCCAACTGATGCTTAAGTGGTTTTAAATTTGGAATTGTACAAAAATTGCGTTACGTTAAAGTTTAAATTAATTGCAAAAAAATAGGAACTAATTTTATCATTTTTTGGCTACTTCATATTTACAGGAATTATATTTATGTTTTAGAAAAAACACTTTTTGAAGAATGTAACTTTATTGATTAGTAAATGTATTTATTTATGTTATGAGGTTAACATTATTCTTAACATACGTAATTATGCGTATACAGAGAATGACCGTCAAAAAAACGAAAGACGTCAGGAGAGGTTAAAGGTGTTAGCTCCTCCCCCCTAAGAACGGAAGGTGGGATCTAATTGATTGGGGCCCACATGGAGTCGTAGTTGTAGGTGAAGGTTCCGCTGCTTCAATTGTCGTGGTGTGTGTAGAGTGGTCATTCTTGAATAGGAGGGTGAAGTGTTGGAAAGATTTCCTCTTCTGGAGCCATTTGAAAATTAGAAGTAAGATTAGTAAGAGTAATATTACGAGGATGATCCATGTGTAGTTAAATGTCATCACATGTGGAAGGTCCTTGATGTGGATCTTGTGCAGGTTATTCATCTGCAGTTGCGTTGAATGTAGGTCCTGGAGAGATGGGATGGATGTGTCCGTAAGTGGAATGGTGTCCAATGAAATATTTGGTAGTAAAAAGGAAGTTCGTGAATTTATAGGTGCCTCATATGGGTGGGACTGGTTGTTGATATAGAATTCACAATGTGGAGTTAATGATATCCTGGTGTTCTGGTACAGTGTTTTGTAAGTGAATGTGCTTGGATGGCAGGTATACTCAATGGTGGTTGCGTTGTCGATAACAGCATATTCTGTTGTGGTCAGTTGTTCAACATGAGGGCTTCTTACGTGGACAAGTGAAAGGTGGCAATATGTATCGGCTTGTCTGCGTCTGAGGAGTTCAACAAAACACTCCTTGGAATTCTGCAAGTGGTTTTCGAGGAAATAAGAGTCTTCTACTTCTACTGGTAGTTTATCCATCCATTGATAGTTGTCTTGAGAGTCAATAGCCAGGAATTGTTTTGGGGGAATGACAGTATAATTTCTGATTGGTACAGGTATGATTTGTAAAAGGGATAAGGAAGTGTGGGGTGTTAAGATTGGTACAGCGATAGCAACATAAATGATATTTTCTACTTGGGAAAAATATGATTTGAAAACTTGATAGTAAGAATAGGCTTGTTTGAATTTCAATATATTTGTTTTTTGGATATAAAAATCTAAGAGTATTAAGTATCGTTTGAATGTCCCTAGTGTGAAGAAGAAAAGGACTTATTGTTTCTAATCTTAAGATGGTAACAGTTTGTTCAATTTGTTGGAAATAGTATAAGATTAATTCCAATTGGTTAATTATTATTTGTCTTTGAAAGTTTGTATCCAATCTATGTTTAAGATGCTGTAGATTATCTTTTAGTTTCCTCTGATTATCTAAAATGTCATTCATCATACTATTTGTTAGTAGAGAAGTACGCAAATTTAGTTCATGAGTTAATGTTTTTTCATTAGTGATGAGAATATTTATTTTAGATTCAAAAGTACTAATGTCGTTTTCAGTTGCAATACCAAAGAGAGACTTTTCTACATTACCTACAAAATTAAATAAGCCTCGTTTTACTCGTTTTACTCTTGTATGTCAATTGAAATGTCTAGGAATTAGTTTTTTATATTCCTCATTAATTATATGCTCTAAATTTTCTGCTTGATTTAACAGAGAAATGCCGATTTTCCCATTGTTATGTAATTTTTCGAAGGTATATGTATCATTTAGCATGAATAGTGTGTCATAACATGTATTTACGAGGAGTGTTAGGTCAATTTTATGAATAAATATATGGTAATGACTAATTAGGTGAACGTTTGTGCCCATGGTAAGGAATATTGTGGTGTGAACTACGGGGTCGAAGGTTATATCGCCCGTTGCTAATTGAAGGGATATTAGGAGGGATATTAGGATTAAGAGTGGCAATGACCACAGTGGTGTCATTGTTGTCCTGTAACAAAGTGTCAGTGTTAATGTCGGTTTTACGTTGTTTTTGTATTTTATTTTTGTGTACTGTGCCTGCTGTGGTAGTAAGGGTTATATTATTGTCTTGTATGGCTTTTGCTTTTTTTAAAGCGAGGCAAATGTTTTGTGATTCGATTTCCTGTCTGAATATATACAGATTGATCCTTTCGTACTGTTTCTGGGTCGTTTAGAGTATTGTTTCTGGTATTTATGACATTGTTTTTTGTCGTTTGTATTCTGGTTTTTATAGTCTCGTACAATTTTTACATGTCTTGTTGATGATTTTCGACGTAGTGGGAAATTATCGTTTGGGGTGTCATGTCGTAAGGACTTGTTCGTGGGCCATGTATAATTTCAAATAGTGTCATACATGTTACGGAGTGTGTGGAATTATTATATAACATTACTGCAAGTGGCATGAGGTATCTAATTGGTTTTTTGATGTTCCGTTCTTAAGCAACGAATGGAATCGGCTAAAGTTGAGTGAAATCGTTCTACAGGCGAGTTTGAGTTAGGTGTTGTGAAGTGTAACGTAACGTTATGTAAATGGCAAAAATCTTTAATTAATTGATTGTTAAATTCTGTTCCATTGTCGGATGTTATTTTGTTAGGGATACCCATGTGGGAGAAAAACAGTAATAGGTATTCCATTATAAACGTACTATTTTTATGTTCCAAATAATATGCTTGCTCAAATTTAGAGAATGGGTCGAGAATGGTAAGGAATGCTTCCTGATTAATAAAGAAAGTATCAATGTGAATGTTTTCGAAAGGTTTGGAAGGTGTTTCCGTAATTTGTAATTTTATTTTTGTGCTTTTCTATCGTATTTGGATGTTAAGCACGAATTACAAGTGTTGATGAAGTTAGTGACAACCTTTTGAATGTTTGGCCAGTAATGAGTTCTTTGGATGGATTTTGTTGTTTCTTTTATACCTATGTGACATGTTTTCCCTTGATGATGATATTTGATGGTATCATTCTGTTCATTTTCAATAGTAATATCATCTAATAATGTATTAGAGATTACAATTTTATTTGTGCGATGGTATAGCATTGATGATCGTAATATGCGTGTAATTTTTCATTCCAATGTAGAAGTTGAAAATTTAATGCAAGTATTTCCATCTATGGAAATGAATTGTTTTCAAAAATTTAAGTACGCCGTCGTCATCGAGTTGTGTTCTCAAAGTGATTAAGTGTCGTATGTTGTTAAAGATTGGTTGTGTTTCACAAATTTCACTGGGTGTTGTGTTTGATTCTGTTAATATTATTTGATTTTTATATGCATTGAGTGTATGGAAGTGTAAAAACAGGATCTTCATATGCTGTATGTTGTGTCTGAGTATCGTCATTTGAGTTTTCAATTTCTTGGATGATTTGGTTGACGTCGTCCATGTTATTGATGTTGTCCATGTTATTTTCGTTCAATATGTCATTGATCAATTTGTCCAAGTCATCATCGATTTATACTTGCGTGCTCATGTTGTCTTCTTCTCCAATCTCATTGATGTTGCAATATTCGGTTTTTATACGGCTGAGGGCATCTTCGGTTTTTATATGGCTTAGGGCGTATGCCACCTTATTTTGTGAACCTTGTTTATAGCGTAATTCGTAGTCAAATTCGTCCAGTTTTAGTTTTGTATCTCACTAATTTGGAGTTTGGTTCTTTTAAGGAAAATAACCATTGTAAGGGTTTGTGATCTGTGTAAATTATGAATTTAGTGCCATAGAGGTAGGGTCTAAATTGTTTACATGCCCAAACGATTGAGTGCAGTTCTTTCTCGATCGTTGAGTAATTAATTTCGGCTTGGTTCAATGTCCTGGATGCATAGCAAATGGGTTTATTGTTTTGCGCAAAATTAGAAGCATCTGTTGTTACCTCAAATGGTTTGGAAAAATCCAGGTAAGACAAAATTGGACTATTGGTTAACAAGTCTTTACATGTTTGAAAACAATCCAAGTGTATTCTTTAGTCAGTGTGATTTTTGCATTTTTTTTTAAGACATTGTGTCATAGGTTTTGTTAACTTAGCAAAGTTGTTAATAAATTTACGATAATATCCGAGGATACCTAAAAATGCTTTGATTTCTTTTGTAGTTTTAGGAATAGGATAATTTTGAATGGTATTAATTTTATCCGGGTTAGGTTTTATTCCATTGCTCGTTACGATGTGTTCTAAAAAAGCTACTTCGGATTTGTCGAGTCGAATTTTTAACTTGTGTTTACTGAAGGTTTCGAATACTAGTTGAAGATTTTGAATATGTTCCTGTAAACCATTAGAAAATACAATAACATCGTCCATGTAGATGAGACATATCTTGTTTTGTAAATCCTTAAGAACACTGTCCATCTTTAAAAAATGTTGCTGGTGCATTTTTTTAATCCAAAAGGGATCCTAATGAACTCATAGTGTCCGTTGTCAACTGAAAAGGCTGTTTTTTCAATTAAATCTGGGTGTATCTCAATTTGATGGAACCCTGAGGCCAAATTGATCGTTGAGAAGTATGAACATCTTCCCAATTTATCCAGAATTTCTGTGATGTTTGGCATGGGGTATCGATCTTCTATAGTTTTTTTCGTTTACCTTTCTATAATCCACCACCAGTCGCCATTTCTTTTTACCATTGGCATCTAGTTTCTTCGGAACGATCCAAATAGGTGATGAGAAGGGCTTTGTGATGGTCTTATAATATTGTTATTTAACATTTCTAGTATTTGTTTTCGTACCTCATCTTTATGAATATAGGGATAGCGGTAGGTTTTGTATAAATGGGCAGGTTATCTGTTGTTTTGATTTCATGTTTTACAGCATTAGTAAAAGTTAGTTGGTCATTTGGTTTCTGAAATATATCTGTGTATTTTTTACAAAGTTGAAATAAACTTGTTCTTTCTTCTTTATTTAGGTGTTGAGTACATAGTAGGGAACTAATTTAAGATGTGTCAATTTTTTCTTCCGGTGTTGATATGAAATAATTGTATGTATTGAAATCTGTTAATTTTGAAAATCGTAATTCACTAGTAAGTTGTGAACTATAATTATGCAATTCAAATGATAGTATATTATTTTTTACTGAAATTATCATTTCCGGAATATAATAGCTATTCTTTGTAATTTCATGTATGAATAAATCGATATTATTAACAAGGTTAATAGTTGTTTCTACTTTTCGTATTTATTTAGCTCATATTAATGGCTTTTTAAATTGTATTGGTAATTGACATTGATTATTGAATAAGACATTGTTTGCAAATGAAATATTTAATTTTAATTTTTGAATATCTTCTAGTCCTAACGCGCCGTCAAAATAAATATTCATGAAAATCGTATAAGATGACATTGAAATTATAATCTGAATTAAATTCAGGGAATGCGGGAATTTGTGCTTGTTCATTGATTATTATTTCACCTATATTGGTTTTAATTTTTACTGGTTCATTAATAATAAATTGAGGGCAAAATGTTTCTACTATTGAAGGTTTTAAAATGGTTTTTGAACTACCTGTGTCTAATAAAGTTTAATAGGTGGAAATTGTAGTTGTACATATGGTAATGAATTGGTCGTAAATATTGTATTACATTCTACTGTACCGGGTGATTGTCTGGAGGAGCCTTCCAAAAATTTAATTCTTCGTTGTAATCTTCGAATCTGTTTTCTTCTGCCAGTTCTGCATCCCTTCTGGTTTTTGTATAATTGGAAGTGGAGGTTTCAAATCCATTCTTGCTAAATTATCGAGGGTTTCATCTAGCGTGCTTGGCAAGGGTTGGCTGGTAGTAGGGTCGATGGTGTAATGTCGTGACGTAATGTCAGCTTGTGCATGGTGCATTTCTTCGGTTGTCCGTGGAAAATTTTTTTAAAGGTTGTCTAGTAGTCCTAATAATTGAAGAAGTTTCAATTGGTGTAGGACGTGGGAGGTTTCTAAATTATGGTTGTACTGTTCTATTTATTGTCGATATTTCCATTGGTGCGGGACGTGTGTTACCTATATTTCTTGTACTCCAGACATTTTGTTGTCCGTGCTGATTCCAGACGTTTTGTTGGCCGTGCTGTCTATTCATAAGAGAGTTTTGTCTACCTTGTTGAGTTGTATTATATTGTTGAGTTGTATTATATTGTTGAGTTGTATTATAATATTGTGGTTGAGATAAGTTATAATGTGGTTGAAATAGTGTATTTTGGTTGCGATGTATTTGTGGTTTATGTGTCGTGTTTTGAGAGTTAATCGTTTTACTGTAATTCGAGAATTGTTCTTCTCTGAATACAAAAGCTATCGCATCTAATAGATTATCAATTTCTTTTGTTCCAATCATTTCTTTAAAGTTAATAGGTAGATTTCTGACATAAGTGTCTAAACTTAGTCTCTGATAAACCTGACTCATTACTTCTTTGACCGTAAACGGTTCAGAAGACTGTCTTAGTTTTGAAATCAAAAGTGATTGATGTCCTAAAATTTTATTTCCAAATGATGTTAAGGTTTCTTTTCTGGGATCTATAGTTAAGTGTATTAATTCAGTTTGCAAGGTGAGAAGATCTCTACGATCTCCAAAAATGCCTACAAGAACTGTTTTAATATCAGTCCAAGTACTTAATTCTAAACGAGAGGCTATATTAATTTGAGCTTGGCCAAATAATTTGCTTTTTATAGCTCTTAAAACAAATTTGTCTTGTAATAAACTTTCTCCCGTAGCGTATGTTTCTACTAATTCATCACAAGCAGAGACAAAATCATTTAAAACAAAAGGAGTGCCATCAAATCTAGGGATGACATCCACAAACATCTTAAACAGTTGAAAGTTAGGTACATTTGCACTAGGAGCATTTAAATTAGGTCATATTGCTATGTAAAAAGAAATTTAAAGTGAAAAATTTTTCAAAAATATTGTGAAATTCTTAGCCTTAGTTTTAATATACAGTTAAAATTTATAGAAAATTAATTTTGATATTCAGGCAAAATTAATTGTACTTTGATGTACAGTCAAAGGAGTTAAAGTACCAATCTTAAGTAAGAAAAATGAAGAGGGACACTTACTATTGGATTTCTTGATTCTCCTGGTTAATTTACACACCCGACTCACTTATCCTACCGACTGTGCCAATTATATTTATGTTTTAGGAAAAACACTGTTTGAAGAATGTAGCTTTATTGATTAGTAAATCTACATTCACCAATCTTACTTTTACAAGCTTTGGTTCTTAACTGTCGTAACAGTGTGTTCGTCCGTATTTATAATACTTCTTAATTTATTTACGTATCATTAATTTATTTATATTATGAGGTTATCATTATTCTTAACATACGTAATTATGCGTGAACAGAGAATGATCGGCAAAAAAAAGACGTCAGCATAGGTTAAAGGTGTTAACTCAGGTAACTATGCAATAAATTAATTGACGTAATATTCACCTTTTCTGTAAGAAATATATCGTAATTACTAATTATTCAAAAATCTAAAAGTTAAATTTTCCTTCGTAACCGCTAAAACAACTCTAATGAAATTTTGCACATATATCGGGTGTAGCCGCGAAAACTTCCACCTTAAATATTTCATACACGATTTTAAATGGCCATAAAGAAAAAGTCCAATGAGGTCAAAATCAGCATACGTGCCGGCCATTCAGTTTGCCCTTTGAGTCCATTCTATCTATTAGGGAAAGTGTCATTTAAATACTACCTACTGTTTTAAAGTTGGTAGTTCTCATTTTGAACCATTAATAAAATAATTTGACATGTACGTCTCAGAATCATTTAGAACAATTATTAATAATATACTTTTATTCTAGTGAAAAAAAATAATTGTTATGGTGCAATAGTGTTTTTTTGCTAAATGTTTAGAGGTCATTTAATTTTGGACATTACAAAAAATCACCCCATGTAAGGTAAGATATTGTCTATTTTGTATTGTATATCATTTTTTCACATGAAGATATTGATGTGTTCGCATATGAGTTAATTCCGCCACTGATATCGCGAAATAACTACCTGAGATACGGTCTGTATACTATAATACTCTTTGTGTAATCTGTTTCAATAATAAGCTTGTTCTGTCATCGAAAGCAGACATGGATATCAGCGCGATCCGATCAATTAAAGTAGACGTAGCTGTACATATACATGTAACACAGATTTGTTTCTCTTAAAACTTTGAAGTTAATTTAAATTTGTTAAAGGACCCTTACGCCCCAGGACTCCGGATAGAACCTGGTTAGGTTTCGAAAGTTTGCTTGTTGTGGTCTCGCCACTACATATCTCTAAATGAACTTTATACCAGAGACAAAGCGGATTGTTTCTGGTTAGTTCAATGAAGAATATCCGCCGCCCGTGTGTTGTCCATCGGTTCTTTTGTCAAAATGTCTATGATAATAAACAGACATCTTACACTTAATTTTCGAAACAATTATAGACAATTCACTGAATAAAATTTCAAATTTATTTCCTGTTAGCCATTTATTTATTTGTTTAAGTGCTTAAGTACCTTAAAACTTCATGGCGTTTAATTAAACTAGTAACCTTGTAATTTAGGTTAATCCTTAAATATTTATCACACATGCTAATTCTATTTAATTATAGCCTGAATGGTAGCCAAGCGAGTAAAGCGCTTATAGCCAGTTCAGTTACTCGGTACCGAAGGTCGATAGTTCGATTCCATCCTAGAGCAAGTTAGAAATTCTATTTGTAATTAGTTTCGGACTAAGATGGGAGAGGGAATTGTCAATATCCTAGGTGTAGTTCGGATTCCACAATAAACTGTAGGGCCTCGTCTCTTTTACCTAATACAAAATTCTAGGATTTTCAAAAGGTTGCCTCGATGACTTGATAGGCGGTTAAGAAAACATTTTTTAAACGTGATCATTTATAAAAACTAAGCAAGTTCTCACATAAAGTATTCGGAAAATATAACATTGCGACTACAACAAAATGTTCATCTGCGTAAGAATCCGCGTAGGTGATACACTGTACACAGTAAGTTAAGGATACTGTAAAAATTTTTTTCGTGTATATGCTTCTACATGGTTTTTGGATGTCCAGAATAAAAAGTTGTCTCTTTTCCATCGCATTCTTGTTTTTTCTAATTTTCAAATAGGCACTATTAATTCTCGTTCTTTAATTAATTAGATTCAAATATATTTGAAACGCATTCTGTGGAGTTTTTGAACAAATATGGAAGCAAGGAGTTATTTATCACAACCTGATGCCAATAGGGCCATTGGTGTGCTCCAAACTGGATTGCGTCAAGTCGATGTTTTTACAGAATTAGGAGTAAGCCAAAGAGTCACTAGTAGGCCTTGGAATCGGTTTTTGGAAACTGATTCTTACAAGAACGTCCTAGAAGTGGTCGACCTCGGTTTACAACACCACGACAAGATCGTTATCTTCGACTTAACAAGAATGACTATTACCATTTACGTTTCTCAAGTAAGAAAATCCTTATGTCCAGCACATGGGGTTACAGTAAGTGTTCAATCAGTACGCAATAAGGGAGTTTGGCCTGTCAAGTCATCATGCATATCGAACCCCTCGATTAAGTCCAGCTGACCATGCAGTCCGTTTAAGGTTGGCAAGGGATATTCAAAACTGAAACATGGAATGGAGTTCAGTTTTATTCAGCGACGTGTCTCGTTTCGGCCTGCATAGCGACAGCAGCTGTCTATGAGTTTGTAGGATGTCAGGGGAGAGATACAGCCAAAGATATATCCAACCCACAGTGGCTTTTAAATGACGCAGTGTTATGGTATTGGGAGGAATATGTGCTGGAGGACGCACCGATCTGTACATCTGCAGGCGAACCATGACTGGATAAATGTATGAGAATAATATTGTCAGTAACATTGTGAAGACTTTTCAAGCTGCTATTGCCGAAAATTTTATTTTTATTGAT
This sequence comes from Rhamnusium bicolor, assembly GCA_029963845.1. Taxonomy (NCBI): domain Eukaryota; kingdom Metazoa; phylum Arthropoda; class Insecta; order Coleoptera; family Cerambycidae; genus Rhamnusium; species Rhamnusium bicolor. Next base: position 1,618,027 of record JANEYF010002177.1, on the reverse strand, counting down.
GATATTGCTCGCTCCCATCGTACTCAGGAACCATTCAACGTCTTTGAAACTCACATAATTGATCATGATCCTCTTCCACTGTATTCTCCTGACCTAAATCCCATTGAACATGTGTCGGTTTTATTTTACTTACTTAAAATAATTAGAGTGAGGGGTCAGAATACGAGGTAATGATGAGGTTTAGAACATTGTTGGTTCCCCACGGCTAAACACTTCTTAAACTAAAATTATTTTTCTTCATTTTCTCATAACCAAATTATGCAAAGAGGATAATAAAAAGTTGTCAATTCCCCCATAACGATTTTTTTCTTAGTCCAATCCTTTGATGAATATATGAAACAGGCTAATGAATCATACATATGTTCAGTACTATAGTTTTGGGAAATTCCCGTTTGACCTGTGCTGCCGCGCACTTCCTGCTGCCATAAAATATGAGACGCCCACAACTTTGGTATAAATTAAATTTCCTCAGCAGAGAAAATGAATGCAGTTTTCTACTGACAACTACTTACAGCGGGCTGAACTGGGTAGTTGAGGAGCCTTAAGCGCGTTAAGCTTGGCCCGATTAGTTAGAATTTAGAATCCGACGACGACGCCGTCCGGCCGAAAGTCTGGTAACATCTTCGGGTCATTAGGGCTCAGCGCTAGGCCTCCTGGTGTTTGTAGTCATTTTACCATCCTGCCCCGCCGTCATCCGAGTCCAGTGAATGTTTATTACTGTGGGCCTTGAGTTGAACCTGTCGTTAGTAAATAATTACTGAACCAACCGCCGTCACCAGAGTCCAGTGGTTATTTATTGCCGTGGGCCTTCAGCGCACTGAACTGGACTTGCCGTTGATAAATAATTGCTGAACCAACTGCCGTCACCCGAGTCCGGTGATTGTGTATTACTGTGGGCCTACATCGCGCTAAGCTGACAGGTCCAGCTTAACTGGTAAATAATTACCAGCCCGTTGAGCTGAAACCTACCGTTGCACCGATAAACACCGAAATTACACTCCTACCCGTAAATTAAATAAAGCATGGTCGCAAATTTTCGATTTTTCAATTTCACACTGTCTAATATAACTTTTATACTCACTTAACCTTACACCGAGGGATCTGGATGACTCTCCCACATAATGTTTATTACACTCACACGGAATACAGTTTATTTTGCTCACAATTTACCGGTTTTGTTTTGTTAAAATGAATCTCAAAGTATTACTCGTTTGAAATACTGTCCTAACATAAAACTTATCTTCGATACGATGTAGTTTTTCTAATAAACCTTGTATATAAGAAATTATTATTGTATATTGGTATTCAAGGAATTATATTATTATTTTTGTGTCTCATATTAGTTGTCAAAAAACACCCTCTGACTAATCTTTTGACGTAAAGTCACAAGCGCAGAGGTTTATTTTTCCAGTAACATACTGGGTAACTAACTATGTTTTTGCGCACTGTGTATTAATTTATTGCTATCAGCTAATTTAATTCTTTCGTACCCACTATACGGTTAAACCCAACTTTATCATACGCTTCCTTATGATTAAAATAAAAAAAAATCCTTAAAAACTGAATGAGTTTTTTATAATGTGGTTTCAGCGTATCCTGTCACTAATATCTTATATGAATCAGGTATTCATATTACTTATAATTTTCCCGGAATATATTTGCGTCACTTACCCTACGACTTATTTCAACTTTCTACTTTAGAGCTTGTAGATTCAATTCAATAAAATAATGCATATGAATTAGTTATATTAATTTATACTTGAAAGTTTCAATTTACTTGTTACATAATTCAGAATCGTCATTCGTAAATTACAAAAACTATGTTTCACATTTCATTATGAAATCACAAGAGTAGTATTTACGTTGACTGTGGTATGGAAATGAAAATGAACGATAACCTATAATTTGTAAAACTAGCTACTCGAGATAAATAAAATAGTTTAAAGGTAGGGCTGTTATAAAATGTTAGATTTCAAAAACTAAGTGTAGATATTTATATATTTTTTCTTTCAGATTCTGCGACACTAATTTGATCGCACATCCCTGAAGATGCTAGGCCCATTTTGTAAGAAACATTTCGCGATATCAGAATTTTACCCATTACATGATGATCCTTCCATATTTATTTATTCACAGGTATGTACATTTTTTTTTGTTTCAAAGCTTGCACAAAATTCTACATAAATTATATTCTTCAAATTTAAATTGTTATTGTTAATATCACAAAGCAGGTTCCAGATCAAGGTCCTTTAGCGGGGGTGTGGGTAATTAATAGACTTAGGGCATTTGGATGTCATGACGTAAATAACAGGGGCGAACTGCAAAACAGGAGCAGACAGTAGAGTAAACAGTATTTTACCTTTAAATAGCAGCTCCTGCCTGCTTTACCGCCTTTGTTTGTTTTACCTTTTATGGTAGATTTTTCTCTTATTTTCTAAGTCAGTAAATCAGTGCCCCTCCTACCAACTTTCGGGTGAACTTACTCATTTTTAATAAGTGATATTACATGCTCACGGCACGCTATCAGCCCCTTAAGCAGTGCACCACATTTTGTGGTAGTTTCTAAAAATTTCAATAAAACTGTTCATGCGCTCTCCCTGCGTTCAGACCACGTCCAGAGGCCTTGTCCAACCTATATTTACTGCTCTCATTAAGCACCGATTCCTAACTAACGCCCGAGAGTCACGATACAGCCGATTTTCAGAATTTCATGGTACTTTTGAATTGCCCTCTATGACTTTTCAAAACTTCAGGGCTTTCTCACCTCACATCGCAATCAATCATTCCGGCCTCTTTACACTCACTAGACCCATAATTGGTCGCTCCACACGCGCGAGACGCCTCTCTTAAAATTGCATTTTTTTAGAGTCAAATATTTTTCTATTTAATGTAAAACATTTGAATCCATCCCCCTCTGATTAAATAAGATTGAAAACATTTATACAAATAATAACAAATTTCTGGCAGTATTTATTGAATAATTTTTAAAATAATTATTTTAGGCGTAACGTAAATTCGAGCATGGGGATGAACTTGAAAATACAGTTTTTAAAAAGCTTTTTTTAGAAAGTATATATTTTTTTGCAATTCTGAACAGCATTCCGCCTCCAGATTCAAATCTCTTAGGATACTGTACAGGTTAAGTCACATAAATGTTAACCCCCGTTATTTTTGTTATTTTTAACCCAAATAGTTCTCCAAAAAATGAACTTGAGCGTTTTTTTTAATGTAGATTTTATATCGGTCAACGTTTTTCTAAACGTGTAAAATATACAGTGTGAAATAAAAAGCATGATTTTTTTAAATGGAACAATGTATATTTTTCTACATTGTTTTGTCAACAGATAATTGAGAGATATAATGAAAATAATGATCTATTGCATAATATTTTTTGGACTGATGAGTTTTTAAGCCGGTTTATTTCACAGGCTTAACAATCATCATTGGGTTACAGAAAATCCTCACCTGCAGAGAAAGTTAAAAAAGCAAGGGCGCAAAACTGTTAATGTGTGATGTGGGTTACACAGAAATAAAATAATTGGTTCTATTTTTATAAACACTAACCTCACGGGTGAAGTTTATCTCAATCTTCTGCAAGAGTAAGATGAGGAATACTTGGACGATTTGGCAATTTTGTTAAACTTAAGAATAATCTGGTAGCAAAACGGAGCTATTCCACATAATCTTCGACCCGTCACGAATTATTTAAATCAAAAATATCCTAGCTGGATTGGAAAAACTGATCCAATCCAAAAAATCCGATTTAAATATCCTAGATTTTTATCTTTGGGGTGCTCTCAAAAATAATATATATAGTGGAGAACTCTGAGGGGACACTGAACAACCTAAGCATATTAAAAGAAGGGGAGGCAATAAATTTGTTTAATGAGGATGTGACGGTGTTTGAAAGAGTCAAATCCAATATCTTGAGGCGATATTTCATATGCATTGTAACGGTCCATTTTTGGGAGATAAATAATTTGGACCATATTTCTTATAAATTAAATGGAATGGTTTGAGTTATAGCTTAAATTCCAAATTAGATTAAAATAATTTCATTAAATCCTATTGTACTATCCCTGTAGTGTGGCGCTACTGTGCAAATTTTGTTGACTGAGAAACTTCTTCGCGTTCGCGCGCCGAACAGACGATTCTCGTGGAGTGTTATAGCGCGGAGAGACAGACGAGCTGGAGCCACGGTTCAGTGTGGAGCCGTGGCTTTATCTTGAGTTTTGGTACGTTACCTTGAATTAGAGACATGGTGAAATAAGGAGCCGTGTGGTTACCTTGAATTGGTATAGAACGAGTTAGTAAGTTCAAAAGTATAGTTGTTCTGTGTTATGAAGTTAAGAAGTTATGGAGCTGGTGTGATAAACGAAATGGGCTCTTGTTCTGAGAGCCCTAAGTAAGATTGTTTCACTTTAGTCATGTATAGGCGAAGATCTGTAAATTTAATAAAACAGCTAAATGCTTTCCTAGGTACCTAGGCACCACGATTACGTTGTGATCGAACTCTGAGTACCTCGAAAGTGAACAATAAATTATCGACTTGAATTGTAGTCCACACTTGAAAATCTGCCCGATAAATTTAGACTAACTTCCTGTAGAGTGCTGTACATTTATGTGTTTCAATAGCATTGACAGTCAAGATAACTACCTATTTTCCATCTTTTAAAGGTAGTTGTTTATTAGTTAAGAATTCTTGAATATTTTAAACTTAAAAAGATGGTGGCGCCTAATAAAAACTAATTAAGTTACATTTATATTTTGGTATGAGTTGAATTGGCAATTGCGTACTAGATCTTTGTTGTTTTTGATTCATTTAGTTTTAAGTTTATTTGGTTTGTCTAGTTAACTACTCGCTTCCCCACCTGGAGAAAAAGAGTCATAAATTGCTGTTTGGATAAATTTAGTTGGCTATTAACTTTTGTTTTATTCTCTAATAGTTGATTTTACTATATTAATGATACGGTGGGAATTTGCCCCCGTTATAGTATAGCAAATAATGGGAGTTATGTTGAAGATAATGTGATATAATTGTTATACTATTTTTTCTGTTATGTTACTGAAGTATGATGTTATTGGCGTTCGTTTGATAACTTCGTTTTGTTATAGCGACCGTTTATTGTTTTATGTTTTGTTTTAAAAACCATAAACGAATATATTTTTTTCTATTTATTCTTTAATTCACTTGTTTTCCTAGCTGTTAATCAAATTGTGAGTTTCAAATTGTCTGAATTGTTTTTGTTAATGACTCAAAAACTACTGGATAAATCATACTATAAATATATATATTTGTAATCAGAAAAATCTACAACTTCAAATGTGTAAAAATATACAGGGTGTTCCTCAACATCATACTTTTTATTTCACCCTATTTTACACGTTTAGAAAAACATTGACAGATGTAAAATCAACAATAAAAATCATTCGTTCATTTTTTGGACGAACTATTTTGGTTAAAAATAACAAAAATAACAGGGAGGTAACATTTATGTTAACATTATGTACGTATTTCTTAAAACTAAACCTTCGAGATATGGGTATGGCGTTTTAGAAGCGTCTTTTTAATAGCCAGATTCTTATTCAGAGATTTCATTATTTTTTTATTTCACACTACATAAATTTTAAAAATATCGTGTTTTATTCAACAGAACAAGGAATGTAAATGGAATTAGAAATTACCAATTCTCTAATTTATCTCCATTTCAAATTAAACAGTATTCGAATCACGATCTAGTATTTTATAATTTTATATTCCAAAACAGTGACGTAATTTGAAAAATTTTACATATTTTTATTAAAATACCAAACATTTTATTACAAAGACCTTGCGCCTGTATCATGTCTATCTGTTTAATAATATATCAAATAACAGTGTTCTAATTACATTGTCATTTTTTTCTCAATCAACGACAACTGTATTCAATTTAACCAGTTCAAACTAAGTAAAAGTATTGATCTTTGTGATCTCGACGCCCATGACTATTTTAGTTACTATATTTAGCTTAGGTGTTAGAGACTTGTCTGCATATTTAATTAATTCAAATAGTCATTGTTACAAGAAATCGGTTACATGTACTTGGTATAAACTTATTATTCAAGGATTTCTTGTAGAATTTTATTCTCGTCGCAGTGTCCTTCGGTAAGAATATATACCAGTGCAACATTTATAAGCTGAAAATTTCGTTACAAGTGTCATAGCGAGAAGGTGTTACCTCTCTCTTGCAAAATAAACGACTAGGTATACAGAAAATTGTATTTTTTATAAACAAATTTTTATTATTGATTTTTCAAAAGTGTACGTTGTATTTTGCCATTTTTAGAGCGTAAATATGATATGAATTTTAAAGAATTTATTATTGCTTCGTATTTATGCATAAAAAAAATAATTATTGGGTATTACATAAGCATTCTTCCAAACTTAACATGATAACAATAATAAATATAGTTGTGTTACAGTTCTGGAGAGATTACTCGGCAGGTCAACGCAATAACAGAAGTTCATATCAGCATAGATCACCAAATGTTTCATTTAGAAGTTGCAGCCCCGTAAAGGGGCCCTCAAATTTTTTTTAGGCATAACTTTCAAGATATCACTAATTTTGGTGTTTGATATAAAAATTCTGACAAAAGAGAAACAAAGCCTACTTGCTGTTTTAAAGATGCCCTATGAATTTATATTTTTTAAATTTGATGTCTCATCAAATAAATTTTAAGACATCAACGAATTATGTCTTTTGCATGTGAAATTAAATCGTCATACGTAGAAGCTTCTTAATAAAGTGCAATTTAATAAAGCAGAAAACATTTATATGATTAAATATGCAGACAAGCAAAATTGAAAACGTACCTATTGAAATTAGAATATATAGACTTTTATTACGGCTGCATGCCAAAATTGAGTAATTTTAAAGAGGTGCCAAAAAAACCAGAATCACAAACTTCTTTAATTATCTTGGCCTACTTAGGCCTTCTAAATTTTTAAAATCTGAACGTCGCAAAAGCAGAATTTTCTCCAGTTGGGTATTTTACAAATTGTCTAAAAAATAACCTGAGTGGCATGCAATTTTACGTATCGCTTTGGTCCTATGCTCCAATACTAAGATACGACTTAATCTAAATTTCACCAACCGCCGCTTTAATTGGTCGAGATAGGGATTTGGCTGACATGACGTCTTTACTGACATTTTTATTTAATATTTTTACATGTTAGGTTAGGTTAGGCTCTTGTAAGTGGGTCCTTGTGGACCCTCCACTACGGCTATCAGCAGGCCTATTGTGGCGCATTCTTACTTATATTTCACCCAATAATTTCATTTTCTTGATAAAACTGACAACTTTATTGGGTGAGAGTGTAACCAGATCCTCTGGCAGCAATTACCATTTGCCAAATATTGAGAAGCGTATCCTCTCTACAGCAGGACAGGTCCACAAGACGCGGTCTGCCTTCTCATCATCCTCCAGTCATAGGCGGCACTCGATGTTTTCCGCCAGTCATAGTTTATGTAGATAATAGTTTAGTCGCCAGTGCCCAGTATATAGGCTTGTTTAACTCTGAAAGTTTCTTAGTTCTTGATTTTAAAGGACATTTTATAAAGGCTTTCGAATGAACTAATCCTGGTAACTTTTGTCAATACAGGAGAGTTTTCCTTTCAGCCCAGATTAAGATAGCCATCTTGACAGTACTTGAGGATATGCAGAGTATCGGTTCATGATCCTGTTCTTTGTCTGGCCAACAAGTCAGTTATTTCGTTACCTTCCAGACCAGAGTGGCCAGATATCCAGAGCAGTCAGTTTATTGTTTTTACTCAAATAATTTAAAGCCTTCTGACAGTTCCATTTCGTTTTTAGAGATGCACTGATAGGAGCCAAGAGATTCTAGAGCTGCTTGACACTCTGAGCAAATTTTCATTAATCTACGTGTAGGCTGCATATCTTCCAGCCTCCGCACACAGTTCAATCGCATGAACGTCGGCCTGAAATATAGTTGCATTAGTTCCTAAGCTTGAGGATATCCTCACTTCTGATTTGTGGCTAGATCTCTGGCTCCTGTTCCCTCGGAAGTTTTAGAGCCGTCTGTAACCAGCAACATGCTGCCTTTAGTAGGTTGACTTCATTACAATCTCACTCTTCTCTGTTCGAAAAAAGGATGTCGAAGGTCAGCTCGTAGTTGGTGATGGTAAGCATAACATCCGAGGGCATTCCCAGAATGGTGTGCCTTTTGCATGTGCTTGCGCATTTGTAAGTATACGGTCAGCAATTACAATTTAATACTATTATGTCGCGCATTTTTTATTAGGATTAAATTCTGTCTCTGGGATGACATCCAAATTACATATGACTAGTAATTTGAATTTCGACGAAACTAAACAACTTAATTTTTTTCAGTGGCAACGAGATAAAACTAAACCAAACCTAATATATTTTACTTATCGTGTCCTGGTAGCGCTGCTATTTTTTATTACATGGTTAATATCTACTATCACTGATGCAAGTGGTGGAAAATGGCCTATATTTCTAACGAACTGGGGCTACACGATATGTGTAACGCAAGCATTACTGGCTGTTGGAATGATGTCAGCTTGTCTATTGGCCCCCCATTTGAAAAACATGCCTAATTTAAAAGAAAATGCTCTAAAAATCTACCCAGTATATTGGATTTTACACACAATAGCAGTTCCCTTAGCATTTGGCATCACCTTTATGTATTGGGTAGTTATATATGATGGTAATTTGCATTTAACATTGTATAGTAACAAATTCTCATATTTCTTTATAGTTTAGGGCTTTGGCCGCTCTAGTCAATCTGGAAAATTCGGCGATCATTACAAGAGACACCCTGAAGAATAATTAATTGTTGTTGTCATATAATTATTAACATGAATAAGTTCATCGACGTCCTCAATTCATTGGGATCTTCCAGTTTAACTGATGCGACCAAATCCCGAAGACCAATAATAATTCGGACTAAAAGAGCAAATTTTTTTAGCCCGAAACATGACTATTGATGTTATAAATTGTTTTGTTCATGGATTTAACTCGCTTCTGATGCTGCTAGATCTGTGTATGGTATCACACCCAGTTAGAATTTTACATTTTTTGTACCCAGCTATATTAGGATTTATATATGTTAACTTTAGTATTATCTACTATCTTGCTGGTGGAACAGACAAGTAAGTAAATTTTGATTATTTCCAATTTCCAATACTATATTATGTTATTGTAACTGATGTAGTAATTCAGTTCCAGATTTTCAAAAAGTTGTAGTCTTTCAATATGATTCATTATCTTGTAAAACACTGACGTGGTGTTCCGTAAAACACCATATACTGCACTCGACGCGCATTTTGCCAACCAAATTGGCATCATCTGGAGATGATTAAAATTAATCTTATGCTCTCAATGTATCCTATTTATACCTAAACTATTGTTACTGTTACGGTTCGGTGAGCCGTGACGGCTTAACCAATAAAGACTATATGGGATTGGTCCTCTGTCACTAGTCATACCATTTTTTTACATTGTAAATTCCAAGCTTTTAAATGCATCCAGCTGTCTAGTATTTGTTACATTCATGATTAATCCTTAATTGCTACTCTCTATTTTATGGTTATTCTCAAACGCAACACTAGACATCTACTGTACCATATTTTAGATGAGCCATATGCTCCTTGAATCTAGGCGTGATTGATCATCTAGTTTGTCCAACATACTTTTGATAAGAGCCCAACTAATTTATTAAATCCCCGATTCGAAAATTTACCTATTGCACCACCTAGTTTCTCTGTGATTAATTCCAACGATTTCATTAATAAGGTGAAAAATATTCAGTTGCAAGAAGGTGAAATTTTGATCTCCTTTGACGTTTGTTCATTGTTTCCAAATGTTCCGATACCACAGACCTTGGACTACCTTAAGGATCTACTCGAATTAAACAATCTCAGTCAAGATGTAGTAAAAGAATATCTTAAACTCACTAAACTTTGCATGAAACAAATTTGTTTCCGATTCAACGATAATTTCTTCGAGCAACATGAAGGAACAGCAATGGGTAACTGTTTGTCACCATTCATTGTCCGTCTCTTTATGAACAGATTCGAGACGGAAGCAAAAGAAGAATTCGAGTATTTCCCCAGGGTTTGGCTTAGGTATGCGGATGATATTTTTGCAGTGTTCGATACAAAAGTCGCTGATATTGATAACTTTGCATCTAAATTAAACAGTCGTTTCGCGTCAATTAAATTACATATGAAACTGAGAACTCTGGACAACTATCATTTTTAGATGTATTAATAATTAGAAATAGTGACAATAAGTTGGAATTTGACATATACAGAAAAGATACCAGTACTCTAAGATATATTCCTAAGGACTCTCACCATTGTGCTCAACACAAAATGGCGAGTTTTAATTTTCTAGTCCATGGTCTATTAAGCTTCCTCCTCAATAAGGAGAGGTTTGAAAAAGAAAAGGCATTGATTAAGGATATAGCTGCGAGTAATGGATATTTTGTAAATTTAATTGATAAAATAATTAGGAAACGAAAGTTTAAAGTGTCGCCTCAAAATTCCTCGACCTTTCAAAATGAAAGAGAAAATCCGAAATTTGTATCGATTCCATTCGATCTTCGATCACCCGTGGTACTGGTAAGACTTTTAAAGATGTAGGTATGACAGTGGTTCATTCATCGGAAACAAACTACAACAACTTTTAGGCAATCCAAAAGATAAAATTGAAACAAACGAAAAGTCGGGGATTTACGAAATTAGCTGTAAGGACTGTAATCAAAAATATGTTGGACAGACTAGACGATCAATTCAAACTAGATTCAAAGAGCATATGGCCCATCTCAAATATGGTAGAACAGGTAAGTTTAGTGTAACCCAACATGCGTTTGAGAACAACCATAAAATAGATATTAGCAATTTAAGATTAATTAGGAATGTAACAAATACTAGACAGCTGGATGCATTTGAACGCTTGGAAATCATAAAGTGTAAAAATAGCCCGCTTTATTGGTTAGTGGGTCACGGTTCGCCGAATCATGACGGTTCGGTGAACCGTGACAATAGTTTCGATATAAATAGGGTGGATTCTTAGCATAAGTTTAGTTTTATTCATCTCCAGATGATGCCAACTTGGTTGGCGAAACGCGCGTCGAGTGCAGTATATAGTGTTTTGGTGTTTCGTGCAAAACTACGTCAGTGTTGTCAATCCAAAAGACAAAATTGACACAATCTCATATAGTCCGCTCGTATATGTTGTTTTGGGGTCATGTGAAAAACCACGTCAGAGTTAGCTTCACATCAAAGTTCCAACCCACTTCAGGAATATCTTGTATATGTAGTTATAACTTGTAACCGTTGTTAATTTTTTTTTTAGAGATGGGTTTAATTATATCTACAAAATTTTAGACTGGAAAAAACCGTTTTTTACTACCTTAACCTGTGTGGGCGTCACGGTGTTCCTTATATGCTTGCATGTGTTTGTATTCATTTTGTACAAAGGAAGAAGTACTATCTACAAAAAATGTTATGTGAAAATGGAGGACACTTCATCTCTAGGAAAAACGAAAAGACAAGCTGCATATATAAATGACGGATTGGCAAATGATATTGTATGATCCACAAGTTAAATTAAACAAAATGTTCTTACTTAGTAAAATTTCACTGTTTCTCACTGATTGAGGAAGATTACTTGATTAAGCGCTTTTGTTGTAGAAAATTTAGACAATTTTATACACAAAGATGGTTGAACGTTTAACAAAGACCCTGTTAATATTAAATGTAGAAGTGCTTCACGAATTTTTATAAACTCAAAATATATTTACAGAGCAAACTGACATTTTTGTAAATAAATGTGTTGCAATAAGTAAAATTGTGATGTGTATACTGCCTAGGCCAAGTGTAAACGGAATATATTCTTTCATTATTTTAAATTTAAACATGTTCATAATTTGGTCGTTTTTTTGAATACATATAAAATTTTTTTGATCCATATCAAATTTTGGATACATATCAAATTTGTGATTGTCATTTTCTCTAAAGAAATGGTCTCCAAATTAAAATTAATGCAACATAACATTTTATTTGTTTATTTAAAAATATCGTGGGTCATTATTTCACGCTGTGCGTGTACTGTACTGAAAATCTTTTTATTCGTACTGTTTGCTGTGTATTAATATTAAAATTACGTGTATCTAAAACCATGTTAACTGTTATTTGTATATATGATATTTTGTACTGTACGTTATAATATTAATAAATATGAAACGGAAATATTGTTTTTTATTTTGTAGACCTAAACGGGTGAAAATAATTCATCTAGACTACACGACTGTGCCAAATTCCGTAGTAATTCAGTGACGTCAGACGTAAGCCAACGTAGGTAGTATATGTAAATAACCGACAAAGCAGTTAGTTTTCGATTGCATCAACATTTTTTAAATAGCAACCCCTATTTTTTGTCTTGATTTTAATAGATTTTTTAATTGTCAAAATGACAGCATAACAATTTTGACACCTAAAACATACATAAAATAAATTGCGAGTGAAGACTTTTCTCTGACTAACTTCATTTCCTATTGAAACTTCATTTGCCATTAAAACTAGTCGAGGAGTACTATGATTTTTTTAAGATATTTTTAAGACCAGGTTTTGGAATGTTGTTAACATGCCCAGTGTCTCTAAATTTACACTCATCCATTCATCTTATTGACTGTGGATCGGCTACTAGGTCTAGTTGAATATTTTGCATTAAACAAATTGCCTACCTTTTGCTGAATTCGCCTTATCCTCACATCCCAAAAAAGACTTCTATCCGTTGTCACTGTTAAATGTGCCAATTAAATTTTAAGAGAATTTTGTAAAACTAATACATTGATTTGGTAAAAAATTGACTCTTTTTTGAATGTCTGTCTCATTTATATTTACTTGATATGTAAAAACATAAGGCATTTCGAAAAACAAAATCTGATAATTTGATTTGCTTAGCAAAAAGCAAACAACACATAAAACAACAAACAAAAAACCCAATATACCCAATATAGGAACACTCTAGATAATTTATTAAGAAAAACAAAAAATGATTATTATAGTAAAGAAGTAATTGAGGCTAATGGAAATTATAAGAAAGTCTGTATATTGGTAATGAAATGGCAACAAAAATAGAAAAAAATACAGACACTCCGGAAACTATTTGTCAGGACAAAATTACACATAATAATTTATTTCTTCGTCCAACTACAGAAAATGACATTATTTTGACCATCTCTAACCTAAAAAATAAATCTGCTGCAGGTCCAGACGGTGTATCAAGTATACTAATTAAAACATATTCACCAGTATATCACAAAACCTTTGATACACCTAATAAACCTCTCATTCACAACAGGCACTTTACCCGATCAGTGGAAACTATTTGTCAGGACAAAATTACACATAATAATTTATTTCTTCGTCCAACTACAGAAAATGACATTATTTTGACCATCTCTAACCTAAAAAATAAATCTGCTGCAGGTCCAGACGGTGTATCAAGTATACTAATTAAAACATATTCACCAGTATATCACAAAACCTTTGATACACCTAATAAACCTCTCATTCACAACAGGCACTTTACCCGATCAGTGGAATGAGTCTATTGTAACTATACACCCAATTTACAAACCAGGTGATAAAAAAGATGTAAGTAATTATAGGCCTATATCAGTCATAAATAATTTTGCAAGAATCTTCGAACAGTGTTTTAAAAACAGATAATAAGTTTTTTGATAGATATGATGTGATTACGGATAAACAATTCGGCTTTAGAAAAAACAAAAGCACTGAATATGCGGTCCTAGATTTAATCAGCAAAACAATTTCCAATTTGGATTCAAGTAAAAAATGCTTGGCAGTATTTCTAAATTTGGCTGAAGCCTTTGACACAGTGTCACATCATGTCCTACTAGAAAAATTGAAAAATGTGTGCGTGGTCTTACCTTGGGGTTTTTTAAAAAAAACTATCTCATTAACAGAAAGCAAAGAGTAAAAGTTGAAACTATTTTGAGTGAACCACAAACTGTTACCATGGACGTACCACAAGGGACTGTATTGAGTCCAATTCTGTTCCTTGTGTATATAAATAATATAGCAAAAAATACGTACATTTATCTTACTGTAATATGGAATTAAAACGCACGGATTTGCTCATATAATAGTCATGTTTATACAACTAGATCTATAGCAAACAAACATTTTATTATACCTTTTTATAAAAATGCACATACACATCGATTTATTTTCTATGGCCCAAAATTATATAATATTTTACCCCTTACTATAAGGAATATACAAAAAATTAAATAAATATAAAAAAGAAATAAAAAAAATTATTCCTGAAAACCAAAATACCATCGATAATATTTTAAATTAACAGTTTCAATTATATCAATTATGTCCTTTAATTTAGTTTCTTTCTTACTAAATCATTGAGTTTTTTTTTTCTCCAATTAAATAATATAATTGCCAGTGTACATAAAAAAAGGAGAAAAGAGAGAGAAAAAAGGGAAGAAAAAGAGAGGGAAAAAAATTTAAAAAAAAATTGAATCTAGCTGTTTTAGTCTCCAATTACATAAATTATATTAATTATAGATTTTTTTTCTGGAAAATTGATGCATTTTAAATAGTAATAATAATATTAATTCACTGTAAAATTTAAAACGTGGGTACATACATGGGTGTAAGTATGTATCAGTGCATGTATGGTATGTAAATAAATTCTATATGAGTATAGAATAGATTCTGTATATTAAACACGTGTATATGCACTTAATTATTGGCGAATATGCCTCAAATTCAGTGGTATACTTTACAAATCAAGCCGTTCAGTGCTTAGGTGTCGTTATCATCACAGGTTGGTGTTAGGATAAGAATATATATCCTCATTTTTGTATTATAATTATTATTATTATTTTTTTGTCTACCACTTTTTCTTTTTCTTTGTATGAATTATGCATTATGTAATTCTGATTGTAATGTCTTAATACTAATAAATTTGAAATTTGAATTTAGCAGCAGAATTTTTGATTTATTTTTTGTTAATAACAAAATTTGGTTTTTCGAATTCTATTGCCTTCTGCTCAAAATTTATATGCTATCGTTTTGACAATTGAAGGATCAGTCAAAATCGACACAAAAAATATGGGGTCGCTATTTAAAAGAAATTTCGATGACGTCATTACTCGAAAACAAATGATGGTCGGAAATTGAATTTGACACAAAAATGTTTATTTTTATATAATAAAATCGATCTATCCAAAAAATGTGTTTTCCAATTTTAATGAATTTGTTGCATACCGCTCACTGTATAGGAGATTTCAATGCAATTTTGAGAAAACATTAAGTGTGTGTTAATATAGCAGTGAGTAGATCTCGACCTTGTCCAAAAAGTTTTCTTCGTCTGTAGTATGTCTGTCCGTCAAACAACCTATCATAAATCATAACTGCAGTCTAGAGGATCGAGTTATTTTATTACTTAAGATGCTAAATATTACTCATTCATTATTCTTAATTAAATTACTTGGCGAATATTAAAAACAAGAGTTAACTATCGTCTGACGTGGGTGAACTAGATTCGATTAAACAATTACATTGCTGTTATTTTCACAAGTTAACGGTACATTAAGAGGGAATACCTGTTTTAATTAAAAAAAGAAGGCAAATGGTAGGATGCAAAAAATCATGTGACCGCGATGCCAACTAAAATGAAAGACCATGAGACTAAGCCGGTTGGCAGTTTGCTAATGGCAATCTGAAGGGGACAGTAGTGAATAAAAAAACAGGACCGGCCTAATGGTATTTGCATTATTAAGATTCAAAAAGGACTAATTAAGTGCATACCAAAATTCAGCAACATGAAAAAAATGTTCTGCTTCTGTTTCTGATAAAGACCGAAGAATGCCAACAAAATTCAACACACTTTTAATTTGACAGGACAAACCTACGCTATTAAAAAACTTTGGGGTTCAATATCCGGCTTGGTAGTGTAGTTGGCTAGAGTACGCGATGGCAAGTGCGACTAGAAATCTTCCATCGTAGCTGCGGGTTTGAATTCCGCTACCGGCACTACCAGTATCGATCTCGATGGGAATGTCCACGTTTGTCTAAGTGTAATCCCACCTAGACAGCTTCGGCTTTGGTTTTGGGCATTGTCTAATTTCTGACGCGTTTGTTATTATTAGACCAATCAAATTAAGCAAAAATCAGGCCCATTTTCACGATAATTTCCAAACATTCCCGACCAATACCATTCGATTCAGTTTTTTTTTTTTAATTCTCATGGTCAATTTTGCCGTAAGTTATATGAGCAAGAATTTAATTTATAAACAATTAAAGTTGTGAAAATGATGAAAATCGCTGTTTCTAAATATTCAACTTCAAACACTGCGAAAACGGCAACAGATAGAGATAAATTGCTCAGAACATTTTTTATAGAGCGTTAAATTCCCTTCAAAAAAGTCCACGACGGCATATCTCTACGATGAATAGTTAAGGCGTTACAATGAGTTAAATATTTATTATTTTTCTACTGCGTACTTGTCAGCTATATAGTAGTCTAGTTTGGAACACCTGCTTCTCAAGAATGCTAGGAGCGTATATGTAGATACCCTCGGGCACAGGGCACTATAGTAGTTGGTATTATAACTTAATAATAATTTTCCAGGTATTTGAGTATGCATAAAAGTATATAATAATTATATCTAGACCAAAGAAGTGATAAATACATTTGCTAACGTTGTAAAAATAAGAAAATTATGAAAGATTTACAGCAAGTCTACTTTAAAATGTTCTGCGCAGGCGGCCATTACGCGGCGTACGAGTCTGTTGATAGCGCATGCGCGTTACTTGTACAACTGACTGATATACAGCAGAAAAATAATAAATATTTAACTCATTGTAACGCCTTAACTATTCATCGTAGAGATATGCCGTCGTGGACTTTTTTGAAGGGAATTTAACGCTCTATAAAAAATGTTCAGAGCAATTTTTCTCTATCTGTTGCCGTTTTCGCAGCATTTGAAGTTGAATATTCAGAAACATCGATTTTCATCATTTTCACAACTTTAATCGTTTATAAATTAAATTCTTGCTCATATACCGTACGGCAAAATTGACCATGAGAATTCAAAAAACATACTGAATCTAATGGTATTGGTCTGGAATTGTTGAAAATTATCGTTTTGAAAAACCCTTAATTTGACTGGTCTATATTATTATTATTATATAACTTACAGGTACACTTAGGCTGGTATGCATAGTCGTTCCCGGGCGACTCGCCAGCGTTCACTCAGCAATGAATATATTTCATACATTAAACTCATTCACTGCTGAACGATAGCTATGCATACCAGCCTTAGTATCTCTGGTAATAATTTTAATAATATTTTAAACAAATTGCTGCCGAAAATTCTCATTTTTTAAATTTATGAAATTGTTTTTCATTTATTAATTATAGATGGTGAAAATTAGACATTTTTAGATCATACTTCCGTGAACTAGCTCCACCATCTTGAAAAAATGGAGAAAATATGTCATGCTATTTGCTATTAGTGGGAAAAATAACTTGACGGTAGCAAAGTGTACTACAGCAAAATTATGTGGATATATTACTGTTAGGCCTATGTCGGACCATCAAATTTTGGTCAAATTAGTTTGTTCTAAATAGTTTGATGACGTAATTTTACTCCAAATTGAACACTTCAACAAAATACGTTGTCATACTTTGCTAGCTTTATCGAAATGATTTGGTCAAACTGATAAAAATAATAAAGAAAATTTCTGTAAAATCATTTCATTAAATAAACATTCTATTGGCCGATTTTACATGACCAGTTTTTTTTGTTTATATTGTGTATAAATAACACAGTTATTCTCAAAAATGAGCTCGACAAAACATGACTATTATAATAAACATACTTGAGGGCAAGCATTAGAATATATTTGTTTATTAGAAAATCGCACCGTGTTTGTAAAAAACGTTTAAATTCTGACGATTATGGGTTACCACCTTTTGTAATCGGCTCCTTAGCCTACTACAGAAAATCGTAAGCAATATTCATGCACATTCGTTGTTTTCATCATGCTCATGCTTGATATAACCTAACAAACTTAATGGCATAAGACATAGGTACAATAATTTTAGTAGTAAACACTAAATCATATTGTGGTATTTCATATTGTATGTTTCCAACGAAATTATTATTTCTATCATAGTCTTGAATTCTGCGAACAGAAATACAGAACTTAACAGTTCATAATGATGTATATTTTTCACAAATCTATCCTAGTAAAGACACTTACCTCTGAATTAGCTATTCTTTAGTCTCGCTTAATTTTGCACCTATTTTTCTTATCTCGGCTTTTAAAGCACTTATATTCATCGACCCGTACCGTATATCTCCCATATTTCATCAGAAGTATTTTTATAAAAATCACTAAAAACCCGCGTTAAAAGGTCATAATGAACATTAATGTTCAGTGACATTTGAAATTTCTGTACTTTACCCTACACTAGCGCCTCTCGTGGTGAATTCAAGAGCGGTAGCCCTCATTAGAATTAACACTTCCCAATATTTTGGAAGCTTCAAATAATAATAAATAATAATAAGCACCACCACAGAAATTAGACAATCCCCGAATCCAAAGCCGAAGCTGCACGGGTGATGGTTATACTTATGAGAAAAACGCAGACATATAAGCATTCCCACCGACATTGCTGGTGCCGGTGGCGGGATTCGAACCCTCAGGACGATGGAGAGACTATCTAGTCAGACTTGCTATCACGCGTTCTAGCCAACTACTCCACCAAGCCAACTGATACCGGAAATATCCAAGGACAAGTATAACACGGCATATAATTTATTCATAGCTTGGCGTAAGTAGCAAAAAACAAACTCATTTTCCCAGAATGTTCCTTTGGCCTATTTTGGTGAGCTCTTAAAGAAATTTAACGCTTCAACTTATGTGTACAGTATTCCATGTTGAGAACGACTCTCAACATTAATAACCATGTAGATATAGCTGGGTACGCAAAAGTAATGATGATATTGGACAAAAAAAATCTAAAATCTTCACCTCAGAGAAAATTAACAAGTTTATTAAGGAAGCTCCAATAATTAATACCTACTAACAAAGGTATGTTATACATTACGAATAAAATAAAAATCCAGACATTTATGAATAATTTTTGAAGGTTGTATTAATTATGCTGCCGGAGGGATGAACTATATAAACCGAAAATAATTGATTTCAAATATTTAAGTTCAGCAGTTTTAGTTGAAGTGCCCAAAAACAAAAATTTCTAAAAAATTCACAATAGTAGGACTTTTTTTATGAGATTTTTAAAAGATATGCAGATCTTCGTCCACAAAATCGTAATGAATCCTATTTTTTTCTGAACTGCCAGAAAGGGAAAGGCTCCATTTTAAGAGTTGGTATAAACAAAGTGGGATACTGGAAAATAGAATTGCTGCCTATTTAAAACTTCCAAATCCGGAATTACATATATAGTGGCCACTGTTTCTGCAGATCTTCTGCAACAATTCTTTGTGGACAGAGGTGCAGACATAACATCTTTAAAGAGACATGGTGAGTGGAAATCCGCAGCAGTCGACGAATCATTAAAAGATAAAAACGACGTAGCGAATAAAATCTTATGCTCAATTGAAAACTTAGTAAATATTTGTCTACGTCTAATGGAGAATGTAGAAAAGAAGATCACAAATTGTCGAAGAATGATATTTAATAATTGTACTAATATTACACTTAATGTTAATAAATAAAATAATAATTTCAAATTATTTCTGCATTTTTAATAGATAAGTAATTTTTTGTTAGGTAAGTCGTAGGAAAAGCATAGTGTAAAACTCGCACGGAATGTTTATTTCCCACTCGTATGAAAAATGCCAAATGCTAATTCCATACTCGTGGGAAATGGGTACCATTACGTGCTCGTTGTACAATATACTATTCCATTTGAAAAAATTTACTAAAAACAGTTAATTTTCTAGGCGGTTCCGGAAAGAATAAATAAAATGTGATCCTAAAAAGTGAGTTTCCAAGCAAAATTTTGCGCAACGCGATTCAATTGGTGAGATTTATATTTAAAATTTAATTGACGGTGAATATTTTAAATTTTTTGCAATGCACTCAGATTTTGCGTTGCGCGATGAAAGCTCTTCAAAACCGCAGAGCACGGTTTGTAGATTAAGTCCAATTGTTGTGTTAATCGGTTTTATACGAGTGTCCAGAAAAATAGTAGATCCGGGTTTTACTTTGTTTTCCTATTTTTTTTTTTTTTAATTTAACACCACCAACAGAAACGTGTAACGCAAAAAGCAAAAACTTTGGTTGGTGCCTCACTTTAAGAATAACCAAAATAGCAACAACTATGATTTTTCGATTAATGTATTTTGCTCTAAAATTAGAGAAACGTGTTTAAGAAAACTCTGCGTTAAGAATATTAAAATCGAAAGAAATCGAATACAATAATTTGATGCACTATTCTTTGTCATCAATCTTTTTTTGACCAAATTAATTTGACAAAAATTTGATAGCCTGACAGGTCTTACTTAAGTTTTGGATTTTTCAATGATAATCTAATTGGAAGGAAAAACTTTTATTAATTACAGAAATCCTGTTCCATTTTCCTCAAGGATATAATATAAGGCTATTGACAATTCAATGATTTATTACTAGACAGTCAATTTATAATACTCTTGGATTCCATGCTTTTAAAAATGAAAATAACATGATTTTGTTAACATCAAATCCAAGCGAAATTTTTAGTGGTTCTTATTTTCAATTTATTAGTAGTAAAATAGTTACTAGGATATATTTGGGTAAGTATTGTCGGATAACAAGGTATCTTTAAATTATATAATTATATGAAATCGTTTAGTTTTGGTCCGACCCTGAACGTAGTTAATAACAGTTCAGACGGTGACGGTGTCGACGAGTTAAGTCCAGATCAAGCAGAAATAGTGCGCTCTGGTCTGTGGTGTGGAGTGACAAAGCCGGTTAGCTGGTGGTACTCGGTCTCGTATTTGGTACGCTCACACGTACTACATGGTACCAAGTGATCAACCACTCGGGTAGGTACTCGTTCGGCTGTCGTTTCAAGGATTTCCAATTTGCAGTTAGTTACGCAGGCGATCGTTGCCGGCATATTGCCATCGCCCTCGCTCGGAGGTCTCACTCTGTGACAAAGGAGCGGCTAGTGCAACTTGAGTGTCGAGTACCCAACGCAAACCGGCAGCCCCACAACTTAAGCCAGTCGCGACCAGGAGGACGGTGGACTTGTTACTCAGTAGTAGTGCATTTGTGCAGTAAGGTTGTTGCGATTACCAGCTGATGAGCTTAGGCCACTGACACCACAGCTCATTTCTTGAGTTTATTGAAATAAATAATAAATCAAAAAAGTTAAATAACCTTTGTCGCACCGTCTTTGTTATAGTGGCCTTAGTATATTGGTGGCAGTGGTCCGGACACCATAGCAACAGAGATAGGAGGAACCACACAAAAGCACAGGGCCGGGATGCAAAAACGTGCGCGCGCCCACCAGCGGCAGTAGTACCTATTAATGCGAAGTGCATGTGCGGGCCGCGATCTTGTTTCGCGGCGCATACTTGAACCTTCTGGTGATGCCGCTGGGGTCACCCCGGCCAATGCAGCCGCTGCCAGTCGGACTGATATGATGGTCTATCCAGACCCCCAATGGACCTGCTCGGCTACGGCTCCCATGCTGCAACTCTATGACGATGTCGGCTACCGAGGTAAGTGTCCGATTAATCATAATCATCGCTAAACACTACTTTCCATGTCTACGTCATTATAAAAATTGAAAGTCATTCTTATTTGTCAATGCGATTATAAAATTCGAGGACAAAAACACCACTAAAAAAAAAACAAATTATACATAACATTCTGCTAAAAGCCCTTACTAGTACTTAATATGATTAAATTCCTTAACAGCGATAGCAGTTATCTGCGATTTGTACTTAAATTTCTGTCTTCGTTTGCTTTCATGACTCGCTCTTAGCGAATTTCCTGCCTCGAGAATATTCTCTGGAGATAGGAAAATGACTTGTAATTCGCCTGCTTTCTGCTGCCACTGTGATCGTGATCAGCGGGGTAAAGAGCGATCAGTAGCGGGGGTATGTGTACTGCCCTTGCTTGCACTCGTTTGGCAACGGCATTTTACGTGACATAGCCAGACAGCAAAAAAGTAACAAATGCGGCATAAATTTAGTATGAACCTTAACTTGTACTATTAAATGTCTAAAAACTGGCTCTGTACAGACAATAAATGATGCCGCTGACTGCTGTGATGTTTTCGATTAGCCCACTAAATCACTCCTTTGGCTCCAATGGCCAACGAAATTATCAAATAAATGTATGTCCATATATGCCAATGGTCTACGTACAGATCCACAATTTATTTTTTATTGATGCTTTAAGCTGTGTGACAAACGAAATTGACATTCATTGCGAAACTTTACAGAGAGGCATTAATCCTATTTTATTAACATCCAACACCAACTGTTTCAAACGGCAATCAGAAGTAACTACATAAATCAAATATACAAGGTGTCAGCTTTTTGTAGCAGGACCTTTGACAGTTGATAGAAGACCTTTTTTTAAAAAGAAAAGTTCATATAAGCAATGGTCGTTAAACGCTTCGTTTGTTAGATATGGTGTTGAAATACATTTTTTCCTTTAATTTTTCTTTAATAGAAAAATACCTGTTTAAAATAAAATCATGATATTGCGGCAAAAGACTTGAGTGCAAATAGTTTAAGATTAAAATCTATCGTGTAACATTTCAAGTTGCGTGGATAGAGAGGCACCTATGAATACTTTTATTGAAAAAAAATTTTAACCAACTGAAATTTTTTTTTCTTCAAACATATGAAAGAGCATTCAATTTTATTTTGAAAATACACCGTTGGCATAACTCCATAAGATGCAGCGTTTTTAAGATAATCAGAAATATTTGGATATAAACATAAAAAAAGGGAATAAATATTTTTTCTTAATTTAGCTATTTGGACATCAAGTAGTTAAATCACTAGAGCTTCTTGCTCTAACTTTCTTTTTTTTATCCCTAAATGGTATATTTCACTTTGAGCTTTTCATTTTTCCAATCGGGCTCTTTTAATTTTCCTGTTTTCTTTCATGGCTTCTCGATAATCTCTATATGAATTTTTTACATATTTTCGTAAACTTTCAGAAACTTATCTTTCTGTTGGTAAAGAATTATGTGGCCAATATGTTTTTATTTACAGAAAATCCGGACTCTACCGTTGCATTTCCATGATACATTATCAGAACGTATTTTGTAATAATCCATAATTCCTTAAATTCTGGTTTATTACCAATTAACTTAAGAAAAAAGATACCTAACATTTTCTCTAAATAATTATAATTTTTACAATCCCTCAAAAAAACATTGCTTGAAATAATTTCTTTATATTGCATGTTGACTTTATCTGTCTCATTGCTCAAAATTGAATTTTTGTCATAAAAAGACTCTATCATAATTCTTTTTGCGATTTTCTTAGAAATTTGCGATTTTCTTAGAAATTCAAGAATTCTTAGTAAAAATTTTATCAAATTAGCCATGATTAGAAACAATCAGTAATGTCAGTCATTCTCTTATGTCAAAAAATGTCACCGCGTTTAAATTACACACACGAAGACTTTTTTAATTTGTTCATTATTTATGGAGAATGTGATAAAATAATATCAAGAACTTGTAGTACATTAGTTACTAGATATCCACAAAAACGGAAAATAACACTAAACACTGTAACATGCTTATTAATTGGATTGAAGACTCTTTGCATAAACTAAAATAGCTAAGATAAAATCAACTAAAAACATGATTCCATTTTAATTTAATAATTGTTCAAAATTTCGCCCTCGAAAATTCACATATTTTTCACACCTTCGGATTAGTTCTTCATGGGTAGCTCTTCTAATTAAATCCTGTGATAAGTTTTGAAATGCATTTATTACTCTCTGCATACAATCTTCAATAGTTGTTAATGGGCTCTCATAAACTTTATTTTTAATAGTTCCCCAAATAAAATAGTCTAAAATTGATAAATCGGATGACGAGGAGGCCATAAGAAAGGTCCATTATTGGCGATCCATTGATCGTAAAAAGCTTCTTTTAAAAAATTATTTATCAAATACGCGTTATGTGGGGGAGCACCGTCGTGCTGATAAAAAATGTTTCTATGTTCGGCGAGAGGTAAATTTTCTAAATAGTTATTATTCAAATTTTGTAAAATAGATCTTTCACCAAAAAAAAAAACGAAAACAAAGAAATTAACTATACATATTGGCAGAAGAAGAAATCTTTATAACTTACTGTTTAAATTTTCCTGATAAAATTCTAATGCCACCACTCTATCGTTTCTTATGGCACAGTAAACATTAATCGGACAACTTTCTTGAAAATTTCGCTCCCTGAACACATGAGGATTCGAATCACTCCAATAATGCGCATTGTGTCGGTTAAAATTTCCATTTTTGGTAAATTTAGCTTCATCTGACCATATAATATTTCCCAAATAAGAATCGTCGCCTACAGACCTTATTAGAATAAATTCACAAAAATTTTCTCTTCTTAGAAAATCTGTTTCTTTTGATTGTTGAACCATTTGGAACGAAAACGGGTGAAATTTATGTTTAAATTAAGATTCTGTGAACTGAATCCTTGCATAGTCCCGATTCCAGAGCAGCTTGTCTTAATGACATCATTGGAAATGCATGAAAATATCCCAGAATTGCTATTTCTACGTTTTCGTCATCATCAATAGGCTTCCGCTTTTGAATTCTTGCCTTGACAGAGCCATAGTTTTTAAAATTATCTAGTATGCGTTTTACAGTGTTTGGTGACGGTTTCCGTTTTTGTGGATATCAAGTAGCAAATGTACTACATGTTCTTGATATTACTTTATCACATTCTCCATAAATAATAAACAAATTCAAAAAATTCTTCGTGGGTGTAATTTAAACGCAGTGGAATTTTTTGACATAAGAGAATGACTGACATTACTGATTGTTTCTAACCATGGCTAATTTGACAAAATTTTTACTAAAAATTCTTGAATTTCTAAGAAAATCGCAAATATTTGAAAAAGTTGTAAGTTAAACCCCCACAATGCTTATATCAGAAAAAAAATTAATTATACATAACTTGATGTAAAAAATACAAGGTGTTCCATTTGACTTAGGCAAGTTTTCGCGGTTTGAAGTTTACAAAATGTAACGTCAAAAATGGAACATTTGGTATACTATTATTAAATTTCTTTAAACTGTAGAGCGTAGCTCACCTTATGGTCTTTCTGCATGCCAAAAGGCAAATGAGTATCTTTTACACGAAGAAAGTTATAAAGGTTATTGTAAACCATTACATCTGTCAACATTTTTTTAAAATGTCAAATATCATAGGCATAGGATATCCATGTTTTTGACTCAGAATTTTATCTTTTCAAAAACCCTAAAATATATAGAATATTCCATTTAAATAAGCAAGTTGGTGTCGACTTCCGGTATAATCGGAAGTTACAGATGCATGTAATTTATTTAGTTGTATTGACCACACTGTCATTAGTAATTTCCTAAATTTTCAAAATTTTGTGTTGCGTACTTTTCCTTATATCAATCGATGCAGTTCCTAGTGAGACACCCTGTATATAAAGAGCCTCAAAAATATTTTTCCCTGTTGACACCACAAATTTTCAGATTTTTGCGACAATATGTAAAATCCCTGACGATTCCTTGATAAAGTTCAAATTCCCTGACCTTTTCAGGTTCAGGTTTTCTCTAACTCTGGGAAACCTCTAAGTATGTAAAATTTAATGTAAATCGTGAAAGACATAAAACGACTAACAATAACAACAAATTTAAAGTAAATTTTTAAAATGCAAACTATTTTGTTCAATGCACAATTCACATCGACGTCTTGCGCACTCTAAATGGTGAACCCAGTTCATCACACGCATTTCTAATACGACTAATAAGTTGATTGTGTCAACAGGAGTCACATGCACCCGTTTTTTTAAAAATCCCCACACAGAAAAGTAAGGGAGTCAGACCTGGGGATCGTGGAAGCCACACAACTGGACCCCCACGATCAATCCATCTCTCTGAAAAATGTCTAACGAATTCTTTACAAGTTGGAACCAACCCATTCTTCTTAAATTTTGTGGAATTTCTTCCCACATATTGGCTCTACTTTTAAGAATTGCAAAAAATTTTTGGCATTCACACGTAGTGGTAAAAAATAGGGCCCAAATAAATGATTTTTATAAATTCCAATTCTTACACTGAATTCATCTTGGTCGAACGGCATAAGGATTTGCATCGGACCACAATATGTTAGACAGAAAATTTTATTATTTTGAATTGAGTTGAGGACCCACCGGCAAAAATGTAATCTCCGTTATGATAAATATGCCTGTGATCTCGTCTTAAGGCTCGGGAAATTTGGGTCTGGGAAACACCAAGAGAAACGAAGACACTTCGAGTGCTCGTTGTTGGGTCTCTGATTTCACGCAAAATTCACTGGATAATTCTTCCTTGCCGAATGCTGATGGTGTTTTGTCCATTCCCATGTATAATCCTTAACCCTTGTTTAACAAATCGGCGATGAATGTTTACGAACAGATTGATGCGGAGGATGTCGTCTATATGAACTTAAAATGAATATCCGCTTCTTGATTTGCAAAAATAAACGGTATTTTAATTAAAAATAAAAAAAACCTGTAAAAATTTAACTTTTGATTAACTGAAAGTACAAATTATAGGACAATTTTTGCTACTTTAGATGCCATTGTCGTGTCGATGTTTGACATTTAACGCATTATTTTGTTGAATTGTGCATTGAACAAAATGGTTCACATTTTGAGAGTTTAATTTAAATTGTTGTTGGGCTTATTTGTTATTATCGTTATTATTTGTTATTTTATGTTTTTCACGATTTACATTAAGTTTGACATACCTATTATTAAATAAATTTCTGACTTGTTACAAATATTTCTGTTTACTTTAAAAACGCTGCATCTTATCGTCTTGCGACACGAGGGTCTTTTTAAAACAAAATTGAATGTTCTTTCATAGGTTTGAAAAAAAATTGAAACATTCCAGTTGGTTAATATTTTTTTCAATTAAAGTCCACCTAGGTGCCTCTCCATCCACACAACTGGAAATATTAAATAATAGATTTTAATTTTACACTATTTGAGTAGCAGAAAGTTGCTAGAAGATAACGTTATTTTGCGAAAATCCATTTTGAATTTAAATAATAACAAAGCAGTGTTTTTTACTTGTCTAATTTTCACTTTTATATAATAAAAGTGAAATTTAGACAAGTAAAAAACAATGTTTTGTAATTATTTAATTTCATTTGAGTAGTACTTAGCTTTTTGTCGCAATATCATGATTTTGTTTTAAATATATATAAAAATTAAAGGAAAAATATATGTCACAAACAAGGCGTTCTACAAAACATGTTTATGGGAACTTCTCTTCTTAAAAAAAGATATTTTATCAACTGGCAAGGTTCGGCTAACTCACCCTGTTTATATTAGCAGTGTCAAAAGTACTTAAACTTTTACCCATGGATGAAGTAAAAATATGGCAGTCGACAATATGTATTATATTCTTCAATTATACCTATTTTGCTGTAAGCAGAATATGGACAATATTATTGTGTACTCACATTGACTAAAATATAAAAGTAGTCAATTATTTTCAAGTATATTACGATATTTAACAGTATAACTTTACTAAAACATAAAGAATTGAAATTTTGACGTTTATTTTGTTTTTTCTTTTAATTTATAAAAGGATAAGGGGAAGAGCATTTCATAAAATAATTTTAGGAAAAAGAAATCTTGAATTATTCAAAACATTCAAGTTTGTGCAAAATGTATGTATAGTCGTCAATCATATCCCATTTAATTGTAAGACATCCTGGCATTTTTCTGATACTATAAATAAACAGCTTTATAGAAGATATTTGTAGAAAAAGTTTAAGATTTGTAAAAAGTGAAGAAGAAATTTCGATTATAGTTGCTCGTAGTGGAAAATAAAAAATGGATTTTCGCAGTCTTCTAAATTTAGAACATATTGCAGTAAAAACTTGACATCTGAAACTATTTGGTCAGTCAATTGTTTTGAACTTCAAAAAATGTGATTTGCAATAATTTGTTATGCACACAAAGACGAAATATCGTATTGTATAAAAAATATCGCAACTAATTAATAAAAATACGTTAAGATAAAGCAGATTATAAAAAATATATCTGACTAATTTGGAATTCTTATTTCCTCAGATATATGTTGGTATATAATAATGGAAATAAGAACATTAGCATTTTTAAAACCACAACTTTCACCAATATTTCTTTACGAATGACAATAATGTATGTAAATTTTCTTTTCTCTTATAATACAGCAAATATTTATTATTATATAAGCTATTTATACTGTAGGGTATATACTTTGTATCAATGTTGAATTAAAAAACGTTCAAATGGTTAAAATTTCTCATTAGCCAATCCTAACTAGTTGTTCAAAATCCACTCTACTTGTTATGTCATCATTGTTATCACTAAAATAGCTTACATACATTACATAACTTACGTCGTAGTTATTGATAAGGACAAGAGCTTAAAATTTTAATATTCTGATACACTGAAAAAAATTATGGTAAATAATGCTTGCATAAAAAAATACTTTATTTATCCAGTATTACTGAAATTTTATTGTTTTTTACACAAAACATTTAAAATTTATAAATTACAAGAATCGCATATTCACAGAAGTATTCTAAACTAATTTGCATATTATTTGTAGATTTATATTTTTATTTTTAATGTATACGTTTACTGATATTTCGCTCAATAATTACAGACGATGCTTTTTTTTTCAGTAAATGTTGTAGAGGCTCTGCAAGAATTTTGGCAAATGAAACACGCCAGAGGCGCTGATTTGAGAAATGGTGCCCTAGTAATATACGAATCTGTCCCGTCAAATGCACAGCCCTACGTGTGTTACGTCACCCTCCCAGGGGGATCTTGTTTTGGAAGTTTTCAGGTATAAACGTACGAAGTAGCAGAAGGGCCACTGACAATTTTGATTTTTCATTCCGATTTTGAACTCGAAATTCCGAGACTAAAATCGTAATTCCGAGATTAATGTCGGAATTTCGAGATTAATGCCAGAATATCGGAATTCTGACTTTAGTTAGATTTCCGGAATTAAAGTGTGAATTCTGAGAATAAAGTAGGAATTTCAAGATTAATGCCGGAATTCCGAGATTAAACTCGGAATTCCGAGACTATGGTACGAATTCCGAGATTATTAAAGTCCAAATTTCAAAATTAAACTCGGAATTCCAACATTAAAGTCGAAATTCCAACTTTAATCTGAGAATTTCTCCTCTGTTCTACAAGATATGTTATTCGTTTATTACCATGTACTTGTAACTTCAGCTCGATACGTTTTGTATACCATTGTAATACATAATTATATGCATGTCCCTATTAGTTACAAGTATATGGTAATAATCAAATAACACGTCTCGTAGAGCAAAGGAGGAATTACGAGATTAAAGTCTGAATTTCGAGTTTAATCTAAGAATTTCGAGTTCAATCAGTGAATTTCGACTATAATTTAGGAATTCCGACTTTAATATAGAAATCCTGACATTAATCTCGGAATTCCGACTTTACGATATCGGAATTCCGACTTTAATCTCGGAATTCCGACTTCAACCTCAGATTTCCTACTTTAAAGACGGAATTTCGATATTCCGACATTTATCCAAGAATTTTGACATTAATCTCGAAATTCTGACTTCAATCTGACAATTCCAAGTTTACAGTTATAATTCCGACTTTAAAGTCGGAATGAAAAAAAATCGGTGGCCCTTCTGCGCCTTCGTATAAAAGTATTTTCAAGAGGAAATAAAAATGGTTATTCTGAAAATTATTGATCATATTGTATCTTCCCGATTTAACCTTTTTCGATCATTATCTGAATAAAATTGAGAATTAGACGCATTGCCAGACATTTCTTAGAGCCCAGATTTACATTTAGTAGAAGCTTTACACGTATGTATGGTGCTATTTATTAGATAAGTATCACGATAGTTTTTCTGATAGGGTATCTAATATGCCAGACATCATCACTTAGTTCAACAGATTATTAAACTGTGTTGTCGATAAAATTTACTATTAACATCAGGAAATGTCGATATAAATCTACTAAATTGATATTTGTTTTACATCACGTACGACGTGTCTCAGAAATATCGAGATATAAAAATTACAGTGGATGGGGCCAATATGGTCAATTGTCAATAAGTCCATCAAAAAAATCTTAGGTGTTTTACTTTTAAAAAAATAATCTTATGCATATCTATTTTCTCATATTACCTAAATTATTATTTGTAAATCTAGCAAGCGTGTAAGAAAAAACGTGAAATAATTAAAAAAATTCTAAACCAAAAAAATTCACGATAATAAATAATCCAACATAATAATTTACTTAATAGTTCTAATAGAGAATTAATTGCGTGTTCATTTTGTAATTCTAGTTTTTAAACCATCAGAAGTTTTATACATGTTATTTGAAATCGAGGGTTAAAGGTAGACCCCGGACAATTTCCGTGAATATCCGTAAATCCCGAAAGCGGTTTCCAGATCGGCCTGTCTTTCCCATAAGAAAGGAGGCTTGCATGCGTAGCGAGAGATCTAGATGTATTCAGTTTGTCTACAAACGTAGCAGTTCGCGAATAGCTGGCACGAGGATAAAAATAAATAGTAACAATTATGTCGGTAATATCACGGAGGATGCGAAAAATTAGCAGGGAGGACCCTCACCGACGTCAGTCAATTTCTTAAAATGAGCCTACTTTAATTATAATGAATCAAAATCAGCAAAAAGAATATGGCATTCCATTTAGAAAAACAAAGTTGTATTGTGCTGTGCATTTGTGTGCCTCTTCCAAAAAATTCAACCACATCTTTGAATTCTATTCTATAAATTAAAAAATTTGCTATTGATGTTATTTTTTTTACCCAGAGTAGTTTACGAAAAAAATGCCTGCTCCTATGTAGCTGCCGGACCTTGTAGAGCCACGTAACAAATTTAACTGAGATATACCTATATATGAACCTTTGTTTAGAGACGGACCATTAAAAATCACTTAAGTAACTTTTCGATGACATTTAGCTTTACAAACACAGATATTTCAGGTTCATTGTTTTAGGTGACTCACTTACAAAATAAGACGTCATTTTACATACAACATCCACACTTTATTGAAAAACTAACGAAGAAAAGCACGTACGACTTCTACCACCGTAGTTGGATAATTACCTTCTGTAATAACAGAAATAAATAATTTCAGTATTCCATGTACTCTTGACAAAGGCCTAAAAAGCCGAAACACGTGTAGAGTTTCTAATAAAATATTTTTGAAACATTAAAAAGCAAATTTCTTTCATATATTTAAAAAAAGAAATTATTTAGTTTAAACATCATTTTCCCCACAGCCTTTATAAAAATTCGTTGGTATTGATTCTAAATTTAATTATATACCGGGTGAGTCACGAATTGCGCTCGCCCCGATATCTCCTAAAATATTTGGAATAGAAAATTGAAATTTCGAGGGCTTATTATACGACTAAAATGCCATCTTTTCAATAAAAAATCAAGTTTGGTGCACATCCGGTTTGACCGGAAATGCTCACAACTTTCGATTTTTAAATGAAACACCCTATAAATTTTTACATTTTTGGAATCCAGAGGAAATTTTGAATACAATACATCCATTTTGGTCACTTTTTGATAAACATTAAAAATTCTAAAAGCTTGGTTGCATTGTATTTTGGCTGAAATCTCAAATATTTCTGAGCGGATTTTCAAAATTTTGGTATCATTAGATTCGTATGAAAATGGGGTATTTAAAAATGTTGGTGAACGATTAACTTCCCATTTAAAAAAACCGAGTTAGTGGGTAAAAATCACATTTAAAAATTTTAAACGCCTCTAGACAATTAAGTAATGCAATCATATTGCTCTTTTTATTTTTATAGTAACGTAGCACACAAACTAAAATATATTTTGGGCACCACAGCACTCTGGATTCAGAAATAGATTTTTAAATAAAATTTTTAATGTTTATCAAAAAGTGACCAAAATGGATGTATTGTATTCAAAATTTCCTCTAGATTCCAAAAATGTAAAAATATATAGGGTGTTTCATTTAAAAATCGAAAGTTGTGGGCATTTCCGGTCAAACCGGATGTGCACCAAACTTGATGTTTTAATGAGAAGATGGCATTTTAGTCGTATAATAAGCCCTCAAAATTTCAATTTTCTATTCCAAATATTTTAGGAGATATCGGGGCGAGCGCAATTCGAGACTCACCCGGTATGTAATAGATTTACTTGTATCAGGGTAATTACTTAGTACTTTCTCAATTTTTTCTTTCGTTTTATAGTAGAGTGCTTGGCGTTCAATTACACGCATAAAAATAAGTACTGTGGGGGTTTCATTGTTACAAGCTGAATTTTCCATAAAATAAATGCTTAGGTATGTACTGCTGTTTCAAAAATCCCGAGGTCCTCAAAAATCGTCATGTGCAAAAGAGCACTAAAGTTAAAATATGAGTTAAGCATGGTGTCAATGAAGAGACAAAGTGCGATTTTTTTTTATATACAGTGTGTATTTCTTCTGTCTGCGGTCTCGTTAAGGTTAGAGGCATGGTTAAAAATTTTAATTAAACTGTGAGAAGGACATTTCTTAAAATTACTATCAATTATACAGGTCGATCCGTAAAAGTGGTAGATGAAAGAATATATATATTTTTAAATGGATGACCCAGTTTTTTATTGTTTGAAAACTATTACGATAGCCTATTCAGCAGCAAAATATTTTTAAAAGTTGTTCGATGATAAATGAGAAAAAATATTTTTATGGAAAATTGACGTTGGCAGGTATCCCTTTGAAAACTGATTTTGGATTTATTTTTGAACATTAATTATTTTTCTTTGACATCGTTGTAGTTTATGCCATACTTTAACTATTGGCTGATATAGAAAAAACTCTTTTTCAAATGGAGCACCCTGTATATTTTTGTAAAAAATGTGCAATTTTTATTTATCTGCAACTTTGTTATATGTCATATCTAAAATGAATAGTTTTCGAGAAATTATGGTTTTTGTGAAAATAATTTATTTATTTTTTTCAAATGCACAGCAAGACAAAAAATAAAGGTAACATTTTTAAAATTCAATGTATTAAAATTTAACAAAAATAGCATTCATAACATACAACGAAAACTAACAAAAATTATCATAAAAGATGTTCAATGTGCCTCCCATTTTGTGATATACACAACTCAACTCTTTATTCAAAAGAATTACCGACTTTTCTGGGAGCGTTAACGTCGATTCTGAAAAGCGTTTCTTATTCTATTTTTCATATCGTCTCTAGCAGTAGGAGGAATTTGGGAAACTTGATCTTTAGCAAGACCCCATACATAGAAATCCAATTTAATAAGGTCAGGTGACCTAGCTCGCCAATTTATGGGATCTCCCATACCGATCCATCGGTCAGGAAACACATTGCTCAGCTATTTTCTCGAACACTGTAGTGGGCAGGGGCATTATCTGGTTGTATCCACAGCCTTCTTATTACTTATAAAGGTAATAATTCATCTACAAGATTTTCTAAATCGTTTTGTAAAAAATTTAGATAATTATCTCCATTCAAGTTGCCATCAAAGAAATGAGGTCCACAGTTCTTACAAAATTACGATCTTCCGTAGCATAAAAATGTAAATTATGTCTGTTGACATTTCCATTTTTATGAAAAGTTTTCTCATCAGAAAAAAGTACATAGTCAACAAAATTTGGCATGTCCTGCATTCTATTTGCCGCCCATACAAAGAACTTGAACTTATTTAAAAAATTTCGCTCATCCACTTCTTGAAGAAGTTGTACATGATATCGACGAATAATTCTCGTTATCGAAGATTGTGATATATCGGTTTGCCGGCTAATATTTCTGGAACTAGTATGAAGATCTTCTACCAAACTTAATAAAACCATGTGTTCGTTGTCTTAATTTGTAGTCCCATTTATACGATTGACTTTTTTATAAGAAATGTCACCTGTCTTCAAATTTGTTTTTTAAATTTTTGAAAGGTGCTTCTTGTGCATGGGTTCTGTCGTGATACATTTGAGCGTAAATTCTGGAGGCCAAAAAAACAATTTCTGTCACTTTCACCATATCAATTAATTCCTGCTTCGTAAAATTCATTTTTTACTGAAAACTAGGAGGAGGTTTGCAACAAAATCGAAATGAACTAAAATCAAATGACGTTAGATGTCTTTGTTTCTATGAAATCATCTCAAAGATACCTTGACTTCTCTGAACAAAACATCTACTTACACATAAACAGCCATATCTCGAAAACAATTCATTTTAGGTATGACATATTAATTCAAAGTTGCAGAAAAATAAAAATTACACATTTTTTTTTTACAAAAATATGCAGGGTTTTTATTTGAAAAAGTTGAGTTTTGGCAGTTTGATTATTTATAAGTTGGCGGTGCTTTAATGAGCAGCTTGTATAAAGTACATATTTTCTACATCAGTTAATAGTTAAAATATGGCATAAGCTACGACCATGTCAAAGAAAAATAATTAATCCTCAAAAATAAGTCCAAAATTGGTTTTCAAAATGATACCTGCCATTGCCAACTTTCCATAAAAATATTTTTTTATCTCATTAGTCATCCAACAAATTCTAAAAATATATTACTGCTGAATAGGCCATCATAATGGTTTTCAAACACAATATAAAAAATTGGGTCATTCCATAAAAAAATATACCTATATTCTTTCATCTACCACTTTTAGAGATCTTCCTGTATAATTGATAATAATTTAAAAAAATGTCCTCTTTCTCATAGTTTAATTAAAATTTTAAACCATGCCTCTATCTCTGTATCTCCTATACAGAAGAAATACTCCTTATTGACACCCTGTTTGAACAGTAATAATAAGTATAAGTATTCTTGAACAATTTACAATAATGCCACAATTTAGTAAATATATGTCAACTAACAGTAATACTTATTATTTGTTTTAAACCACGGCCTACTAAATTTCACTGATTATGTGTGAATTTGGTCGTTTTTAGAAAAGCATTTTCAAATTTTACTACTAACTAATTTGTATGCAAAAATGCCCTTGATGAAGAGCATTTCTTTGTTCAAATTTTGAACACTTTATTGACAATTTTATGACAAACAACACCTTAATGATTGGCTAAAAACTGATATTTTCAGAAAATTTTACAAATAAAGCAATTTACAATAGATTTTAAGTACATAGATAATAATTAGTCGCTGTCTGAATAAGCATTCCTTGTCTCTGGATTTACAAATACTTTTACAAAAAACATTTATCAAAAATTTTCCATGGCTTACTATTTTGTTTGGTTAAGCAATGGATAACTTTTCTTAAATTAGTCCCTTGAAAAACAATTTTTCTTCGGCATCTGATACATCATCTGAAAGCTCCTTTTGAGCGCAATTTGGAAAACGAGAAATCCAATATGACTGCCATAAGAAAAACAAAAGTTACCTTGGATATCTCGAAAACAAAAGACTATCGAGCATTTGTTTCTAGACCAAAATATTAGTCTCCAAAAAGTGTCATAATAATGTAAAAGTCTAAAACCTCTTTGACCAAGGATTTCTTGGCTACAGCTAAAAAGAGAAATCACAAGATTTCCGAATTCGGGACACACGGTATGCTTCACTTGTTTTTTTAATTTTAGTGCCCTTTTGCATACTCATTTTTGACGACATCGGGATTTTGAAACATCAACACATAAACATTGATTTTATACAAAATTCAGCTGTAACAACGAAACCCCCACAGAACCACAATAGGCATTTTAATGCATTCTACTATTAGGAAATATGTTCATTGATATTTGATTTAGGTTATACATTTGAAAATCATACTATGCAGTACGCATACTGGATACTATATATTATACAGTACGAGAGTTTTTAACAAAGAGTTGTTGACATTAGCTGAAAGCATATAATCTCCTGAATTACAAAAATTTGTTTGTTTATTAATTATAGAACTGTCCAACCAAAGCTGAGGCTCGTAGAAGTGCAGCAAAAATTGCTCTAATGAATTCTGTGTTCAACGAGCATCCATCCCGTCGAATTTCAGACGATTTTATAGAAAAGGCTGTAGCTGAGGCTCGATCCTCATTTAAAGGTATGGACAGAATTATATTTCTTATATCCGTTTATTCCTAAGACTCTCCGTCAAACCAGTTTTGCAAGAAAACGTTTTCGACAATAGAATTCCAACGGGCAAAATACATTAAATGCAAAACACAAGATATCGATATATTCACCCAATCGATGTATCAAAATATCCAATTTAAAAAATAAAACAAGTACGTACCAATCATACCAATTTTCTGAAGTAGTCTCCCTCATATCGCTTACTGATTTTTGCAGTGTACATACACTATCGGACTCGATTTCATGCAAAACTTGCAGTTAATGCGATAAAAAGTAAGAGGATTAGAGTTTATATATACGGGGCTGTTTTCAGCCGGGGAACGTAAACGTCACAATAAATAACATTCATTCTCGTTGCTCTGCTCAATCAGCAACCAGCAGCGCAGAGCAACTGTCTTTGTCGTCTACCAGTTTTCTATTATTCCATCACTGTCTGCTATACTTAACGCAGATTTTGCATAAAATCGAGTCCAATGGTGTAACAGACTTATTTATTAAGTTTTGTTCCCTGCGCTCCCACCAAAACGTTCAATTTTCTGGTTTTATTTGTTTTGTAATTCAATCTTCTGGCGAAGCTATCGTCAGCCTTTTTTTTTTCATAAAAATACCGTATATTCCTCCTTACTTCAAATTTATGAATTTATCAACAATCCACTCAGTACCAGAGTATGTCCACGAAGAAAATGAGGCACCTAAAAAATGCTCTTTTCTGGCTCACAGCAATGTACTAAACCCGAACTAGAATAAATATTGCTTATTGATATTTAAAACCGCTGCTTTGCCTTGTGCAACTAACACTTTTAATTCTCTTTTACTCAGACATTTATTCATCAGAGACTGCATGTATTGTTTATGCGACTCAACAATACGCTTGGATGAAACAGTGCCTTGAGGCACATACCGTAGCCAACTTGCCTATATTTTTTTTATTATTCACGTTAATTCATGCTAAATGAAATGGAAACTTCATTAATAATGTTTTGTACCGAAATAACTTTATTTTATTTTCATTGTTTGTTTCACGTTTCTGTTTGTAAAAAGTTAGGTACGTATTTTGCTTACGTTTTTCTTGAATACGACAATAATTACATATTTTGACCAGTTACTCGGCTCTG
Source organism: Rhamnusium bicolor (assembly GCA_029963845.1). NCBI lineage: Eukaryota > Metazoa > Arthropoda > Insecta > Coleoptera > Cerambycidae > Rhamnusium > Rhamnusium bicolor. The sequence continues at coordinate 1,580,496 of JANEYF010002177.1, read as the reverse complement.
GTTCCGTAGAAATTTGTCGCTATGCACCTCTTTACCATATTAGTCATCTTTTGTTGGTCAAATTATAATTATTTTTATTATCACAGACAGAGAAATCCATTTCTTATGCGGGCTTTTCAGAACCAGACCAATATCATGGATTTTTTCCTGTATTCACTACCATAACAGAAAATGGATGTTAGGGTGGGTATCACATCGCTACAATACCCATAAAGCCGAAAATTGATGAACCATCGCTTGCAAAATTAATATCATTGCCATCCAATAGTCCTTCAGTTCGGGTAGTCACTTTCAAACACAAAGCCATAAAAAATGCATATCCATCATTTCTACATATGAATAATTTTCCATTTCAAAAATACAATAGTTATACTGCGGACGATCACCACTTTGATGTTAATTAAATTTTGCAAAACCCAACTGACTGTTCTTCAAAATTTTACTAAAGCGTTATAGCAACGGTGTTCTTTTATTTGCTACGGTAAATTCATATTCAAATCCTTCGGTTTAATAATTTGCAAAAACAGAAATTTAAATATCAATTTGCTCAATAACGGTTGTCGATATTGACTTACACAATGAGGGCCGTATTTAAGTAAAAATGTTCAAAAATTTTAAATTTATGGAAAAAATTAAAAGAAAGTTGAATACAAAAAAAATTATTGGATAAAATACCCTTGTTCCCCTTTAAAAGGGACGCCCATGATTTTAATCCAGCCAAAAATGAACTAGCACAACTGAATGCCAAGGTTTTTATCTATTTATCTTTCACTGTCCCTCAAATAATAGAAAAAAAAATAATCTGAATCCTTTTAAGGACCTAACTCCATAGGGATGCGTTTTATGCCACATGTTTGTAAGAACTTTTTGACTTATCTTAATGAGTACTATGCGCTGTAGAAGTTTGCAACCCTATATTAGAAACACCCTAAAGTTCGACATCCTAATTAACAAAAGTAGTGACGATTTAGTGTAGTTTTTGCTGTCATAATCGGTTTTTTCGTATGATTTACTTATTTTCAAAAATATGTTTATAAATTGAATTTTCTTGTGCATGTTTCCTGTTTCACATTAGTTTTAAAAATTCACTTTCAAGTCTAGAATGGCTAATCTCCCTTCCCCTCCACTAATAGTTAAAAACTTCACTAACAATGAGTCTCTACATATTTATATTGAGCCGCAAAAGGGTGCTAGTGTATAGTTTTTAATTAAACAATTTATTTGCTGACTCTTGACTGTTTCTTAAATAAAAAACGCAAAACTGCATGGTTTTATAAAAATAATCATAATTTTAAAACTAAAGCAGAGACGTAGATTTTCAAAAAAATGTGTTTTAGGGTAAGAATTGAACTTTTTAATTATACTATTGTAAAGGTTTAATCGATTACTCGTCATCCCAGTCACCTATCAAGTTTAACTAAAAAACACTTTGTCACCCTATACAGGGTGTCCCAGCCAAAAGTGGGCACCCTGAATAACTTGGGAGATACATTTTTTTTTTAAGAATTGGTGAAACACGTCGACCTTGTTTCCAAGGGGGACATATTTTAATGTAATACTTGTATACCTATTATCTTCCCTCTACCTTACACGGCCACCCCCTCAAAAAAGTCAAATTGCAAAGGGGGTCGAGTGATACATCTTTTGAAAGGTCTATCAATTCCCTACATAACTGTGTATTTTTTTTTAACTTTTATCGATTCGTTATTAAGGAAAATAATTTTATTTTTGAAGATTACACACAATCGAAATCATTTAAAAAATCTAAAATACACGGCACTGAGTATTGAAATTTATAAAAAACTACATTTTTTAGTGCTTTCAAATCAACACGAGTTTTTTCGACAAAAAACACTTTCCTTGTTCGTTTAGTTTTAGAATAATAAAAGACTCATAAGTATTTGATAGTCCTTGAACATTAATTTGTTCACAACCAATTTTAAATCGAGGTACATTTTACCAGAGTGAGTTCTGAAAATTGTTTATACCCTTCAGGAGAGAATAGAAATTGTCAGCATTTATTTTAAAAACGATAATTGTGCTAGAGCTATGGAGCGCATATTCAATAGAAATCATCCAGATAGAAGGGTTGGTTCTCAGTATGTTTTACAGTTATTGACAACATTTATGGAAACAGGTTCTGTAGGAAACAAAAAGCATGAACCTCAGCGACCGATTAGGAATAAAGCAATCGAAATGGCAGTTCTGGGTCATTTGCAGATGGATAATACTCAAACGATTAGGAGAGTAGCTGAGGCTTCCGGTGTATCACGAAGCAGTGTTCATCGAATTGTAAAAGCCCACAAATTTCATCAATATAAATTTAAATTGGACACGAATTAAACGAAGATCGTCGGTTTGAATTCTGTGAGATTTTTAGTGAACAATTAAACGGTAATGCCAATCTACTGTACAATACGTGTCTTTCTGATGAATCGACATTTCAGTTAAGTGGGGAGGTAAACAGGCACAATTGTAGGTACTGGAGTGAAACCAATCAACATTTGTTCATGAAAACTCATACCCAAAGGCCTCAGAAGTTAAATGTTTGGGCTGGCATCTTAGGGGATTACATTGTCGGGCCGTTTTTTATTCCTGACAATTTATGTGGCGAAAGGTACCTCGATCTGTTAGAAAATAACATCGTCCCAATGATTACCTAAATCCTCGAAGAAGACGATAACCTTTTAGAGGGCGAACAGTTTTTTCAACAGTATTGGGCACCCCCACATTTTGCTATAGCAGTCCGTCAATTTTTGGATAATCGGTTACCTGAGCGATGGATTGGAAGAAGAGGTCCTGTGTAGTGACCTGCTAAGTCACCCGATTTAACTCCCTTGGATTTCTTTCTGTGGGGACATTTGAAATCGAAGGTATTTGCAACAAAACCCTCATCTCTGGAAGAGTTACGTGAAAGAAGTGTTCGAGAATGCTGTTTATTGACTCCAGATGTGTTCAGAAATGTTCGTACAGAATTTCAAGACAGATTATACTACTGTATGGAAGTCGGTGGGGGTCATTTTGAACAATACATACGATAATTTAAACTGCTTCTTTTATTTTTATTTCCCGAACCTAAAATAATGAAACAATTATTTCTCAGGAACGAATCGATAAAAGTTTAAAAAAATACAGTTATGTAGAGAATTGAAAGACCTTTCAAAAGATGTATCACTCGACCCCTTTTGCCATTTGAATTTTTTTGAGGGATGATGATAGGTATACAAGTATTACATTAAAATATGTCCCCCTTGGAAACAAGGTCGACGTGTTTCACCAATTTTTCAAAAAAAAATTATCTCCAAAGTTATTCAGGGTGCCTACTTTTGGTTGGGACACCCTGTATAACTTTTTTTTAGAAAGTTGATAATAAGAAGCGTTTCTAAAAATTACAGCACAATGGTTTACAATCAAAATTTTGAAAAAAATTTTCAAATCGATAAAAGTACCGAGGAATTATTACGGTTCAAAGTTTATTATAATTTATGCTATGTTTTCCCATTCTCAAACCGTTATTCAGACATAGTTAGGGTAAACCCAACTTGTCATAAATTTAGAGTTTTGCAGGAATTCTATTGATCTTAAAAAAATTTTCGAAATCTGATCTGACAATGAGTCTTAAAAGCATAGAAATGCTACTTGAACGCGTAACTTACCTAACTCTTAATTCTATAATATTTTCAAAATTAATTATTAGTTTCATTCGAAGGTGATAGCGAAGAAGCTGACAACCCTAACACAGGTATTGGTGCTTTCCGTTTTATGTTAGAAACAAATAAAGGCCGTACAATGCTAGAATTTCAAGAACTGATGACCGTGTTTCAACTACTTCACTGGAACGGCAGCCTTAAGGCCATGCGGGAACGCCAATGTAGCAGGCAGGAAGTTGTTGCTCACTATTCGAATAGGGCTCTAGACGACGACATGAGGTCTCAAATGGCCTTAGACTGGATAGCGAGGGAACAGGAGTGTGCTGGATCCCTCAGGAAAGAGTTAAACCAAGCAGAAAGAGAACTCGAATCTGCTCGATTAGCTGGACGTGAATTGCGTTTTCCCAAAGAAAAGAAAGATATTCTTATCTTGGCTCATAGTCAAGTTAATGTAAGTTAACGAGATATGATGTGAAAATATGAAAATAGAGATAAAACAATTGCGAATGGATATACACTACCAAAAGGTCGGAAAACCAAAATGAATCAGCATAATTCCTTTATTTCTCAGAACCAAAATGGGTAACTACTAAATAAATGTTCTGTACTATGAAACTGTGTTTCTGACTATAAGCATGAACTGGCTTTTCTGAATGAAAGAAATACCGCCGTATATAAACACGCTTTACCTTTATGAAGTATTGTAACGAAGTGAAGGTTTTTATTGTACTGGTTAGGAATCAATCGTCATTTGCACATTTTATTGTAATTAATCGTAATGTCGACTGAACTGGGGTTGCAAGACAATTTTCGTTAACCAAACCGATTTCATCCGTAAGGGTGTTGAACCAGTATCGATTATCTAAGGTATTGGTAAGTCTTATTAATGCCAGCTGTCAATTATAAGCATTTATAAGGTTATCGGTTCTTAATTAAATCTGACATACATATAAAAGAATGTGGAATATTTACTAGTAAGTACCAAATGATATTAAACCTTGTTTTAAAGATTATACGACACAGGTGTTCACAGGACGACGAGGATATTGTAAAGGTTACTTAAATATAAAAATGTTATGTTTTTTGTAGTGAAACATTAAATAAATTAAAACAAACTTTAGTGAGAAAAATATTTATGTTCCTATTTACAATACTTACTAAAGTTGGATGAAAACTCCTGAGGTAATGTGTATGCCTTACTACATTTATTTGCACATGAAAACAGCAAGATTTATTAACTATTAAATGAAATAGGAATTCATCTGATTTTATTTTAAAAAGCGTTTGTTTAACTTCAGTTGATGTGATGTACTTAAATTTTGTTTTCTCCATTTGTTTGTTCTCTATTTTTGTAAAACTATACTACAGTCAAATTAGAGTTGAACACAGAAAAATATAACAGATAGCTGATAATTTCAGTAATTCAAATATTATAACTCACTATCTTTTCAGATGTGGATGTGTACAAAAATACTCTCAAATGGAGATCTTAGAACTTGGCAACAAAGTTATTAACAATTTTATAATTTTGATGCCAACTTCACACTAGCAACATAACCATCGGTGATAATTACAAAACCCATACTATCAGTTAGCACCAATTTTACACCCATAATGAAAAAACAGAGATGCTATTTTAATGGAAACCTCACACCAGCACCACAACATACATATACATATTCTGAAGGTGCTAAATTATGGTATAAGTTTCGCAATTAACACCGATGGTTGTGGTGCGAAGATCACAGGCAAGATTTCTATAGTCTTGTAAATGTGTGTTAACTATTTTTTAACAAAAACGTTGTCAAAACAAAAATAAAATTATCGCCGGAGGGTTAAGAAAATCCTATGCATCTATTTTACGCATGCGCTAAAATTCAAATCCCGTTTCAGATGTGACAACAAACATGGTACCTATTATAAACGACGGACCACTACCATTTGCTAAAATTTCACAACGCATGTGTTCTTGGGCGAGAATGCAATTAAAATTCCCTACAGCAAAAATACATTTTCCTACTTCTAACTTTGACAGTTTTAGAACTCACGCTTTTATGTATACAGCGAACGTTTTACAGCTAATTGGGCTGTTTCTCGCTTCCTAAGCGACACTTTTTCTTGTCCACCCAGTTATTTTCATTCATGTATCTTCTTTCCGTCGCCTTCATAACTCCCTCCATCCATTTCTCTCGCGGGTCGTCCTTTCTTCCTTCTTTCTGAAGGAGACCATTGCCACACTCATTGAGGCCACCCATTTGGCTTCATACACCTCAGATGTCCATACCACAGCAGTCTTCTTTCTCTATGTCTTCTATAATTGTTTCTTCCGTGTTCATTCTTTCTCTTATTTCACTGGTTCTTATATGTTGCAACCTAGATACCCTACAGCTTCTTCTCAACGCGTGCAGCCAGTCCTGATTTCCCACGTTTTGGATCCGCACGTCGCTAGCTCAACCCCTTCCTGTGCCTATAAATGGGTGAATTTTGACAAATTTTTAGTGTTTTTAAAATTTACCCAGCAAAATGTCGCATAAATTAAAAAATGTAGACAAAATAATTTATTTCTCTATAAAAATGATCTAACTCCTGGCATCAACGAAATCAAATAGGCATGGTTCTACTTATCAAGGTTAAGGCATCTGCATGAGCAATGTTAAACAGATCGTCCAATTTTTCAGAATAATCGTCTATTTTGCCATTCTACTCTCTTATAAGCATCCTTCTGTATCTTTTATTTAGTATTTTTAAGATGTCCTTCAATATGTGTCAAAATATAAAGCATTCCATTTAAAAATAGCTTATTACGTCCCTGTTTATTTACAAAAGTTTTCTAATTCTCAAGAAATTTTTGAACCCTGGGAAAAATTATGTAAGATCCAATTTTGGCCTTTTTTATGTTCAGATTGCGAGTGACCTGGGAAAATGGAGGGCACAGACATAAACATCCCATACAGTAGTTCTAAAAAGGTGGACAGCTTAGCCTACATCAATGAAGATCTAATTTGTCAAAATAGTTACTTATTAAATATGATTATGACAATAATTTCTAACATTTTCTTATGGTATTGACAACTTTATAATCACACAATGAAGTGGAAGCAGAAATTCAGGACAACTGTTAAAAAAATCTACTTGCAACTTCATGATGTTTTGTATACCCATTGTAAAACATATATTTCAAAAGTTATTTCAAGTATACACAAAAATGGGATGTCGGGTGGATTGTTCAGTTTTGTTACAAGAAATCATCTGTTAATTTTGGTTGTAAATCATGTATTCATAATAAATTCAAACTGATACTCATTTTCAGTGTTATAAATACTTGGAAGTATTGGGTGTTCAATTAGAGTAAGAAGAAGCACATCTTGAAATTGTCAGCTTTCTGCCAATTTTTCATCTAATTTGACTGTTATACAGTTGCCATTTATTAATGTCAATAATGGGCCAGTTTTAACCCAACGACAAACGAGGATCAGTGGGTGTGGTTGTGGAAAGACGATTTTACGCGTATTAGTTATGGAGTAGTTCGATGAAAATGATTTTTTACTCGACTCGAATATTTTCTGTGATGGCTAGAAATTACATTTACAAGTATTTGCAACTCATAATGTCACAAATCCAGTACATATTTAACACTTTTTCAACTAGTCATATACCGGGGGTAAACGAAAACTGGCTCACCCCCTCTATTTTCATTGTTTATAGAAATAAGTTAATGAAATTTTAATATGTTGTTATACGCATAAAATTGCATTCGAAGACAGTATTTTCAGTTTTTATGCACTTCCGGTTTCGCCGGAAATTACCCCAACTTTCTTATTTTAAATGGAACACCCTGTATATTATTACACTTTTGGAATCTATGGTGAATTCTGAATATAACAATATACATTTTTTCTTTGAATTTTTATTTATTTCTTTTTTTTACGAAAATTTTAATTTTTGATTTAGAGTGCTGTGAATTACAAAAAATATTTCTGACGGGGTTTCTTATTATTGTAAAAATTGAATAATTGTTTGTTTTAACATAAATACCTTCTTAGGATAGGAACCTTCAAAGGTGAGAAAATTGGTTTTTCTAAAAAATGCATATTTGTCAAATCTCAAAATGGTGGCTCATCACGATATATAGAAGATACATCTTTTTACGATTACAGTGATACCCATAACTTAGCAATTCCATAAGAATTCACAGTAGAAAAATCAAGGGGGCGCCTGTGTAAGAGAGTATTTTTCATAAAATAGTAATTCAATTTTTGCAATAGTAAGAAACCCCGTAAGAAATATTTTTTTGTAAATCACAACATTCTAAATCAAAAATTAAAATTTTCGTTAAAAAAAAGAAATAAATAAAAAACAAAGAAAAATGTATACTGTTATGGGCAGAATTCATCGTAGACTCCAAAAAATATAAAAATATACAGGGAGTTTCATTTAAAATAAGAAAGTTGGGATAATTTTCAGCGAAACCGGAAGTGCATAAAAAATTAAAATACCGTCTTCTAAAGCAATTTTATGCGTACAACAACATATTAAAATTTTATTAATTTACTTCTATGAACTAGGAAAATAGAGGGGATGAGCTAAGTTTCATTTACACTCGGTATATCGGTTCATATATAAATATGGTGCAAGCATATAGTTGTTGAACACTAATATTTACAAAGAAGGTTTAGTGCCATATTCCCCAAAAAGAAACAATTATGCAGCTATGGACACGTGTTTCGGAGTTATTGCCCCTCATCAGCGTAGCGTAGCTAAGGAATTGGATCTATGATTGGATAGATCAGAAACAAGAACTAAAATAAGGCTGGAAAGTACAGTACACAGTACTCAATTAGTGTCTTCATGTTCAAATGTGCCACATTTAGGGCCTCGATGAGCACAGTCAACACACAGAGCTCTATGTGTACTGCTCATTTCCACCTGGCACATACAAATAAGCTGCATAATTGTTTATTTTTGGGGAATATGGCACTAAACCTTCTTTGTTTTATTTTGAACCCCAATAAATCTATCTTGTTTTACTAATATTTACCTCTAATGTTGTTGGTACAGTAGTGGCAATTTAAAATTTAAGGTTCCCAGCTTACGTTGACAATACTGACGTGGTTTTCCACATAACATTAAAACACTATATGCTGCACTGGACGCATTTCGTCAACCAGGTTGGCATCATCTGTGCATGATCAAAATTAACCTTATGCCTTATGTCCTATTTATACCTTAACTATTGTTACAGTTCGGTGAACCGTGATTCATTAACCAATAGAAATGACTATATGGGATTGACCCTCTATCACTAGTCATACTCTTTTTACACTTTGTAATTTCCAAGCATTCAATTGTGTCCAGCTGTCTAGAATTTTTTTACATTCTTAATTAATCTTAAATTGCCATCTATTTTATGGTTGTTTTCAAACGTATGTTAGGCAACACTAGATTTATCTGTTCAACCATATTTGAAATGAGCCATATGTTACTTGATTTTAATTTGAATTTATCGTCTAGTTCTAGTTTGTCCAACATACTTTTGATTACAGGCCTTACAGCTAATTTCGTAAAACCCCGACTTTTCGTTTGTTCCAATTTTGTCTTTTGGATTGCCTAAGAGTTTTTATAGTTTATTTCCCGATGAATGGACCACTCTCATACCTATATCTTTAAAAATCTTACTAATACCACGGGTGAATCGAGGATCTTATGGAATCGATACAAATTTCGAATTTTCTCTTTCATTTTGAAAGGCCGAGGAAATTCAAAATGTCTCATTAAATATATGTTTCCCAATTATTTTATCAACTAAACTTACAGCATATCAATTACATACAGCTATATCCTTAATCAATGTCTCTTCTTTTTCAAACCTTCCTTTCTGCATTTTGTGTTGAGCACAATAATGGTGAAAGTTCTTAGAGATATATCTTAAAGTACTGGAATATTTTCCCTATAGGTATGCCAAATTCTAACTTATTTTCACTATTTCTAATTACTAATACATCAGATTTTTAAAGATATAGGTATGATGATATTAGTTCACTCAACGGAAAGTAAGCTACAACTTTAGGTAAACCAAAACATAAAATTGAAACCAACGAAAAGTCGGGGATATACGAAAATGGCTGTAGTCAAAAGTATGTTAGACAAACTAGACGGTCAATTCAAACTAGATTCAAAGAGCATATGGCCCATCTCAAATATGGTAGAACAGATAAGTCTAGTGTTGTCCAACATACGTTTGTGAACAACCATAAAATAGATATTAGTCTTTTAAGATTAATTAGGAATATAACAAACACTAGATAGCAACCTTGGAAATCACAAGGTGTAAAAATAGTATGAATAGTCAGAGGGCCGATCCCAAATAGCCCGCTTTATTAGCTAGTGGGTCACGGTTCACCGAACCGTGACAATAGTTTAGGTAGAAATAGGATACATTGTTAGCATACGATTAGTTTTAATCACCTCCAAATGATGCCAACTTGGTTGGCGAGACGCCGTCGAGTGCAGTATATGGTGCTTTGTAGAAAACCACGTCAGTAATAGTTTCACATCAAAGGTTAATCCACTTCAACATTGCGACATGGATTTGTTAAAATGTGGAAAGTTAAATACGTTAATTCGGCCGAGGTAAAAATATTTTCATCGTTCCATTCTGTGTGTGGCACCAAAAGCAAATCGCTTTGCTAAGCGATGGCTCTATATCGTTTCGTTATTATATTGTGAGACTGTTTTGTTATGTTACGTAAATTATTTTAATGTTCGTGTTGATATTGTATAATAGGAACTGTCAAATTGTTTACAGATCTCTTATTGCTTTATTATCGTTAATGTTTTTATTTTGCAAAAACCCGCTTCCATTTCAGTTATATTGTGTATGTGTGTACTGTACTCATTTGCATGTGTTCAAAAAAATATATAATTAGCTTTAATTTTTAAAGAAGCTTTGTCATATATCCACGAAAAGGATTAATTGAACTCATACTTATGTCTATGTGTACGTAGAAAATAACATAAGGTTACTGCAAAAATCCATCTAGTCCAAATTAATGAAATATTGATCTAGTCCAAATTAATGGAATTTTTGTAAAATGACCATCGTTTACTTACAGCACCATTTTGAAAATTCGACTTTATTTTTCCCAATGTACATTTTCGAGATGTTTATTTTGCAGCTTATACTATATGCGTTGCTTCGACTTTTGGAAAAATGAAATCAAATATGGCGAAATACCCCTAGCGGGGCATAATTTTGTGTCATATTTTAGTTCTCTGCCCTGTTATTTAAGGTTTCCTAAGAAAAAAATGTATCAGTATGTTTAAATATAATGTAGTTTTGCTAGGACTCGTCTGCTGGGCGCTACAAAATACCATTTCCTTCAAAGCAATCAAATTTTTTAAAAAATTTATATTTGATATAATAGGAGAATATTACAGGATGAAGAAAACATAATCCTCATTTTTATACGGTTGGCTTGCATTTTAGCAGTCTCATGGAGGTATGTTTTAAAAGGTTGTTTCAGTAAAATTATTTTTTGTTAATCTGTTGAATATGTTTCTGTAAACACTAGAGACGCACTAATTGGGACATTAACGACAGATTTCACTGTATCTATGATGGTTTTTGGTATTGGCAGATTGGTGAATTCTTTGTGATATTTTTTCATGATCTTGTACGTTGTAATTTATCGGTAAGTATTTAAAATTTGGTCATAGATAATTCAAACACCAAAAATTCTGCGTCATCGTACCTTATCAACAAAATAATACATATTCAGTCCCCTGTTTATAATGTAATGATGTTTGTTTCTGCGGAATTCAAGTGGTGGATTTTCTCGGATTATTTTTACACACTGCACCATATAGTATAATTTACCAAAGCGTCGGCGTAGTCTCAAAAATGTGGATTAAAAATTCTCTCTTTCAACTGATTTTTTTTTAATCAAACTAGGTTTTTGCAATACCTGACGTCAATAACTGTTATTTTGAAAGATAATAGCAGAATTTTAGCGGAATGGGAAATAATATTTATCTGTGTATTTCATTTTATTAAATACTTAATCAAGAATAATTTAATTAATTTAAAATGGAAATTGGTTTTTGTTATACTTTATTAGCTATTGCTGAATTTACTAGCTACTATGTTGACTGATTAATATCGCTATTGCTGACATACACTGCTAACTACATATTTTATATAAATAAACTTTTTTTTTATTAATTTTAGTTATTTTATTTTCCCCCTGAATCCCACTGAACTCATATGCAATTTGTTGTATCAATAGTTTTCGAAAAAACCACAAAATAAAAAAATGATAATATACAGGGTGTCTCATAACTAAGTACCTTCCTACAAGAGAGTGATATAACTATAAAAATGAGTTGTTTTGTGTATAAACATTTGCTTTATATCGGTTTATAACTGGGGTAAGTAAAACAGAGTTATTTGCCAATAAATCTAAAAACATCTGAAGTTGCAAAAATTAAATTTGGACCATTTATTAATTTCATAACGTTACATATTTTGTCAAATTTTCATCTAAATATCATGATTTGTTGGGGTTGTCACAGAGGGGGTGTTGCCCAGATAACATTTTAAGTTATAATGTTTGGCCTATATGCCCAATTAATAGTGTAATGGTCGTAAAAATAATTTTAATGACTGTAGGTCGTCTAAGGGTCGTTATAAGGTTATACCCACTACTATCGAAACTCCTTGTCGTATGAAGGTCAAATGGTATGCATAAGATGACTAATTGGACGCTAAAAGTGGATGGTCATGAGGCTGTCGTTAAGAGGTAGTCATCTACAATACAACCCTTAACATGACTTAAGGGATATAGTTGTATTAGGGTCGTTAGAAAAATAATATGAATTTATTATGACCTTGTAGAAAGATAGTTGTACAAAGGTCATTAAAAAACATGATAAGACCTCAATAGGAATTTGAGACAAAATAGTGCCTAAAATTGAAGAGAGTTGTAAAAGAGGTTATATTGATTTGGAATACGACCTTCATACGAACCATAAATGAAAATATGGCGTCCAAAAATTGATAGCAGTAACAGAGGTTATATTAATATTGAAAACGACCTTGACACGACCCATGAACAGAAATATGACGCTCCAAAAAGTGGTAGTCATAACAGAGGTTCAATTCGATCTCGGTACGATTCATGAATCATTAATAAAAATTGAGCAATTTATTGCTGCCAATGTTAGTCTATGAATAAAAGTACGAGACTGAAGAAAATTATAGCCGATGATTCTTTCCTTTTTTGGAAGGCCCGGAAATCAGTTTTTAGATACATGCCTGCGTGTGGTCAAAATTTAAAAATTTCGCCTCATTGCATTAAACCCCCCTCCCCCTCCCTTAATTTTCTCCTGTATAGTGGCTTCAGGGCCTCTCCGGTTGAAAGAGACCCTAGAAACGGCTCTGATCGTGGATAACCTCAACACACACAATATAATTTTACACATTCGGAATCCAAAATTATTTAATAAATTTGCATCAAATTTCATATTTCTTGCATGTATATAATCAAGTAGCATGAAAACTATTAAATGATATCAAATGTGCGTATCTGCTTTTTTTTACTTTTGTTTTTCACCAAAAAATATGCGCCAGTCACCCATGCGATGTCCATAATACCGTTGCAGATGTAAAAATAAGACTCAAAAGTAGTTTAAAGCATGCAAAATGACAATATACTCATTTGAAATGACAGTTAAGTCACTTGAACGGTATGAACACGCCATTGGGTAGTCGGTCATATTACTTCATATTACGTCAGTAGCATGACTGAAATGATATCAAATGTGCTTATCTGCTTTTTTTTACTTTTTTTCACCAAAAAATATGCGCCAGTCACCCATATGCGACGTCATGAAACCGTTTCAGATGTAAAAATAAGACTCAAAAGTAGTTTAAAGCATGCAAAATGACAATATAGTCATATGAAATAATAGTCACTTGAACGGTATGAACACACCATTGGATAGTCGGTCATATTACTTATGTATGAATAAATGGTTGAGTGTCATCACATAGATGTCTCATAACTGGTACTAACATATTTTTTCTTAAAATCGATAGTTGTGATTGTAGTGATATTTTTAACATACACGTGTAAATGGTATAATTTCAACAAAAAAAAAAATCATTACATCCAAGTGGTTGGGTGAAAGTCAACAATAATAGAGGAGTGAAAGGGAGGCCATTAAGATGTTTCAAAAAAATGTTCTGATATACATGGCATTTCATTTGAAAAATTGTTACTTGACCTTATAGAATCGTCTTGGCTCACCCTGTATATTCGAGAGCAATTTCCTGTTATAGACTTTTTGTCTAGTTTACTTATGTTTTTAAATCAAGTTTCTAGCTATCATAGATCTCGAAATATCGAAGTCGGACGCACTATTGCCCCACCCTGTATATAAACAAGGAAAAGTAAATAATTGTAGATCTATAAATACCTGCTTAACATCTGCCTGATAACTAATATTAGTTATGATACGGATTACTTTCCGTTGTAGCCCAAAAATTCTACAAGCACAAGGGCGTGACCACAACTTATCAGACCAGAGGATATCTGAGAATATATGAGACTATAACAAGCTGTTATCAAAACCCGCCTAGGAACGAATTTTGAGAGAGTTCCTGTGACAATATATTTTTGGAAATTTGTTTATATATGTTGGCTCCAGTTTAATTTGGAGTCTAAAATAACATCTAAAAACTTTACATTATCCGGATTTTCTAAATCATTTGTGGGTCTATGGGAGAAAAGCACATTGACAGTTTTATTTTGAATTAAACTTAACCTATTTGCTACAAACCAGCCTTGAGCAGCAACCCGTGTATCAGACATGAGCTCCCTAATGTTACTCAAATACTTGTGTCCTGTTATCAATGTTGTGTCATCAGCAAACATTAAAGTTCGACACTTGGGACACTCACTTTCAAATTATTTATATATATCAAAAAAAGAGTAGGACCCAAGACCGATCCTTGAGGCACACCATGTTTACCACATCTTAATCTAGAACAATTTCCATCGATAAATGTATATTGTCGCCTCTTTGAAAGATATGTAGATATTAATTGACATATGAGGTTATTAAATTTATAATAATTTAATTTATCAAGAAGCACATGATGAGACACAGTCAAATGCTTTTTGTAAATCCCAGAAAGTTACTCCCGCATTGACAAGGTCAATGATAACGTAATTTGTTGATTTTTTTTAGTCCCAAAACCGTACTGGTTAGAGTAAAATAATATATTATTTTCAAAATGTTTGGTAATTTGAATTTTTAGCAATTCGCGGTGACTTAAGAAAATTAGCAACAACTTTTGTCACAGCCTTTAAAAGGCTTATTTTAGTGTGTTAAAAAAAATCTACATCTAATTTTATTATTTCAATGTATTCTGGTTCCTCATTGGCTCTAAAATTTAACGTATGTATATAGTGTAGTTTAAGTAGCGCGCTCATCTTTGTGAGATATTAAATATTGTTATACCTCAATTTCTACCATTTTTCGACGTAGCATATGGGATAAGTTAAAAAGTTTTCACCAACGTTATAAACAGGTTCAAAAGAATTAAAAATCCAAAGGAAACCATTCAGCCTAAGGCTACGTTTTCACCAACTTAAATTTATAAGTCGCTGTTAAAAGTTTTCTGTTAGTAATATGCTTTCACCAAATAGATATCAGTTTATTAGTAAATGTTGTTGTAACATTGTGCGTAAAATTGAATTTCAAGACAACAGCCACTCATCGACGTTTATAGAAAGCTAAGGATGTAGGAATGGATACAGGGGGACGAAAAGGAGATCGCCTTGAAACCAGATCTTATATATTTTAACCGTTTTTTTTTTATTAGAGAATAAATTAAATCTAAAGTTGTGTGATATTAATTATTATCTGTATCACTCAGTGCGAGGGAACTCATCTTCACCCCCTAGAAGCGCCTCAATACCAAAGATGCTATGCCTCAGATGTCTGAACGATTTACATTTCCCCAGGAAGTGATAAGACGTTTCTTCATCCCTCCCATGTAGGATCATCCTCAACACCTATCGATGATATATGTCTCCTAAATCCGATTAAAAGATTCAGAGTTTTTCGACTCCAGCCCAATAACCAGGCCGATCTTGATTTGTTCGACCCAGTCCCAAAATCTAGAGTTTGCCTTCAGGCCCTGTTGGTCCTCCAATGCTTTCTTAATGTCTCGTGGGCCCACTCATTGATGGCCGTCGTGATCTGTCTTTCTGTGACGCCCACTAGGCACAGATTTGAGGCAGCTCCAAGTCTGGCCAATGAATCAGTTTTCTCGTTTGCCTGGAACCCCGATATGTTTCGTACCTGCATGGAAAGCTCTTCTAGGGCGTCTCCACACTCCTGAATGACAGTTGATCTCGTCCTTGGGGAGCACAACACTTTTAGAGTTGCCTGGCTGTCGGAGGCTGTTCCGTACCGTTCCCGAGGTTTATAAATCCACAAGCGAAGTAAATCAAAGTATTTGCTTGTTAAAAAGATGACTTAACGGATTTACAATGTCCGTTATACCTACATCAAAATATCGACATATCGTCAGAGGAAGTAATTTATGAATAGACAAAGGATCTGATCTGGTTCCGTTCTGAAAACTAAATAAAAGTGGTTATACTCAAAGAAGGTGGGAAGAAACATTGTAGGATAGCACAAATAAATAATTATAGACAATATAAGTTTCTACATTGTTGTATAACTTGACCCTCAAATCCAATTTCTAAATACGCCACTGATACTGTGACACCTTTGAAATTACAGGACCCTGTCATAGACCATTTAACTCTTATGGTGCCATCTGCTACACACGACAGGAACGATTCAAAAGTTCATATTCCTTGGTTGAAAAAGTAGTGACCCCACCGATAACCTTTCCTAGTTGCGCTGTCAAAAAAATAAACCAGTACCACAGCATAATCTGCGCCAGTACAGCGAAAAGACAGAAGAGTTCTGCGGTTCCGCCCCCTATTTTTATATAAATTACAATGAAATTTACTACACGGTTTTAATTTGTTATTGAAAAATAAATAGCTGTAATTTTACATTCCTTTGGTAGTCTAATACGTAGTTTTGTTCTGTGTGTTTGTTTTACAGTTTTATTCGCGTTATTGGTTTAATAAATAATATATGTGACTTGGGCGATTAGTTAAGTATTCCCATCAGTTGTCAAGTTTAATTGTTTACGATCTAACAGTTCAACTGAGCCTGCCCTTTATAAAAAGGACTATTATTTAATATAAACTGGTATGATTACATAGCCACAATGACGGTTGATTTTAACGATTATTTTTTGGGTGAGTTTTTTTTATTCAAGTTAACCTAAAGGCTTAACAATTTGATTCAATTATACCTATGTACATGAATTTTTTATGTGCTAGGGGGAGAAAAATAATGGATTCGATGTGTTATACCATAATATGAAGTATGGACTTGTAGCAAGCAAAGAATTTGCTGATTTTCTGAGGGAAAGGTAAGTGTTTCAGCTGCCAGTTATATTTTTAAAATTACTAATTTTATTTTTAACACGGTCAACTTCCTTAGATCGAACATAGAAGAGAATAATTCAAAATTGTTAAGTAAGTTAGCTAAACAGGCTGGTAGTTGTTGTGTACATGGTACATTCGCACCGCTATGGCAAGTGTTAAAAACATCAGCAGAGCTTTTATCCGTTTTACATATGCAAATGGTACAGAAAGTTTCTGATTTAGTTAAGGAAGTTAGCAAGTATGCTGAGGATCTTCATAAGAAACATAAATCGGTAAGAATCTATTTTCTTAGGCCTGTTAAAAAAATGTGTGATAAAAACTTATTTCAACACTTAACAACAAAATTTAATTTCAAACAGTTATTTTTGTGTATATATATATATATATATATATATATATATATATATATATATATATATATATATATATATATATATATATATATATATATATATATATATATATATATATATATATATATATATATATATATATATATATATATATATATATATATATATATATATATATATATATATATATATATATATATATATATATATATATATATATATATATATATATATATATATATATATATATATATATATATATATATATATATATATATATATATATATATGTTGTTTTTCAGGTTTTCGCGGGTGGTGAATGTTAAATTCGTTTTCCGGGTATACTCCCGCGTAGGTGATAGGCCCCGAGAGGGACCGTGGTTGTCTGAACGACGTTTCGGCAGAATCTCATCTGCCATCTTCAGGTTCTAACCGTTAACTGCTTAGTGCGGCTTCTGGTTACTTTCGAACTGAATTTCAGTTCGAGTAACCAGAAGCCGCACTAAGCAGTTAACGGTTAGAACCTGAAGATGGCAGATGAGATTCTGCCGAAACGTCGTTCAGACAACCACGGTCCCTCTCGGGGCCTATCACCTACGCGGGAGTATACCCGGAAAACGAATTTAACATATATATATATATATATATATATATATATATATATATATATATATATATATATATATATATATATATATATATATATATATATAGGGTGAGAACATAAACATAAAACACGACATAAATTAGACAACCCCCAAACTAACGCCAGAGCTGCACGGACAGAGTTACACAGTTGAAAAAAACATGGACACACACAAACAAACCCTTTGACTTTGTCAGAATTGAACCCGGGAGTCGATAGGCAGTAAACCCGCTATGTTTGTTACTTAACGCTCTGGCTCACTGCGCAACTGAGTTTGGTTCCTGAACCAATTTTTAGGTGAAAAGCTGAATTGAAGTTTGTTCCGCTTCATTTTGGAAATAGTGTCAATTTTTCAAAAAAAAATAAAATGCATTTTGGAATTTTAATAGTTTAAAAAGTGCAGATAAATTGTTTGAATCTCTGATGACAATGTTGTTTTGATTATTTCTTCCTTTTTGGGCTTAAGTTTAAATTAAACACTTAATGCTGCTTCCCCTGTTTTAATACACCCCAATATCCGAAACAAAGCAGTTAAGGGCAAAACTTCATTTAAACTCTTCATCTTAAAATAAGTTCAGGAATTCTAAATTTTCTTGATGTATAGCGTGATCATTTTAAGTGCCTCCCTCAATTTCATTGCTTGATTTTTCACCTAGGAAAAAATTACAATTATGTATGTATTTTTTTTCTGATGAATCCGAATTCGAAAAGAAAAAAACAGTTGAATTTCAAATAAAAAAGTTAAGACCGAAATACTGAAAAGTGCAAAAATTACCACCCTGTTTATTAATGTGAAAATGGACATGTGACATTCAGCTGATATACCTAGTTTTGGAGTTTTTTCCTAGGTGAAAAATCAAGCAATGAAATCGAGTGAGGCACTTAAAATGATCACCCTGTATGTTATATTTGTATGTATCTTTGAATACAACTTCATTGTAAACATAGATTTTCAGTATTTTTCCCAGTTGTTTTACTAGAAATTCGTGATAAGATTGCAATTAGAAACAATCCTCTCATTCAATACTATTTTAATTCAAAACTGATTAGTCAAAATGACTCAGTGCTGGCAAATTTATTTATACTTAATGTATAAACAGTCTGATTATTGATTTTTCTGCAGTGATTGTTATAAATATTATTTAGAATGCCTAGTATTATACACTTATTCATTATTTCAGTATGTGGACTGGTTTGCTAAAATATTTTAATAAAACACTAGATATAAAAATAACTTAGTTTCATATCATTTAAACTGTTTATGGTGCACTTAGTCTGATATTTATTCACCTTGTTGGGTTAATATACGTATGTACTTTTAAATTGCTCCAAAATTGTAAAAATAATTTTTATAGGTGTTTTCAAGTGTTCATAAATCATTAACTACTTTCAAGCAAATCTAAAAATAAACATTTTAGTAGGTACTTAACTACAAAAATTTATTTTTGATTATACAAAATGAATTATTAAATTAATTGTTTAGTTTTATAAACAGGAAACTGATTTGCTTTAGTTGATACAAAAGCATTGATTACTTTGTATTAAAGCAGTATAACCAATCCTGTTCCTGTTCATAAAGTTTTATATAACAGCCATGAATAATAGGAAAGAAGTTTAATCATTATCTCTTTTTATTAGAATATTGAGGATGTTACAACTCTTACAATTTTCCATTAATGAAGGTATTCTAATACTAAATAAATTGCAGAGGTTGTCTACTATCTAGAAAATGTTTGATTTAAACAAACATACCTTATATTTAAAATGATTAATTTTTATAAGCATTATTATCTTTCATTAAAGAACAATAATATAATTGTTTAATATTTCTGTTTTAAAAGTCATTTTTTCTTTCAATGAAAATTTATTACGAACAAATACCTGTCGTTCACTTAAAAATTTAAGAGACTTGATGAACAAAATGACTAAATAGGTAAATTTATGTTTCATAAAGCATACCAACAAATGCCTAAATTATTGCATATATTTTGTTACTGATCCGCGCAACATTTCTTATATACTTACGGGGTGTCCCTATAGTGCGTCAAAGTCCAATATCAGTCTTATTAGAAGACTGGCAAATATTTTTTTTTTATGGAACTAGTCAAAAGGCGCACATTTTAAAAGTATTTTGAAATATACAGAGTGACTAGCTGTAGCAGAGCTTCTTCGAGGTCTTTTCAGCGTAAAATTACCATTCCAACGACCTCCAAATTTTTTGTTTTTTATGTGGCGTTGCCGAGTTATTCGAAAAAATAAGAAAATTTTCGTCGGAACAAAGTTTAAGAAATTAAATCGCAGTATGTGTATTACTGTTATATTTCTAAATGATCTAGTAGCCATGGTTTTGACATAAATTGAAAATAATTTAAAGTAGCATCAAATTTATTTCTGGGTGCGTCATGGTTGCCTTTGTTGTGGTTTAATTAAATCACGTTTGAATCTACCTCAAAAATTTATAAATCGTTTAATATTACAAAAATTGGTATCTACTATTTTAAAAATTCAAAGCTATTTTGAACCTAATTCTATCAAATAAATAATATCTAATGTTTATAGGAGCTGTTTAAAGTGATCTCCCAGTACATTTATGCATATCTGTAGATGATTTTCGAATAATTTACTGACATTTCTTAAAATGTCTACAGTAAAATTCTGAAAAAGTTTCCAATAGACAGTCTCATATATTCTTTTGTAGTTGTAGAAGTTTTGTACACTTGCTCCTTAATTAAAGCCCACAAAAAAGTCCAGGTTGGTCAAATCAGGGCTTCTGGCAGGCCAACTATGGGGTTCTCTTCTTCCTATCCAACCATTTGGATAAGCGTCGTTTAAATAATCATGAATAACAGCAGTGTGGTGCATAGGTGCTCCTTCATGTAGGTACCACATTATCTTCCCAATATCCCTGTGGTTCTACGAATGTCACATAATCCTCAAATATTCAACAACTATCTTATTTGGCTATTTGTTCGTGAGATGTAAGGATTGATTATGTCATTATAATGAAAATTATGACGAGTAACATCCATTTTTATGTAACGTTGCTCTATCGGTAAACAAAACAGTCAAAAAATTTCTTTGCTCTATTTTTTGTTGTGCACATTGATAAAATTGTATTCATAATCCCCATAAATCAGTTTCTGCATTAGTTGAACGTGGTAGGGATGAAATTTGTTTTTTTTTTTTTTTGTAGGATTCGATAGACTAAAGATCATCTAATATCCTGAATATAGTGCTGCTGATTATTCAAGTAAAATTTTGATATGTAGGTAATCATATTTAGATCTCGAGGAAATATTATTAATATAAATTTGCAATATCTCTATGATCAGACTGCTATAATCAAACTAGTTTCTCTTATCTTGATTGTCATGTACGAAAAATCAATAGAATTTCAAAAGCTATCAGTGCTGAAACACAATTAAACAAGTAATATTTGCTAATTAAATAATTAGCTCATATAGATTTTAAATGAATTCAAAATAATTTTTGTATCTCTGCTTTGAAACTTTTTTTAGATTGTTTAATTGTTAGAAATTCATTATAACTTTCAATAATCATTAATTTTCGCGGCGACAATACTAATAACTTTTTCTGCTGTGTTATTGATTTCTACAAGTTGTAGTTCAAAAATGCTTCATGATTTTTAAACATAAAATGTTAATGAAATAAATATGCTATAACTAGGGACACACTAATAGATAAATTTGGTAATACAACAGTGTTTCAAGCGCGAATTAGTCAGATAATGTTAGGATTAAAATTCAAAACTTCATTATTTTTTACTCCTGTAACAGAAATCATCACTTTTTTAATTAGCATAGTAAATATTTTAGAAAATGTGGGAGGTTTTTAATTTAAAGTATTTTATTTAAAACTTTTGACAGGTTAAGGAAGAAGAATCTGGAACTCTAGAGGCAGTTCAAGCAATGCAAGCAGTCACATTAAATGTACAAAAATCAAAAGATACATATACTCAACGTGGACTGGAGTTGGAAAGATTACGTAAAGAAAGTACTTCGGCAAAAGAAATTGAAAAAGCTGAACAGAAATTAAAAAAGGCCCAAGAGGATTATAAAAACTTTGTAGAAAAATACAGTAGTGTTAAAGAAGATTTTGAGAAGAAAATGTCAGTTACTTGTAAAAATTTCCAAGACCTGGAGGTTAATCACTTGGTTCACATGAAGGAGTTTTTAAATAACTATGCCGAAGTTGTGGAATGGACACATGAGCAAATGGGAAAAGTACATAAAGAATTCAGAGAGCAGTGTGTTGAATTAACTGTAGATCAGCTGCTTGAACAGTTTGTGCGGAGTAAGTCCACAGGACTTGAAAGACCAGGTAATTTTGATTTTAATAATAGATAATAATATAATATTATAGTTTTGTAGTAATGGTGTTTATAATATCAATATACAGGGTGTCCCATAATTAAGTACCTTCCCTCAAGGGGGTGATATACTAGAAAAAAATATGTTACACTACATCATGTCCTTATTTTAGGCAGCATGGTATACTTACTGTTTAGTGTATGTATATCTTACAGTCAGTGTGTCACGTAAGAAAAAAATATTAATGAACTACCAAAATGTAATGAAATAAATAAATATAACACTCGAAATGGCAGTAATGTTTATATACCAGCCTTTAGATTAACTCGAATAAATAAAGGTCCTTTCATTACATCAATCAAGATGTATAATCTTTTACCCAAAAAATTAAAAGATGCAAACAGCTCAATTGCTTTAAAAGCGCAGTTCGAAATTTCCTAATTAACCATTGTTTTTACACTTATCATGAATTTTATATCTTGTGTACTACTACTATTTGATACTTAAGTAAGTCGGTGAATTTATGTCTATTTTCATGTATAGTTTGTCTAAGATCTTGTGTTTGATTATTAATATGAAAGCTGATAATATATTATATCTGAATTCAGAAAAAAAAATTACTTTAAATTGAACTGAATATACAGGGTGTATCACTTAAAATAAAAAAGTTGAAGTTGTTTCTGTCTAAACCGGAAGTGGAAAAATGAATGATACACATTTATAATCAGTGGAATATGACATGCATTAGATAGATAGATAGATATCGTTTATTTAGCCACATTATATACAGGTTTGTACATTTGTAGCAAGTCAGAGCACAAAATCTTATAGTTAAAAAAAATTTTTTTTTAAAGATCATCAGGGTTGATATGTATAAATATAAATATATAAAGCACAAATACAAAAACATAAGCTATAATGTACATAGTATATCCGTATAAATAAAAACGCATATATGACAAACCAGTGTATATACAAACATACATACACACATGCACATACATATACATGCACATACACACACATATACACACATGCATGCAACATATACACACATATACATACACACATATATACACGTCTACATATACACACACATATACACATACATACACCTATGAACACACATAAAAACAAAATTAAACTAATTAACAAATTTAAACTAAATACCGGGTAGTTCTGCTCCACATCAATATAATAAATACAATGCGATTTTAAATGGGTAATCTTTTATCA
The DNA here is from genome assembly GCA_029963845.1 of Rhamnusium bicolor. Classification (NCBI taxonomy): domain Eukaryota; kingdom Metazoa; phylum Arthropoda; class Insecta; order Coleoptera; family Cerambycidae; genus Rhamnusium; species Rhamnusium bicolor. The sequence continues at coordinate 1,556,739 of JANEYF010002177.1, read as the reverse complement.
TCTATTATTATTTATCAATTTCTTGTTTATTAGAGTGATGCCCGTAAATAATCTTCAATTGAATAAAAACAATGTTTTAATATAATACTTCTAACATTGTTTTTAAAATGATTTAAATTTAGTGACTTTTATTTATTTATTTAATTAGAGAGAAGTGTATATGTAAAGATGGTAAAGGCATTATACCGAATTTTAAGAATAGTGGTTGACAGTGTTCCCTATTATTATTAATTCCACTGATTATTCTGACAGCCCTCTTTTGAAGACGAAAAATTCTTATGGCATGACTTGAATTACCCCATAAGGTTACTGCATAAGAAATACGCGAATGAAACATTAATATACAGGGTGTTATTTTTATATTCTTCGGTTTTTCGGCCATAACTTTTTTATATGACGTTCAATTGTTTTTTTCGTTTCAAATTTGTATTACTCAGAAAAAAATAAGTATAGTTTTGTAATTTTTTTCTAGGTGAAAAATCAAATAAAGAAATCAAGTGGGCACTTAAAATGATCACATGCTATTATTCCGCGTTTTTTTTATACAAATTTATTTATTATAAATATTGGTGTATCAAAGATAATGTAAGACAATATTTTGCAGGTGTGTTAGATCTAGAGGACCCATTGACTTCCCCTACCCAGGAATTAGAGTTGAAGCCAACAAAGCGAGAAGGTAATGGTCATAGTGAGCAGACAGTGCCAACACATGCCAAAACATCCCGTCGAACAACCTCTCTCCTAAATCTCTTCATGTCTAACTCCCAGGGTACGTTATGGACTCCTGGTGGCTATAGCACTATTTAACTGGGGCTTGGGCTATTTTTTAGGGTCACGTGAAAGTCGTGCAGGTCCTTGCAGTGCTCCATCAAGCCCCACTAGTCCAGATGGGGAACAGCAATTGACACGTCACTCACACCGTGGATCCAAGTGTAAATTTTCTTTCTTTTTAGATGTACCAGGACAAAAATTAATTTGTATAAAATTCCTTTATCTAATACTTTACATGAATTTAAAAAATCTTTAGGGTGGCCGTTCCACAGGGCTCTGTTTTGGGGCTTGTCATCATTATTTGTTCATAGGTGGATGATATAAGCCAAATTATGTATTTATGCATTTGTTATTTTAAAAAATAGAGGAATTTTATATTTACTATTTATTCTACCAATTCATTTATTACATCTGCATGAATGGGTCCCATCTTTTTCTAAATTGGTGAAGGTTTTAATATCTATTATTTATTGTTTCCTTTCAGCAGTTCCTGCCCTTTGTTTCAGATATAGTGCTTGTAGATCGTTTTTATTTTTGTTTAAAAATTTATGTTTACATAATTTTCTTTTTGCACATATATAATTGTTATTTATCTCTGCACGTACTATTATTTTCGTATACTACTTGGCGTTGTGTTGGCAAGTCTTTAAGTTAGTAGCACATAACCCTGTTAATCTTCCTTTAATACACTAATTGGTCATTTAAATGGCTATTTTTTATGGTGATAATTTAGAATTCTATAATAAAATGGCCATTTAAATAAACCATCTCATTTCCTTTACAGGCTTTACACCTTACTCTTCCTTCCATATGATAATAATATAGCATTCCTATTAAATTTTATTTACCATTTTAGGGTTTCTACGAAGTAGGAGAGACAAAGCAAAGCAAAAAAAATCCAAGAAAAAAGTTAAAGACAATGTTGACAACCAAAGCAACAAAGAGGAAAAATCTGATTTGTAAGTGCAATTTAATATTTAATTGTTGAATTTAGAAATTTGAGGTGCCCATAAAATTTTACTGTTTGCATAATTTATTCTTGACTAAACCAAAAATAATCTAAGAAATTTCAATTTTTAAGTATATCAATTTCTTTGACCTCGTCAAATTGTTTCTAGTCGGACAGTATGTCAAAGGTACTTTCAGAAATATTATTATATCATTTTGTATATGACTGTATATTTTGATTTTTGATGTACCTTACACAGACATTTGAATAGGGAGGAAAAAGAAGATTCTCAAAAAAGCCAAAGGACTACTGAAATTGCAGATCCTTCTACACAAGAAGTTGATGAAGATGGTTATGTAATAAGACCAAACGTTTCTCATAATTGGAATAGTGAAAAAGGAAGTTTTTATTCTTCATCAGACTCTGATACTGGTAATTTTTTTTATTTTTTATTTACGGTGAGCTTCTCAGCTTCGTTGTGTTAGGGAAGGTAGGAGAGTCCTTCCACCCAGACCGCCCAGTTCAAATAAATTAAATTTGATTTGAGCTTTGCTATACTCATTACTCAATATTACATTGTGAAATATATGATTGAAAAAGAAAAGCATAGTAGGCGGCGATTTTATCCCAAAATTATAGTGAAAAAACTGCCCGTTTTAGGTTTACAGTAATCTGAGACCAGTTTACACAATCACATGCATGCACCACTATTTGAATTGGTCACTCAAACGACTTTCCGTTGCAGTCTTGTTATCTTTCTACAGTACAAAACAAAATAATACCGACCCAAGACCCAATCAGTTGACCACAGACTGCAGAAAGCAAGCTCAGCTCGCAAATCGGTGCGATGAGTCACCGAATGTGAACTTGCATCACGTTTTAGCCAATGGAAATGACCAGATAGCTGCCTATTTAAAATCAATAGTGTAAATTTTAAGCGGATTGGCCTTAGTTAAAAATAGTTACTTTTGGAATCTATATAACTGATAAATACAAATTTTAAATGAATCAAAAAATAAGCATGAACGGACTGAAGAACATCGGCCAGTTTGAGTGTTAATCAATAAAGATCAATCAACAAAGTTCAATATACCAGGTGGCTATTAAAAAACGATTCCTGGTTGAAACTCCATAACCCCGGGGTATATTGAAATATCGATTTAAAATTTTTATCTCTTACAGATGAAAGGTTGAAAGGATATCCTAGCAAATTGTAAACATTTCTTTAGAAAAACAAGCGAATAACGATTTATTACTTCATATAAAAAAACCAATTATATGTAATCTCAATCATCTTACTACTTAAAAATATGTTGTATTGTACCTCCATTCTACAGATTTACTACTCTTAGCCTATGTTTAAATTGTAAAATAGCCTTTCTGATTAAATTTATGGACACTTCTGGCCACACTTCTTCTATTGAACAATGCAGATCTTCCAGGTTGACAAACGGTTCTCGTCTTTGGGTATACACTTTTTCTTGTAATGCATCCATACTGATAGTCCAATGGATTACAATCAGGAGAATTCGGTGGCCACTGATTTGCTTGAATAAAGGAAGAATAAAAGTGTGTTTTCTGCCAAGAAATGTGTTCTTAGAGCTGTGTAACGAGGCACCATCCTGAATAAAAGAAATAATTGTACGGGTACAACCGGCGCATTTCAGGTATTAGATGCTCTCACAAATGGTGAACTTCATTAACTACAATTGATTTTATCAACAGCGGATTAGTAAAAAATAAGCGACTTTTGCCATCTTACGCAGGATACCATGAGCTTCTTAAAAAACCTGGACTAGACGTTCAGGTTGACTGTTATTTTGCCTATTTTGTGGGACTTGGAGCGTAAAATCTTTTTCATCTTGAAAAACTAAACGCCATAGATCTGCATTCGAAGACTTCCTGGAAAGCCAATTTATTTCTTGAAAACAAGTTGCAATGATATCTAAGTCAGACTTAGTTAAGTGAGGTGCCATTATTACAAGAAATCTCGAGATACTTGGACAAAACTTTCACCAAACTTGAATGGTAAATTTAAACATTTGGTATTTCGTTGATATCCATACATCTATGAAATTTGCGGGAATATCTTTCAACCGTTTGTAAGAGAAAGAAATTTCAAATCGATATCTGAATGTACCCCGGCGTTACGTAGCTTCAAACAGGAATCGTTCTTTAATAGCCACCCGGTATAATATTATGTATCGTCGCTGTCAAATCAAAAACTGTTATGTGATGCGAAACACCATAACCTAGTCATAATAAATAATAACCAGTACACTATTTCAGCTATATTTCATTCAGAAATCCACTGAGCTCTCTGGGACCTTGAATGCAGGCGGTTGCGTTACTAGAGAAAGGCTAGAGCTATTAGATGGCACCCATATCACAAAAATTGCAAAATCTCCACATAGCAGATTTTGACTTGATAGCGACGATATTATGTAAAGTATATTTGGTGAAGTAATTTATTAATTACAGATGATGAAAGAGAACGTAAAATACATGTAGAAATAAAACCGCTGAACAATGGTTCGGCCCCTATGTCAGCATCTGTGGATGAGCTTAGAGCAACTGTAGAAAATATGTCTTTGTCACCTACTGGAGGTTTTGGAAGACGTGGATCAAACTTGGATTCAGATATGTCAATGAAGAGATCCCAGTCCGTGTCTCAACAGCTTGGCAAGCCAAGTAGTGATTTATTAGGCCTAAACTTTTTACAGAGTCCTACCGCTTCGAATGCTTCAACTCCAACTAGTTCACATCCTTATGCACCGCTTCAAAGCCCATCACAATTAGCATTAAACTCGCCTACTCTTTCAGTGTCTTCGAAATATACAGGTAACGTAAAATACAGTTATGATCTTTATAACTTTTAAATTTTCTTAAAAAGAATTAGGTGAAATATTCTCAGAGGATGGGGAGTTGCAACAACCACCAGCAAAGCAACCGCACCGTCAGACTCAGACTACTTCCAGTTATATGTCTATACCAAGACCTCCGTCACGTCGCTCAGATCCATCAAGGAACTTGATGGCTCAAAGCAGTATTACACGTGCCGATAGTATAAGTAGTTTGGAATTCCGCACTGCTTGTGTTCAGATGGGTGTCTCTAGGGGACCCTCGCCTTTAACTATAGGTATGGCGGATACCATCCCTTTAGCTGTGGCCTTTCATGAGATAGTTCATTCTTATTTCCGAGGAGCAGATGAAACAAGGTACGGTTTTTTAAAACATTTGGTATTATTTTCGTAAAAAAAACGGCAGTCAAATTGCTCAAAATATTTAAAACCCCTTTATTTTTAATTGATATTTTAACAGCCAAAAGGCTATACTAACAAACAATTATTTGATACGTTTTTGCCACTATTTATTGCTTTATTATTTTAAGTAGAAAGTGCTTAACATTTTCTACCTAAAAGAAATACAGCAAAAAATTAATGGCAAATATGAGTTTGTATTTTAAAGAGAATAAAAACATTGTATTTGTATTTCTTTGCCAATAGCTTGGGGGCATTGTTAGTGTAATGGGAAGATGTTTGGTATTTGGTTGTGTAGCACTAAAACTTGATGACAATCCTTTCGCTGTTAGCAAAGAAACACAGTACCTACTCAAATCTCGACCCATGATAGATTGTGCCTCTTGTTAATTCCTTAAATCTACGATTATATTGAATATTGATTTATTCAGATTGCCTAATTTTTTATATTTGTGTTCATTTGCAGGTGTCAAGTTAAAATGTCAGGGGAGATGATGTTGTCTTTTCCCGCAGGAATTGTTACCATTCTTGCGAATAATCCTAACCCGGCAAAGCTTGCGTTTTCATGTAAAGAATACTCATAGATTAACCAGTATATTACCAAATAAGCAATTAGTGGCTATGTAAGTTTTATTAGGACCTTTAGCCTATTGCTAGAAATCGGAAGGTAGCGATAAATGACATCAACTCCAGGGTTGATGCTAGGTGCTGTGTCATCATGTAAATATGTTCATGCTTATATGACACTATCTTACCTTGTCGTTATTTTGGCGAGTTCGTTAACATACAAAGTTAATACACAGGGGCCTGAAAGTATTGGTGAATGTAACACACACATGTATTTTTAACTAGCGATCACAATAGGAAACATTTATTGTCTATAGTTATTTATTTGTGGCATCTTATACTGTTTCTTCTCGCCTTCTTTGGGTATGAAGCCACTGTCCTATAAATTATTTCAAAAAATTTGTTAAATAAACCTCTGTATCAAAAGGATTAATCTATGGAAATATATAAACAGAAAGCTGTCATGTGTGACATTGCAAAAAAAAGACAATCTTTTATCAAAGAAATCTTCCTTTAATTTTGAGACTTGAATCGGAGAGTATTCCAAAACGTCAATTTTAAATTATCCAAAATATTTAACATTTAAGTTTCATATTCAGGTTAATATTTTTTAGGTGGGACATTTTTGGAAAGGCAAAACTTTTTTTCAAAAACCAGCTCTTGATATCCGTTAGGTGCAGATGTTTATTTAACAGTTTTTTTTTAAATACTTTGTAGGACGGTGCCTTAATGTCTAAAGGAGAGAAGTAAAAGTATATTACCAATATTAATGCAACCACTAAAACATCTGTCACCTTCCAGCCGCAAGCATTGGTGGTTTCATCCACGCTAATCCATGACATATTTGTCATTCAGTTCAAAAAATTTTTTTTTGTTTAATTCTGTTGCATCTCTGTGATAAATATTTTTTTCTTTAGTGCCATTTCCGATGGAACCCGATCATTGCTATACTGTCTACTAATACACTTTTGTAAAAATTGATTGAGACATTTTAAAAAAAGTTAACCTCCGTTGTCTCAAATTTCCCACTTTACCTATGTATTTACGTGTTATTCACATAGACGTTTTATAAATACAACGTATTTAGAGCGTATTCCAATGACTTCGAGGTCATTGGTGTATTCATTTTTAACCTAGGGCAGTGGGCGTATACACGCGATCCGCCTATATCTATCTATGAATTGCTATTGAACACTCGACAATAATAAGCCCTGTTGGTCAGTAAGTAATTGTTTTTTACAGCTGCAAACCATCCAATTACCTGATAAAAACCTTTAATGTTTTGTTCCCATTTCCACAAAGAAAACAGATTTATTGGATTGTACATAAGAATATTTTATCATTTACCGGCTCGGTGGAATAGTTGGCTAAGGCACGCAATGGCAAGAGTGTGGCTATATAATCTCTTCATTGTTCTGCGTATTCGAATCCCGCCCCCAGCACTGGCAATGTCGGTGGGAATAGTTGTGTGTCCACGTTTTTTCATAGGTGTTAACCTCACCCGTGCAAATTCGGCTTTGGATTCGGGGTTGTCTCTAATTTCTGTGGTGGTGTTATTTCATATTGTTTGGGAATGTTTCATTAGGTGTTTATAATATATACATGAAAATCATTTGGAATTTATCGCCACCTCCCGATCTCTACAAATTACATAACAATTACAGCTTATCTTTAAGACAATAACATTTTAAAAATTGAAGTAAAATCTTTAGGATAATAACGTTGATAAAAATTGAATGTAAAATGAAATAATAAGTTTAATTTTTTAATTTAGAAAATTAATATATTTTTTTTACAGTGATAGTGGACAATCATCTGTCGATTTTATAGGAGTGGAATTTAATATGTCAGCTTTAAGTTTATTGCTGAAAAAGCAATCGGAACAAAATCCTAGTGCTTCTTATTTTAATGTAGATATACTGAAGTATCAAGTAAGTTACATCTATTTTGGAATTGCACAGATTGTTATATATTTATGCCTATAAGATATTTTAAAAGTATTGAATTAATATTTCAAACTGAAGCATCCTCTGAAAAAATTTATACATAGTGGTCAATTTGGGGGTTATTTGGACAAAAAAATATTACCATCTATTACAACTGATGCGTTTCGTTGATAAATACTCTCTTACATAGGAGCCTTCAAAGGAGAAAATCGATTTTCTAAAAAATGCATATTTATCAAATCTCAAAATGATGGCTCATCACGATATTTAGAAAATACGTCTTTTTACGATTACAGTGATATCCATAACATAGAAATTCAATAAGAATTCACAGTAGAAAAATCTAAATTTTTATAAATAAATAGGTATGGTATTATAATGTAATACACAAAACCCCATACACAAAATAGTGTGCTGTGAAAACAATTCTCAAATAACATTATTTGTTTAAAATACATATCGTGACTAGTACAACTTAAATTATGCTTACTTTAATGCTAGTATAGCCATTCTTTACTTGATAACTATTTTAACAACTATTTTCTAAATATCGTGATGAGCCACTATTTTGAGGTTTGTACAAATCTGCGTTTTTAAGAAAAACCTATTTTCTCACTTTTGAAAGCTCCTATGTAAAAGAGTATTTATCATAAAACAGTAATTCAATTTTTGCAATAGTGGGAAACCCCGTGAGAAACATTTTTTGTAAATCGCAGCAGTCTAAATCAAAAATTAAGATTTTCGTTAAAAAAATTAAAAATTATAGAAACATGTATACTATTATATTCAGAATTCACCATAGATTCCAAAAATGTAAAATATACAGGATGTTCCATTTAAAATAAGAAAATTGGGGTTGGTGACAATTAAAAATATATTGAAAATCATAAAAAGATGTGCCTTGAAGAGTTTCATATCAGAGAAAAATTTGAAATCGATCTGTCAAACAATAACTGAAATAATAAGGTGTCCACTTGAGATGAGACACATTATATAAACAATGAAAATGGAGCGGGTGAGCCAGGTTTCATTTACATCCGGTATATAGAATATGTTAAAATAAAAGTAAAAAAAAAAAATTAGATATTTTGTTTTCTAGTGAGTAAATTTATATGTTATAGTTAAATGTTTAAAACAGATTCTATTAATTTTATTTTTCTCTATCTTTTAATAACTGTGCAATACATTACTTCTAGATTAAGATTATTAATAACGAATATATGTTGAAGTGGAGTATAAATCATACGATTCATATAGTTAACATCACCTAAATACATTTGTAATATAATTTAGTTCCTACTTTTACTGTAACAACGCCAGACATTTAATTTTTATATAAAATTTTTTTCAAAAAAATTCATATTGCTTTCAGTGTTTTTATAATGTTTAAAAAAAGTGTGACAAACCAGATGATTGGAAATATTTTTATTAACTACAGATATTTTTATAGTTGGTAAGTTTTTTAAATGTTTATATTACTTGGTTCACTTCTTTATTATTATGTATAAAGAACAATTTTCTATGATTTTTGATATTTAATGTTATTATAAGCTCTGAAGCAGTCGAATAAAATCAACCAAACGCATCAGCTGTAATAAATGTATCATTTTTTTGTCCAAACAACAAAATTAAATTGTTATGAATAATTTTTATTGATCTTTTATTTGCCTGTTAATATCATTTACAATTCATAATGTTGTTAAACACAATTGTCAACAGTTAAAAACTATTGGAAAAAATTCAATTGTCATTTTTTGTTAGATTAAACCGAAGCTGGGCGCAAATTCTTGCCCGTTCCAGCTTGTTGCCTATTGGAAGTGTTCAAGTGCCCATACAGATTTAAAAATCGATTATAAGTACAATTCACATGCCATGAGTTCACCAACTCCATTATTAAACGTTACTGTAGCTGTACCTGTACCTGGAATAGTGAAGCATGTGCAAACAAAACCTATAGCTCAATGGTAAGTTAGGCATAAGAAGAAATATCACGACCCGTTTTGAACAAAAAGATCAACAAATCTAAAATCCTAATTTTTTACTTAGTATCGACAAAAAGGAACATTGTAATATTTAGAGCCCGGATCTGTATATGTCGGATGGATGTACTCGCAACAGGAATTATCACGTATTTCAATCCAAAATAAAGCGGATAAATTTTAGTCAATTAATTTAACTTTTGATGTCCTCGAATCCACTCTTTGCACATCAACAATTAAATAACGCAGTCCGTACTACAATAAAGTAAACAAATAAGCAGATGAAAAGAAAATTATTTTAGGTATTTAGCACATGTACGAAAAATAATTAATTCTTAAAGGGGTAAAAATGCCCTTTCTTTAATTCATCCTAAATACCATATAGATCTAATATATAAAATTACAGACAATATTGATGCGTTTTTTTTTATTAATAGGAAATGCAATTATTTAGTTTCATAGAATAATGCCAAATAAAATATAAGTATTTCTTATTAATAAAAAAATACGCATTAGTATTGCCTGTAATTTTATATATTAAATCCGTGTGGTATTTGAGATGAATTATGTCTTCATTTTTTGTTCTCATCAGCAGAAAAATTTTAACGATTTAAAGTTTTATGTTAGTAATCCTTGGGTGATGCATGAGACAGTGGCAATGCCAGCCCGCTTAATATCAACAAAGGTGTTAGAACGCACAATGTAGAAACGATATGTGAATGTGTGGATAGCAGTTGTGGCGAGAACTATGAAAATAATGAAGGACGTGTCTTGCTGTTTGTAACGGAAGCAGCTTTGTATATGAATGCGGCTTCACATTAAAATACACCTATTTTAATCTGGTACATGTGACATGTTTATTATTTCTGTGCATGTGTATACACCTGTGTCCTGGATCCGCCCCTGATATTGACATCATATAATAGGATCCGGACTCTAGTTATATCTGCCATTCCACATATCAGTAACTTAAATTTCTATTGGAAAAAAAAATAACCTCGTTTTTAAAATTCAAGGCAGTGAATCCCAAAAATTATATTAATTACTCTGCTTATTTACATTTTTTTTTAATGTGGAGAGATTAAGTCATTGTCAGTGCTAGGTTTACTATTATAGAGTACTTTTTATAATAATTGCCCTATTTATATAAAAAAAAAAACTAATTTTCAGGCCTACAGAAAGTAACCGCCTCATATGGAGATTCACGGAATTGTCACAGTATTCTGAAAACCATGGTGTGGGATCAGTTGCAGCACGCTATGATTTAGAAAATGGCCCTGGTACCCCTCAGACGGTTTCTACACAATTTAATTGTGAAGGGACAACATTATCTGGGATAGATTTTCAATTATTTGGTCCTGGCTATAGGTTATCTCTAGTCAAAAGACGCTTTGTTTCTGGGAAATATATATGTGATGGTGATCAGAAGTATAGCTCAGGTACTGGTACTCCATCTACAGTTTCAACAGTGTCTTCTGTTGGTGAACCCAATTGCTAGCATTCCTACATATCGTACGTGCAATACCCTTATGTATCTTATATATTTGTATGTCAACTATTTTTATTTATGACTATTTCCATGTTATATAGCCTATATATTATATATAGTTTATGAATGCCATTTTATAACCAATTAAAGAATTAAAGCACATAATGGTTTTTTATTAGTTTGATTACATCATACAAAAAAAAAAAAAAAAATTAGTTTTTACATTTTCTGAAGATTTAGCTCCCCTGGTCTATGCCAGAACATATAAATTTATAACTTTTCAATGGGAATATAGAGTAATCGTGGGATACTTCATGCATCCTGTTTTAATCTGTCACGTAGAATTTATCTGTATTGCAAAGAACCATATTTTTCCTTGGAAAGTTTTGTTTTTAAATTAGTTAAGTGATAATTAAATTATGTTTTATGCATTTTGTATATTTTTTGTAGCCGTTGTACAAGTTAGGTTAGGTTTTTGTGAGTGGATCCTCGTGGACCACTGCTGCCATCAGTCTCTTAATGAAACTGAAAACTGGGTGAGAGTGTGTCAAGTTCCTCTGGCACCAGTTGCCCTTTGACGTAAATTGACAATCGAATCCTCTCCACAGTAGGATATGCACAAGATGTGATCTGCCATCCCATCATCTTCTAGGCATAGACGGCACTCGGCGTTTTCCGCCAAACCGAGTTTATGCACATGATAGTTTAGTTGGCAGTGCCCAGTATATAGACCTATTACAGTATTCAGAGATCCCCTGTTTAACTCTAAAAGTTTCTTAGTTCTTGATTTCAAAAGATATTTTATAAATGCCTTTGAATGATCTAATCCTGGTAACTCTTGCAAATACTGGAGGGTTTTCCTTTCAGCCCAGGTTAAGATAGCCATCTTGGCAATACTCGAGGATATGCCAAGTATTGGTTCAGGTCCGACGATTTGCAATCCTGCCCCTTTTCTGGCCAAGGAGGTGGCTAATCCGTTACCTTATAGGGCCAGAGTGGCCAGGTATCTAAACCAGTCACTTTATTGTATTTGTTCAAATGACAGTTCCATACTGTTCTGGAGTTACACTAGTAGGAGCCAAGAGCTTTTAGAGATCCTTGATGAACTTGTTAATAAATTTAAGTATCATAAATTTATTATCACTGGAGATTTTAATATTAATTTATTAAAGAATAATCACACTCAAACTTTCCTAGATCTGTTAAGTAGTTATAATTTGACTCAAACTATCTTTCAGCCTACTAGAGTTACAAAAAAAAAACAAGTCTGCCGGACAATATTTTTATTAACTTTGTTAACGTTGAATATTGTCAAATAGTGAACTCTGCACTTTCAGATCACTTTGTTCAGATATTATGCATTAAAAACCACGAGAACCAAAAGCTAAATCTCACTAAAACCAAGATTTTCTTTTCTAAATATAGACATACAATTTGGACAGCTTACTATTCAAATTAATTGGAATGTAATATACAAGGTGGGGCAATAGTGCGTCCGACTTCGATATGTCGAGTTCTATGATAGCTAGAAACTTGATTTAAAAACATAAATAAACTAGACAAAACAGTCTATAACCGGAAATTATTTTCGAATATACAGGGTGAGCCAAGACGATTCTGCAGGGTCAACTAACATTTTTTTAAATGGAATGCCATGTATATCAGAAAATTTTTTGAAACCTCTTTGTGGCCTCCTTCCATTCCTGTATTATTATTGACTCTCTTCCAACCACTTGGATGTAATTTTTTTTTTTTGTGAAATTATGCCATTTACACGTGTATATTAAAAAAATCACTAGTCGCAATTATCGATTTTAAGAAAAAATATGTTAGTATAAGTTATGAGACATCTGTGTGATGACACTCAGACATTTTCACTTCAAAAATATACAGAGTGGCCAAAAAGGATTTTTAAATTTACAACTTTTTGAACTGAATTTTCTCAATTTTTTCAAATGGAACACTGTATAATTTTGGACGATGTGATGTAGGATTGAAAAACGAACATGCTTTATCCTGTATAGCCTAAATGATGCTGACAAGGCATACAGTGTTTTTATTGATAAACTAACACAGATCTACAGAATTATATTTGTCCCCAAAAAAGGTGATTCTAACCTAAACTTTACATCAGTGGATCACGAATGGTATAAAAATTTCCTGTGCAAAAAAGCAGGTTTTACATAAACAGAAGTTAGTTGGACTGATAACAATAATTATTGTAAGATTTTAAAAGAAGTTATTTTGAAAGCAAAACAATTATCAAATTCAAAGTACATAATAAACTGAAAATAAAACAAAAGCTACATGGACATTAATCAAAAAAATTACAAACAGTAGTGAAAAACACACTTCGATAATTGAAAATTTTTGTAACAAAAATCTTGACTAATGCAATTCTGAATACTGCTAATAGTTATTTTATAAATGCCTGCCCAGACTGTAATAACAATCTTGTTCGTGATTATGCTAAGCTAAAAATATATACAGGAAACTTTTTCTTAAATCCAACTGATCCCAAAGGAAATACTACATGTCTGAAAAATAAAACGTCTGTTGGTGAGAACCAGATTCCTGTAATTGTCTTAAAAGAGGTTGCAAATCTGATATCATATGCCTTGTGTCACATAGGTAATAAGTCTTTGTTTTTCAAAGATTAAAACTTTCACATATAAAACAAATACACAAAAAGGTGCCAATTACAGACCAATATCCCTGCTGTCAAATTGTTTGAATATATTATATACAATAGGTTAACTTTATTCTTAGCTAAATTCAATATATTATCAGACTGTCAAAATGGTTTTAGAAAAGGCACAACTACAATCAGTGCACTAGGTATATCAAGCAACTGTAAAAATCATTAATTCTCTTAATAAATAAAAAAAGTACCTCAGCATTGTGTCTTGACGTTTCCAAAACATTTGATAGTGTCGATCATGGCATAGCCTATGTACAAAACTGGAATTAAAGGGAGATACCTCTGCAGCTTATAAGGTCATATCTTTCAGATAGAGTTTAGTGTAATTGACATGGATATATATAAAAGGTAATACTATAAAATATGGTAGTATTCAAATTAAAAAGGGGGTCCCACAAGGATCAATCTTGGGACCATTGCTCTGTATTTTATATACAAATGAATTACCTTCTAGCATCATTAATGATGCAGATGATACATATATTATATTCAGTGAAGGCAACAATGATAAATTAAAGAACAATATAATAAATGCAATGAATACACTTGAAATCCGGTTCGCATCTAACGACAAATCCCAAGAACTCAACTAATGCACTTTAGAGAAGCAAACAACCTCTGCCACTGAGTTTAAGAATGTAGAAATAAAACCGGTAGACAGTTTAACTTTTTTGGGGGTAAATATTTACTCACAGTTAAACTGAAGAAGTCACATAGATATAATGGCGAAATCTCTGGCAAAATATTGTTTTGCTTTAAGAAATTTATCTCAACAGGTATCAAAATTACGATATGGTGTAATATTCTGGGCAAACTCTGTACATGCACAGAGAATACTAATTTCTCAAAAAAAATTTTTTGAGAAGCATTTTTCAAATGAAACAAACTGAATCTTGTATACCGATTTTCATAAAATTCAAAATTCCAACACTAGTAAATTTATATGTATATGAATCTGTAATTGTTGTGGCAGAAAATGAATCAATGTTTTCACATTGTGAGAGACTATCTTTATCATACTCGAAAAAAAGAAATGAGCTTTTAGCGATACAAAAACCAAATTTTAATTATGTACAAAATACTGTTCACCATAGTGTTATAAAAATATTTAACAAGTTGTCATTATATAAGGGATCTTCCCTTAAAAAACCTTAAAACTCAAATTAGAACTTATGTATTATCAAAACCATATTATACATTAGAAACATTTTTTAATGATAGTGCAATTTTAAACATGTGATATATGCATCTTCAATTTTAAATGTGATTGTTATATATGTACCTTATATTATTTTACTGTTGTATATATTGTACATCTGATCTGTTGTGACATGTTCAACGCCCATTTCGGCAAAATATAATCACATACGAACTAATAAACATATCTATCTATCTATTTGGTCATGGTATGCATATTATCCGGAGGGCATTCCCAGGATGCTGTGACTTTCAATGTCATCCAGCAGCCTGTTCTGCTCCATGATACTAGTCTGCGGCATATTAATGGCAGCTTGTTGCAGTTTGTATTTTACCCACCTGGCCTCTCACTCCAAATATATATGAAGAGGGGAGTAAATCCAGGAGGATTTTCATTGCAGCTGATGGTATGGTGCTAATTGACCCCGTTATGGTCAAGCATGCTAACCTCTGCAAATTAGAGGGTTTGACTTTGGCTGTTGTTGTGATCCTTTTGGCCACCAAACGACGGATCCGCATGTTATCATTGATCTGATGACCATGACATAGATATAGTAAAATGGTTGGTGACCCATGCCCCACGATTTACCACATATAAGACGACATGTCTATTAGGACAGTTTTGCTTTGTGGATTACCTTTTCCAGATGGGAGGGGGTTTTATCTAGAGTGATTCCTAGATATTTCACCTCCTCTGCAAATAGTTTCACCCATTAAGGAAGGCGGTCTTAAGTCCTCCAGCTTTCTTTTTTGGCTGACTGGTACTATTACTATTTTTTTTTGATTCACAGATATCTGTTCCCAATCACACCAGTTGCCCACTGCATCTGGTGTATCTTGAAGGGTAGATGGTACTTCAAAGTTTCCTCTGACAAGTCTGACTAGATCATCTGCATATGCTAGAACCTCAACTTCCCACAGTGTGAGAATAGCTAGTAAGTCATCCACAGAAGTAGGGAAAAAACCACATCTTGCAGGCACTAAAGCTAACTGATTCTCCCTGTAGAGACGTTGTTATGGTTCTGTTTGATAGTATAGCACGAATTCAGTCTCCAATAGTTTGCTCAATTCCTCTGGCAGCCACTGCTGCCTACAAGGAGTCAGGCAATGAATTGTTACTCTCTGTCAATCGAATAAAAAACTGGCAATATAATGTGAGGAATGCTGCTAATGTAAATAACATTAGGATCGGTATTTACATGAACTTGTAAAATTTGAGATCATTGAAAAATAACCTATGCTGGTGTGTCATTCACTTAATACATGAAATACAATCAGACAAATATGTAATGTATGAAAACGCGCGCAAAGGATACTCCATCGAGGTGTCTTACTTCATATTGGAAACGAACGAAGGGTCGCCACCTTGTGCCTCACTTCAACACTTACAAACAATAGTGACGTAAGTCAAGAATGGCACAATTATTTTAAGTAGGTACTGGAAAACTGTACATTTTTCATTCATACTGCTATATTTTGAATATTTGATTATTTTTGTCTTTTTTTCAGTCTATTTATTTATGAGAAATAAATTACGAATAAATTTATGCCACAAATAAATTTTATAATTTTAATCAACATTAATAAAGAATTTGTTTCAAAATTTTCAAGGCCCTGTGATACAAACAATAAATATTTATTATCGAGATAGCATAGTTTTAATTTATACAATAAATTATAGTATGATTATCTGAAAAAATAAAGTAATTTTTTTTTGTATAAGCAACAAATAGGCATCTGACTTTATTATCAAAGCCAGGTAAAAAAGGTGTTGGAACAGCACGTCGTGTTGGACAGAACCATGCATATAGTGTGTACACGCTATTAATATTATGCACGGGAAAAATAAACTATTACTATTATTATCACATAAATTTATAATGTTTTATAAATAAATAACAATATAATTATTTTAATATATTTAATTAGCGTTATGTGTATATGCCTTTTTACATATTTTCACATTAGAATTTTTTTAGAACGATAAGATTTTTTTAAAATTAGAATTTTTTTAAAACATTCTGAAATTTTAAAAATGTGTTTGGACATTATTTAAGGATCATCTAATAGATGATAGACAGATAATAGATATAAGTTCTGCATTATATAATAATTGCGAAAGTTAAAGTATTTTATATTTATTAAATATCTACAGCGCCTATGGAATATCAGAAATGTTTACATTAGCTGACTATCTTCCTTCTTTCGTAATGTTGGTTCATTCGCTTGCAGTACAGTAAATGCGCTGTCAAAAGCTCCCACCGCAATTTCCCTTATTTGAAGCGATTGGGTGATCTTCCGGACCAGGTCGTTGTATAATTTAAACATGAATAATAATAATATCTTTTATGGATATCAATAGCATGATGTAAATAATTGTAAATCTTACATTTATCTTTAATTAAAAATAATCTATTAATACAAATAACAATTGCCTGCACATATTGGTATAAAAATTATATAGCAAATTATTCCAATAATAAAAAATTGAAGTCTCTTTTTTTGCCAAGTTGTATTATTATAACAATTAATTTTATGATTGATATTAGCTACAGCTGTATTACCTGTAAACAACATTTTTTGGCATAAAATGTATATGTATTGGTTGAAGTATTTTTCCACTTAGAAATATGTTGTTTTATTTATGAAAATATTAAATTCTCTTTGCCAAATATTTATGAAACTAAAGTGTTTCCGATTTATACAATAAAATGTTGTTGCAGGTAAAGAATAAGTACCTTGAAACGTTCTCGGATTCTTATGCATTTCGTTATCAATCAATACATATTTCTTCTTTGTTAATGTTTTGTGCTTCGTTGATATTAAAGAAAAAATTTTTACGGTTTTCTTTAATGCCACGAACAAAAATTAACTTTGATTTAATTATTAATAGAAGTAAGTTTTCTTAATAGTAATATGAACGCGAATATATAGTTATCGTAGATAAAAATAAAAATTTTACCTTATTAGTTCCTTGTTGTAATCTGAAAAAAAAAAACCGATTGATTAGTTTTATTTTTCCTTTTTTTTGGTTAGTTAATTTTTCTCACCTGCATTTATATAAATAAGTATTCCAATGAATTTTATGTGATAAAGTAGTTACTCTTCTTATGAAATATTACAATTTTAGTCACCAAAAATATGCCGTGATTCAAATTGTTATTTAAAATCTTGCTTAAAACCTTTAAATTTTTCTGACATATTCAAACAACATAAATGGCTATTCTTTGAGATTTTATAATATTTTATATATAAATATGTTAATATGAAGTATTAAACCTAATTCTTACTCAAGATTACCAAAATGTCCGTCTAATTTAAATAACAGACGCACGTTAACAAACGTTTTCTGAAACAAATGACTTTAAAGCGCGTTCATACCGGTGTAAACTTTCCACAGCCAACTTTTAACTCTGATTGGTCTTATTGGTTTAAATTATAGTAACAAATAATGATATATCAATAAAATCAAAATATACAGCCATAATATATTTTTTTTAATGGACTATATATTATACATGTATTATGTTTTGTACATTTTAGTAAATAAATAGGTTACTAGGAACAGCTTCTAATTTTTTTTTACTGGTATTGTTGATATTAGGGTTTTTAGGGTTATGCAAGAAACATACATTTTATTTAATTATTAGGAAAACTGTCAAAACATCACCAATTACAGTTTATTTCAACTTATTTGCAACATAAAATGAATGTTATATGGTAGACATGGTTAAATTCAAATTTAACTTATTTTGGTAGGATTGGTAGGATTGTGCGAGTTGTGAATTCTAATTGGTCAGTAACGAGGCTTCCACCACGGTTCATAATCATATCATCATAAAGTTTATAATTTATAATAACAGACACTTATATGTCTCTGCTTATATGCAACGTAGTGGAAGTCCACAGTTTATAATTTATAAACCGTGGGCTTCCACTACGTTGCATATAAGTGTCTCTTCACATGAACAATAAATTAGACAGGATCGCTTAATCGTCTTCTGATTACGTCACATCAGTTGTCTAAAAATAATAAAATTTTGTAATTAATTTTAATATTTTCTCTTTGTATTTATTACATTATTTATTCGAAGACAATATTAATTAATAAAGCATTAAAATAAGATGAAAATAAATAACATAAAATATGACACTGTGACGTCATAGACATTACATCTTTTTCTCTTCTGTGCATTACATTATGGTGACAAGATTCATATTATTTAATTTACTGTTCTTAATTTCTTTTACCATATCATTAATCTACCTGGTAAAGATATGCCACTTTTATATTTATCGTGTATTTTTTATGAATCATGTCATTCATGTACTAATGTTCATTTGGTAACGTTGGTTGTTGTGTTGTGGCGTTCCGTTTGTTTATCCGAATGTTGGAAGTTCGAATGTAAACTTGACAAAGGAATATTTATGTTGAATAGTAAGCGATATCAGAGACAACCAGTCTCTGGCGATATAGAGGAATAGACCTTATTCTGTGAATAAACCACTTCTTCAACTAATAAATTAGTAAAACTCAAACGCTTTCGTTATTTACGCCAGCTTCAGGCATTTGCGCAGAGTGAGGTTAGGTACCTATTATTACTGGCCTTAAAGGCCTTAGAGTAATAGGAATATGAAGGGCAATGTATTTCATAATCTTGTCGTTCGTGGTAGTAAATATGCCTTAGAAAATGGTAGTTATTAAGCTTCAGGCAAAGGGATGAGTGCTGTCTACTTATACCTCTGTGTAAGAGATATAAGTAGTTCATGATGGTATTAGCAGTACCTACAACTTCTGCTGAGTAATCTCAATGGAAATATTGTTAAAAAAGACTAAGCTTAATCATTGATACGATGATGTTCCGGAAAGGTAAGTGAACTTGAAAGAATTGAGTCACCAGACACTTGTATTGCTTCAATGAAATTTTAGTCCCAGATCCCCATGCGATAGAGTACTTTTAGACTGACAGGTAAATAAAACTCAGTTTTTTTAACAGAAACTTTAATATATAACTCTTTACTTGAATATTAATAATAATAAATAATAGATATAAGTGCGTTCGATGTACACTAAATGAATCAAAAGTTGCAAGCAAACGCATCTACACAAAATATATGAATATTATATCAACCATAGTTTTTCTGACTCCATGTGGCAGAAACACGAGTGCACTGATAAGAGATCACAATTTCTTGTAAAAATGGGACGTCCGATGGCTTGGCAAAGAAGTATAAACAAAAAAATTCCTGCGGAATTTATGACGGGACTCGGTTTGATAGATGGACGCATGGAACATATATAAGCAGTGGTAGACCAGTATATTTAGAAAACCACGAATTTGTTTCCGTATATGTATACCTAGTTCAACTTATTACTTACTGTAGCTCCTTTTAGCAAAAAAATGAGCACTCACACATTATACAAAAAATTGTTGCCTTCCTAGTAGAAAATTTACTGGGATACTACAAAGATGAAACATTTTAAAGTTAAATAAAGATGTCAGTTACATAACCATCATAATCGTTCAAATGTTCAAATGTTCCAACAATATAAATACCTACAATTCAGAATTTAACTTGTTTGGATAAACTTTTTACATATTTTTGTAGTATCCCTGCATGGACAATTTTACTAAAAATCTCACTAGGGTTATTATATATGTATATAGGTATATATGGAAAAATGATATATATTTTCAACTGGTATTTAGTTTTTACGTATTTTGAACACATATCCCTAAATATACTGAACTACTGTTGATTATTACAAAGATAAAGCTGAGCTTTAATATGGCTAAATAAGGACAGCAAATGTTCTTAATAATACCATGATACATTTTCATATTAAAATTTGTCTTTATAAAGATGTAACACGGTTTGGCTCACAAGAAACTGTTGGTTTTTAACAGCACCGAAAGTTTCTGGCTACTACCCTGTTGAAAAGTGGCACAGGCTGCATTTTTCACAACTCTGACATATCACTGAAGATGGATAAATTCTCACTATGTCTTGATGACCATTCAAGATGAATCTACCATGGAATATGATGGTCTTACACTGCAAAATACAAATGTATACAGTTACAACTAAATAAATAATATTAACGTTCTATTCTACAGTAGGTAATATTTAATGAAAGAAACACAATAACTTAGATAATATTATTATGTAAACTAATTAGGTTCTTACGATGATTCAATTTATATGTAAATATAAAATAATTTTAATAAACATTGCTCTTAAAATGCTTCCCTCACAGAAAATTACTTAAGATTTGGATTTACAGAAAGTTTGAACAGACTGAGGGGAATGGAATAACAGCTGACCGTTTATTAGTCGAAGCTGAATTCCCCTTATTTCTATAAATTGGTTGTGAATTTATATTTCTAAAAAAAATGTATTTTTTTTTTTTTCAAAAGGAGCGATGCCGGATAGTTGTCCCGTGAACTCCGACGCTTCACGGAAGGAGCGCCGGCGATTTAATTACAGCCATTATCCACATCCCTCAAGGTTTGTGGCTGTAGGTCCCAGAATCATGTGCCCTAAGTAGATGGGGAGGACCTAGAATGACCTCTATCTGCATTTAGCCTGCCAGGCATTTGCTGATTTTTGGCAGGTCGGTACGGTCTTCAATGTAGGCTTTAAGGTACATTTACAACTAATTCGCTATAGGCACAATTTGCTAACGGATTGTGAATTGTGCCGTGATAAAATGTAGGTCATTTATAATGAGTTAGAAGCTGCCATCTGTTGAGATTTTTTAATATTACGTGTGTGCAAATTCAGTTTGATTAAATAATTACAACTATTTAATATAACTTCTAAAAACATCATATTTTCTAATACTAAAAGATCTAATCTTCCAATTTCAAATCACAAAACCGACTTTAAATATAAACAATAAATATGTGTCGTAATACGCATGCGCAATTTGAAATTCGTGCCGCAATTTAATTGAATATTTGCGATTTGCAAGCATCCAATTCAAACCTGAAGTGCAATTCAAGGTCGTGCCGACTTAAAATTTTATTGTAAATAAATACATTCAACCAGATATGCTTAAAACCCAATTTACAATCCATCAGCAGATCGTGCTCGTACCGAATTGGTTGTAAATGTACCCTGATTTTTTCGAGTACACCGATTATTAGGATGCCCGTCTTGACCGAGTGGCTTGGGTACAGCACTTGGAACTCACACCGGAGATCGCGATATTTGATCCGCTCTTCCTTTTCCTTCAAGGTGATATTTTCCTCAGCAAACATCAAAAATTCGATGACATAATCATCTGGGTTTAATGGTCGAGGAGGATTATATCAGGCTTATTGGCTTGGATTAGCCTAACAGTCGGGAACGAGTAGTTCCAGTAATTATGACGTTTCTCATTCTCGACGACGGGCTCGACATCTCCGGGACGTAAGGCAGCATTGGTGTCTGGTTTACCTCGTACGAGTGCCTTAGGTGGTACGATATCACTAGTAACACCGTGTTATGTTGGTCGATGAAGGCCGAAATCGCATGTATGGGACATGCAGAGAGTGCATAAGTGATCCCGACGCCTGACGACAGATCCTGCAGTTAATATAAGGAGCCTCACGCCACACGAGGCTACAGTAGACCAAGATGTTGATAATACCATCCTGACAGGCCATAATGATTCTGACGGTCCCTGATATAAGCCCGGCTTAAAAGCGAATCTCTGTCTGGTCAATAAACCCAGTATTTCTATGTTCTTATAGAAGAGACCATGTTGGGGTTTATCAACGTGCTACCAAAACAGTTTTTCCTGTTCAACAGTTGAGATTCGGGCTTCCAGGCGATTTGGCTGAAGCTCAGTGACTGACTGTACATCAGCACCTCGCCGGCCTCCTGGCCTGGTGTCGAATGCGAGACCGAATTCATATGCGGCTCTTTTTGCTGTCTTAAAAACAATCCTGCTCCCACGCCTACAGATTCGTGATGTTTTACAAACTGCAAGAGGGAATCTGAGCTCCTGAAGATATTACATGAAATACGCAGTATTGCTCTGCCATGCATACACTCCAGGCTCAAGAGTCCTCGGCACCCCGTTGACGTGAAGAACAGACGATCTAGAATGAATACTTTGAATATTCATCATCTTGCGGGGGTCTCTGTCTAATTGTGGCAGCTCATTCACTGTACATTTTATTACTTCGAGGAAATAGAGCAGCACCGGAATGGTAAGCATGTTAGTCGCAGGCACCATGTTCTTTCCTGAAAGTTCGGAAGACCAAATCTTTCGAAGTAGATCTCTGTACTTGTCGCGGAGAGAATCTTTTAAAAATTGTTTTACAATCTGGATGACGTTATTGTACATCCAGTTATGTATAGATCTCTTCAGCATCCAGATGTCACAGGATGCTTCCATCCGCTAACTACGCATCCTTAAAATTCCCCTGATTACCCTCTCATGAGATGGACGACCACATTTATCTAACCCGAATTCCATACCAATTGCCCGCGTGTATTCTTTGACCACCCTAAGAGCGTTTTGTAATTCCTGCTCTCCGAAGCCATAAAGTTTAAAGTCATCCCTATAAAATAGATGAGTGACCTTATACCTCTGATTGTTGGGTAGTCCAATGTAATTATTATTATTAATATTATTATTAATTGAGAATATTCTTACTTACCTGTGCAGCGATGGCCCTGCCTTGGCCCGAGTTCATGCTCTCACTGATAAATCCATACCTAAAGCAATATAACCAAATCGAATACATTAAGCAGAAATCGGGTCCATTTAAGACATGCCTGCTTGTTCCTTTGACTGCTCCGTCAGAGTAGGTGGTGCCGACTGGGCCACAGGTGGGGGGATGTCTGGAGGAGTCCAGGCTTTTACTTCACTGTGGGGTCTGCTTCCGATATCACCTGAAAGACCGTGTACATTTGCAATAATATAAAATACCTTAATAATCATGAAATGACAAATTATATTAAAAAAAAAAACTGAATATATGAGAAATTTCTTCAGGCCTACACTTTACACTTTATGACAGAGGTGTATTGTTTTATACAGGACGGCATACACGATACAGTTTACTGAAAGGCAGGCCTTCCCGTTTGCAAACCGGAAGGCAAACCACATTGTTAGTGGTTATATTGGACAGAAGGCTCGGCCTCCCGAAAAACTTGCATCACTTAAAAGTCCAAATAAAGACTATTATTTTAGATACAGAAAAGAATCTTATACGAAAGTTGTTGTACATCATTCGTACTACAAACTAATGTAATCAAAACTTATACAGGATGTTTAAATTTTCCGTTGTCAAATAAAGTTATTTTTTTAAATGGAACACCCTATATATTATTACACAACATGTTTATAGGAAAGTTACTGCCAATCCTATTAACATTAGGTCTTCTTCAGAAGTCATCACTTGATAACTCTTCACTACACTACTTTTAACATTGAACAAAACCCGCTGCAAAAACGTAGCGTATATGCCTGAGCAGAGAGTACAGGTTTAACCTCCCGGTTTGGCAGCCGGAAGACCGGCCTTCCGGCAAACCGTATCGTGTATGCCGTCCTTAAGTGGGAAATACTGTTTATGCAAATAAAGGACAGTTGAGGAACTTGCACATATAATAGAATGCTCAAATACTGATAGGGCCAACTCCATGTATAACAATAACCAAAATTCTATTGTCATGTCACACAGTTCTGTTAATTTTGTGTTCCATTTATCAAAGATAATGAATATTGAAATTTACATATAATTTTTGATTGCTTATGAGAGATTATTTATATTATAGTATAATATTCATTTTTCTGTACCCTAAAATTTATGAAAGTGGCAAAGTACCTATTTAATAGAGAGAAAGAATAAAAGAAATATACTTCATATCAAATACACATCATAATTAGGTACTTGCCTTCCCTAACGTTTTGAGTTACAGTAAAAGTCTTTCCAGTATCCAAAGGCACGGTCCAATTAACTGGATCAGGAGATCGCATCAAAATTTGTTCTGGAGACTTTACTCTCGTTGGCTCTGGAGGAGACTTCACCACTGGTTCATAATTTAGACTGTCGTGCTCTTCATTAACAGAAATCTCTTTAGTCTCAGTTGCTGCATGTTCGGTCTTTGGCTGCTCAGCTAGTAAAAATAAGTTAAAATTGTTAGCAATTATAAATTTCTCGATTGCAGAAGTATCGGGATACTAGATTAGATTGGTGATTCGATAAATCTTGATTCTACAAGCTACAAGCACATCCCATTTTAAAATAGATTTAAACTCGTAAAAAACAAAAATTTCGACAAAAAGAAAAACAGTGTTTTAGAAAAAAAACAGTCAAAGAAAGAAAAAATAGTAATCGCCAACCACAATAATTAGATATTAAGTAGGCATTAAGTTACCTAGTAAAAAAGATTTGTGGTGGTGTCCAATTTTGTTGTATATATACATTATTGTGGTGAGTGAGTGGTGACTTATTTGTGATAACAGGAAATTTGCTTTATGCACCAACTTATAGGTATATAGATTTAAGTATGCCATTATCAGTAATCGACGTTTATTGGATCTGTGATATATATTGTAAGACAGACATATTGCGTGTGCCAAGGATCGTGCCAAATGAGATTTCTTACCTTCATTACTTCCTTTTCTATCTTTTGTGGCAACTTTTTGATTTTGCTTAGATGAATCTATACTTTGTGATTTGTTTTGGTTTTGCAATGGTTTGGCCAATCTATCATCTTCATTTTTTTGTTACAACCGAACTGGATTTAGATCGGGATGAGACAGTGGTGTTGAGGGATGCTAAAACACCGTAACATTTGTTACAATACAACTTCACACAGACATGCGCCCATTCTTTGTCAGTGTTTACTAGATTTTTAAAAGCATACAATCAAACAATTTTTCTCTAAAAATTCTTTCAGTAATTTTATGATACCTGACAAATGCCAAAACATCTCGTTGATATTTGTAACGTTATTTATCTTAAGAGGCAAATTGTTTGTCATAATTTAACTGAAGCACACACATTCACGGAACTACAGTACAAAGGCGTAGGTGTTGGATTAATGACAAGGAAAGCAAAAAATGTCAAAAGTGAAAGAGCCAAAGCAGACATCACGAGTCTTGGCACACACTGGTGTAAATTTTTTTCACAGTTTATAGACAACAGAGAATGTTTGCCTTCCTTACATAACCCGAAACCATAATACAAAATAACTTTCAATATATCATATTTCATGTTACAATTTTTAGAATTTACTAGAAACAATGATGACTGTGAAAACAAACTTTCTTTGCTGCCTAATTTAAACTGTGACTACGTGCTGAAAATCTTACAAGGTCTGGGTCTTTTGATTGACGGAGTTTCTGTTGAAGATTTTCTTCCTTCTTTTTATTGTAGAAGACCTAGACTGACGTTTTGGAGACCTTTTTTCTATATTACCTTCTGATGTAGGCCCAACAGACTGCGAACGCACTATAAATAAAGAATGTATAAATTAATACTTTGCAATAAGCTTTAATTTATCAGTAACTTTAAGTATTCCCCATTAACTAATATAAATAATTTAATTGTGGAAATTGTAATAAAGTATTCCATCATACACAAAACGTTATATGAGTCGATGAATTTGAATTATAGCCTTTTTTGTGTATTGTGTGACACTTCCTTAGAATGATTTACTTTTCTGAGAATCCAAACTTGTTAACTCCTCATTAAATTTCTGAGAGGATGATACCCATTTTTCTAACAGCATCACAATAGTAATGCCGAGAGTAATGCATAATTTATTTCCAAAATTGTTTATAATAATTGCCTTTTGTACCTTTGCCGTAGCAATTTCCCTATAGTTATACTTTTTACATTACATACATTTTCACTGTACACAAATCAAAAATAATACGAAAGGTAGAAGGACCACAACAATAAAAATATTTTAAAAATTTAATATTTCGACTTTTATTTCAGAATTCTGAGATAAACGTCAGCATTCTGACATTTATCTCAAAAGCCTGACTTTTAACTCATGATTCTGACTTCTATCTCAGAATTATGATTTATAACTCAGAATTCTGACTTCCATCTCAGAATTCTTACTCGTAACTCAGAATTTTAATTCATAAAACGCAGAATCCTGACTGAAAGGCAAAAGCATTTAATAGCATAAAAGAAGGGATTGAAGAAACACGGATTGCTTTTTGTGATTAGGAAGTACAGTGGTATTCATTAAAAAAGCGTACAAATATTAAAATGATAGGGGAGTTTTAGCGTATTTGTGTTAAAACAGCTGATGTAAATGCTAGTTTATTGGAGTTTATCACACGTCATAGGTTGTCAAAATCTATATGTGAAACCTATGACATGTGATAAGCCGGTTTTACACAAACATGATAAAGCTTGCGTCTGATTTTAATACTTGTACTCTTTTTCAATGAATACAACTGTATTAAAAATGTAAATCATGAAAATGAATTTCTTGCATTAAATGACGCGGTAGAAAATCATCATGTTAGGATTCGGATTGATTCGGGCGATAATTAAAGTGAATATTAGTTAAGTCTCCATCAATTGCTGAAGAAAATATGAAAATTATAATTAATGAAGCATTTGCAAATGTCATAAATATGGTTAAAATTTATGTCCAGCATTTATTAAATTAGATTATGTTCTTTATCTTCAGCTCTTCCCTTGTATTCATTTATGTGTTAAATTTTAAAACTATGACAAATGAAACTAAGTTATTGCTATTTATAAACCTCAAATGCTATACACGAAGTGACAGTAAAAGTTAGTAATTTCATTGTAAGCACACTTTAGGAAAAAATGAATATAAAAGTATTAAAATATTAAATTCAAAATAACTATATATGTAGTATTATAAAAGCGTATGAAATGACCTTCAAGTTGGTGTAAAAATATACATTCCATTTAAAAAACCTAGTTAATAATATCTTTACAACGGTTCACTTTATATATAGCAAACTATATAATATTTTATAAGTAATTTAACAGAGAATCCAAAAATGTAATAATATACAGGGTGTCACATTTAAAATAAAAAAGTTAATGCAGGTTCTGGGAAACGAAACATCCTGTAGAGTTCGCAATAATTTTAAGTTATGGCCCTTTAAACTAACACTATCTAAACACAATCACACATCGATATTTAACACTATGCAAATGTTAGCCTTATGTAGAAGTCAGAATTCTGATAGAAGTCAGATTTCTGAGATAAAAGTCAAAATTCTGGAATAAAACTCAGAATTTTGAGATAGTAGTCGGAATTTTGAGTTACATCAGAATTCGGAGGTGTGTCAGAATTCTGGGTTAAAAGTTAGAATTCTGATATAAATGTCGGAATTCTGAGATAGAAGACAGAATTATGACTATAACTCAGAATTCTGACTTTGATCTCAGAATTCTGAAACAAAAGTCGAAATTTAAAATTTTTTAAATGTTTTTATTGTTGTGGCCCTTCCACCCCTTCGTAAAGTAAATACTGTTTGACCAACAAAAGAAAAATCGGTATGGAAGGAAATGCAGTAGATTGGAATTCTGTGAATTCATATCCTAACAATGTAAACTAACAAAATGAGACATAATCTCAATGATAAAAATTTGCAGGTTACAGATAAAGCAGGAGTTATACTGAGTAAAGTTTATTTCAAACTTATTTGCAACATAAAAATCGTCGGCTTCTTTGATTCGGCAAAGACACTTTTTATGTTGCAAATAAATTTGAAATAAACTATACTTGCATATGGCATCTATCTGCACTTAGTCTTAAACAAATGAATATATGTTTTCTATGGACACCACAAGTATATTGTCAATATATTATGTCTGGTTAAACAATAATTTAATCTGTTCCTGTATGGTGGATACTCAATGGTTAACATAATTATGATTTACAGTAAATGAATGAACATTCATTAAAAGATTGTAACCTAGAATAGGTTACTTACGTTTTTTTGGCCCACCTTGTTTAATTTTTTGATTAGTTCTCTTAAGGGACGAAGATTTCATAGGGGAGCTTTTCTTAGGGCTATTTTTTTTGTGATCCTCTAGAATCGTCATCTTTCCGTGGAATAGTTGGTTCTAGTTTCTCTCTAGTTGGCGACAAAATTAATCCATCTAATTCTAAACGCAAAAAAGGAGTATTAGTTTTTATATCTTATATCATTTTTATATCATTAGTATTTTATGATAATAGATACATAGGACCTTGCATTTTATTGAATTGAAAAACTGCATTAGTTTATTTCCAACCCTTGATGTACCTACCCAGGTAGCACAAAATATTCTCAGGATATCCCATTATAGTCCCGTTAATCCCTAAAAATTTTGGATGTTTCTATAAATATATCCATGGATCATGGTAAATCTGATATAGGATATTAATATCCTATATTTATTCACATGATGGAAACCTATAGATGTTCATAACTGGTCAATTATAAATATCCCGACGGGAGGTTGTTGTCCTATAGATGTGTACACGTAGAAATCCTATGATTGTTCACAATGGTTAAACTATGAAGGACCCGATAGGATATTAATTTTCCATAGAGCCCCAAATATAGAAATGATCCAAATACCGTTAATTTTTTCATTAAATTGTTTGAATATATCTATTTGTCTTCGATTAGATGCAACAAAGTATTCCTAGATGGCATGGCTTATAAATGCTAAGAATTAATGGTCACACGTTATGTTATACTTATGTTTTCTTAATCCTTTATCAAGCCACCGAATTAACCCCGACTTGAAAATCCTAGGATTTTCTGTTTGGTAAAGAGAGACGAGGCCCTACAGTTTTTCGTAGAGTCCGAATCACATATAGGGCATCGACAATTCGCTCTCCCATCTGAGTAAATTTTCTAACGTGCTCCAGTATGTAAATAACTATAAGCGCTTTAGCTACTCGGCTACCATGTCCCCTTAATGTAGATTTATAAATTTTGAATTGCAAACTTTCCTTTACACGTAGTGATGTGTGCTGTGGCGGTGACGGTGACCCACAGACAGTAGTAGTTTTGCACAAATCAAGCAGGTGCTTTTCAGCAGCATACAAGATAATCTAAATTTTTGTTGATTGGTTAGTGAACAAAGGCTAAAGCTTGAAGCACATTTAGCTGGATGGAATCGGCCCGCACCAGCCAGCAAAAATTCCGGAGCGGAATCGAATAAGCACATTAGTACATCTAGAATCGGCCTGCAACAGAAATCCTCATGGATGCACGCGAAACTCCTATACCAGGTATATAGTGTACCTATTGCTCCTGTCTAGTCTTATAATGTTTGGTGTTTATTCAGTCAAAATAGTAGACGAAAAGTACCGAATATCATCGTTTATAAGCCGAAATGCGGACGTATGCTATCGGATGCCGTTTGGGCGCACATTTACCGGAACGGAATCGACTCGCAATGAATAACTGCTGATGAATGCTACTGAGAGCAGATCCAAGCCGGCATTTGGGAAGGCTGTTTGCCGAGCCCGGATACATGTACGCACGTCTATTTAAAAACATGTAAGTAATTCATTTCCTCGGCATTTTTACAGGCCGGCGCGGGCCAATTTCGCCCGGCTAAATGTGCTTCAAGCTTAAGTGTACGGACATGCCGAAAATGCCTCGCTGTTCGCGGTGGAGGTCGCGGTAGATGTCGATGATGAGTGGACATACCAGAAAAGTTTATTCTTTCAGCGTTCCTTAGAGTCTCAGTGAATTGAGGGATCTTGTTGTGTTTTTCTGAAAGTAGTTCTACTTCTATATTATTTTCAGTTTAGCCTTAGTATTATTATTGAAAAATAATGATCTATGTATGTTTATCCCACACCGCTGGAGTATTGCATACCAAACCCATTAGTTTGTCCTTCGTGTTGAGTAACAAAATAAAAACCCAAACGTAGATCATACGAGCAAAACCAAAACCTACAATACAACAACACACAGACCACGTGCTGGTTGTGTAGTGCATGACCAGGCGCGCTCCTGGAAGGGATCTGAGTGACCAATCAGGTGCAAGTTACCACGATGTCTTCCTTTCTACAGTGATGGAAAGACTAACTTTGTTCTTATGGACTTTGACATCGTTGTAGACTTCGGTGTAAAGGCAAGGGCGAAATGCTGCTAGCATCCTGGGTATGTAAAATTACATTTAACGAAGCAGGATTGTTTTATATAGAGGTGACATCGATATAGCGACCGCGATGGCGACCTCCACCGCGAGCAGCGAGACATATTCGGCATGTCCGTACCCTTAGGAATTAACTTAGAAAGAAAAAGTGTAAAACCCTCCCGCACGCTTCTGATTTAGGATAAGGGATATGGTTGTCTAATTTATGTGATGGTGTGGTGTGGTGTGTTTATTACCTGAACCACCTGTTGTTCTTTCCAAATGGTGTCGAATAATATCTCTAATCATTCTAGCGGAGTTCTCAGCGTTCCGATAAGCCTTAGTGGGTGAACTTTTCCTATTATTGTCATCTTCTTTTTCTTCTTTGGTGTATGACTTATGAGTCATAGATGCAAGAGATAATGCTGATAACGAACTCCTTCGTGATACTTGATCCCAAAGTTCAACTTGCTTATTGTAAATATCTGAAAGTCTATCTGGTGCAAGTTCACTACCCCATCCACGATGCTGTTAAAAACATATTTTGTTAGAAATCTGTTCACAAAGGAGTCAAGTTAATTTTCACATAAAAATAGACTGCTTCACTCAAACTTACAGGCTTGACTTGTGTAGTTACCTTATATTCTCCAGCTTTTTTACGTAATTCCACCACCTCTCGATACCAGGAGGAGTCCTTGTCAATATCGGCAGGAAAATTTTTTTGAACGTCATCTACCATCACGTTATTGGGACCATCTTTTGTAGAAAAGCCTCCTCCAGTATATTCATATTGAGAGAAAGGTCTAAATTTCTTTTTGTATTCGCTATTGAATTCCTCTTTTACTTTTTCCTGGTTATTTCTATCATTTACTAATGGCTCTAATTCACTAGCTGGGAATAAAATAATTTGTTCTATCAAATACTTTTGTGAAAGTAAACTTACCATCTCTATTTTCCAGATCAATTCTCTTCTTATGCACCATGGCGTTGGCTTGAGCTTTGGCTTTAAGGGCACCCATAGATTGGGACTTACGAGGAGCAGAATCAGTAGCATCCCTTCGAGAGGTATGTCCTTGAGGCCAAGCAAATTGCAGTCTATATTCAGTACTAATTTTTGAAATAGCTTTTCGTATTAACCCTCCGTCTCGTCCCTGAAACACACCTGATTTATAACCTATATATTATTATAGCTAGAAATTTTGTTTTGAATGCACTTTATTTAAGTATCGGTATTCAACATTTAATATTGTTAATATACAGGGTGTTAATTAAGTACGAGGACAAACTTTAAGCTGTAATGATTTTAAGACAAAAAAGTTCATATAAACATATATCCAAAACGTCTAGGTTTTCGAGTTTTTTTTTTAAATTTTCTTATACAGTTTTAAGGATAATTAATTCAAATTTAGCACGTATAAAACTTTTACTAGTACCCATCAAACAACGTTATTAACTTTTGAAACAATCTACAAGGTCCTAATTTGTTTGGAAACATCCCTTCTTTCAGCTCCCGAATTTTCTTCACGACGACTCTGACTAAGTTTGAGAGTAAAATATAATTTACTATTTTGTTCTTAAACTTTTCGCTCTCTTCATGTTTTTCATTATCTAGTACGGTTTAGAAGTGATTTGGCAAAATATAAAACTATGCTTTGTTTTAAGGATAATTTATTCAAATTTATCACATACTTTTAACAGTACCCATGAAACAACGTTATCAACTTTTGAAACAATCTACAGGGTCCTAATTAAAACTAAAATTACCGCGATCTAAAGAAAATCTACGCGTTTAGGACATATGTTTGTATTAACTTATTATAACTTTTTGTCTTGAATTCATACAAGGAATTGCCGTCTAAAGTTTGTCCGCGTACTTAATTAACACCCTGTAGAAAGAGTATAGTTAAAATCTGCCCAATGCCAAAAATACTTTTTAAGTGCAATCAAAATTAATTGGGTACATTACAGGAGTGACTAAAACACTAATTAATTTGTTGCTGATAGAATCAAATAGTTCTTCAATATTTTTTTGTGTTTTGGATGTTTAGTGTTTTTGGCAATCCAGTAAATATGGTAGGTGAAAATTGGTGTGGATATGTGAGGTGTTGGGAACGCGTTCTCCACTAAACAAGAAACATTTAAATATCGCAAACATCTTTTTGCATGGTGACGTTAAATTTTGTTAAAAAAATATGTTACCTTACCTAAGGAAACAGGTATAAATATATAATTTTTGTAACTACGTAGGTAATTATTAGTGAGCGCTTTTAATATGATGACAAATTGTGGATTTAAGATTTTTTAAGGCTGTATTGGTTTGGGCGTTTTACGAAAAATTTTAAATTATGGTTCATGAAAATCTTTTACTTTGCAAGATATTTCATGTTTAAAATTATTTGCGAATTGGTCTTAATAATAGTAGAAAAGCATAATTTAAACACTGTAGATGTTTCTTTGTTTAGTGGTTATTTTACCAGATTCTCCACATCAGGGTCCGATTCCCTTCGACGTTCCCGCTCCCGTTCGCCGTCCCCAGTGATGCCGCATCGCGCCGGCCCCTCCGACTTGCTACGCCTTGATGGCCTCCAGTGCGGCCCATTTCGCTCTTCCGACTGTAATTAAAATGAATACATCTCTAACAAACATGCCCAAATTGTCTCCAAGTGGCCCACATGCATTGTTCTACTGGTTATACTTATTACGGGTTTCAATGCTCTTTTGCAAACCTGGACGTTTTTCCGACAAAATTCACTAAAGCATCCACATTCGGTAAAAAGTATATTATGCTTTTGTAAAGTTACTACTATCATAGATTAAATATACAATATGTTTGATGTAATATCTACTATTTTTTTATTAAGAGCTTGTACATGGTGATCATTTTATATAGTTCGCTCGATTTTTTTGTCTTTATTTTTGACCTCGGTGAAAAATTCAAAAACGTTGGTCATAGTTCCCAAAGAATACGAATATTGAAACTGAAAACTATGAAAGAATTTCTAATTTCTAAAACTAGAATTATAGATTTGTTCCTTGAGGAATCTGGAACACAAAAACCAATGAGGTTCAAATAAATACACTTCAAGAAATGTCATTTTAAAGAAATTAAACATCGTATTTTATTGCTCTGTTGTGAAAATTACCACTTATTCGACAGTAGATATCTCAAAAACTATTTAAGATGAGTGTATTACATATTTTTGAATTTAGAAAAGATTTTCTAGCTATCTCAATTTAAACGGTTGTTTGGTTTCAGAAGAAATATGCAAGTGTGACGTAATTTCCGTTCAAACTGGAAGTACGGAATGAGTATAGTAAACATTGAATTACTCTTAATTACAGTGTTTTCGTAAAACATGTAGAGTTAAACAAAAAAATTGTCGGGTATTTATCAGATGATTTCATCCTTATTATTATATTATTATTTCATACTAATGCAGGCCATTCCTTTACACCATATCATCACATTATGCTTCTGAGTGACATTATTATTTGAAAATTTTAATCTCTTGGCCATATTGTTTTTCCAGCTCAAAAATAAAATCAGGAAATCAAGTGAGTTACCTAAAATAATCACCCTGTGCTTTCATACAAATAAAGCAAATAAATATATTTTGCTTTTTCTTTTTTTGGGACTTACTACCACATGAATAATTCTTCGTTATCTAAAAAATATAGTTAGTTACCCAGTATATTACTAAAAAATAAACCTCTGCGCTTGTGACTTTACGTCAAGAAATTAGTCAGAGGGTGTTTTTTGACAACTAATATGAGACACAAAAATAATAATATAATTCCCTAAAGTTTCGGAAAACGAATCTGTTTCCTTCTTCAAAGTTATTTATCTTCTTTTAGAATGTCTCAAGCGTGAAACATGACACATATATTTTTTTGTTTATGTAATATCCATAGATACTTATGTAGAACTGCTGATACTTAAAAATTATACAATAATAATTTTATTCAATTCTTCTTTTACCATCGGTAATCACGTTGTACCAAAATCTACAGAGCAATGGGATAAACATTTTTCTTCATTCAATAATATTGTTGTCGATTCTTTAATTTTTCTTTTTTTTTTTGCTGTCCGCTCCTTTCATTAAAATTTTTGCCGAGTCCCAGTTTATTCTATGTCCATTTTCCCAAGCATGTTCGCAAATTTTCGATTGTTCAATTTCACCCTTTCTAATATAACTTTTATGCTCATCTAACCTTACACTGAGGGGTCTGGCTGGATCACTCTCTCACATAATGTTTATTACACTCACACGGAATACTGTAAATACATTTTTTTTAAATTTTGCTCACAATTTACCGGTTTTGTTTTTGTTAAAATGGATATCAAAGTATTACTCGTTTGAAATACTGTCCTATAATGAAACTTATCTCCGACACGACGTAGTTGTTCTCATAAACCTTGTATATAAGGAATTATTGTTGTATATTGGAATTCAGGTTTTTGTTGCACCGGATTATTAAGTATATTCTCAAACTATTAGAGTCCTATCAACAAAAAATTCTGGATATTCATTATTTATTAATACCTCTTTAATAAATTTGCTCATTATTTAATATTTGATCATTAGATGAAATTATTTTTGCCTTGTCATACAAACATTTAACGACACCCTTTTTAACATTAACTGCCTGGTTAGATTTAAAATTTAAATATCTATTAGTACGAGTTATTTTTCTGTATACACTAGTTTCACCCCAAGTAACAACTCTAAGATACTTTTGATTTATTTAGGTTTTAAAAGTGCTTTAACATGTTCAATAAAATGATAGTGGTTTTAAAATTACCTTAAGATAAACTAAAAGTTCTTAAAGACCACTGATTCTTATGCAAAGGATTTAATGCACTCTTTAAATTAAAATAAAAAAACTGTTTGCTCCTAATGCCCTATTGATCTTATACTAGTTTTATAATACTATTGACATTGGCTATTTTAAAACTAATTTGCCTTTTTAAAGAATTAAATAGCAAGTTGGTTTTAAAACAATCCATTTTGGAACAAATGGTTTTAATGTAGTTTTATGGAGTATCCTCGATGTAGTCATTAAAACCCATTAAGAAAACTATTTTATCTTAAGCCTATATGCTCAATGAAATTCCACATTAAATCCTAAAACATAGTTTTTACTTTTTAAAGAGTAAATTAAGAATATTTTAAAGTTCAAAGGTTTTAATTTAGTCAATTTGATTAAAAGAAATGCCTGTTGGATTTTTTGATGACTTTATTAAAACTAATTCTACCCCCTCCATAATCGGAGAAAACACGCCATCTGCTCAATAAACTGATTGCTGATTTAATGAACCAGTGCAGTCCGTGTACCTACTTTATGCATGAATGAAAACTAGAAGACATATTTAAAATGGAAAATATTAGTGACAAGTATTTTAAATTATAACGCAGTCACTAAATCCAGCAATCACAAAACCGGCACAATTTTAAGGTTAGGATTTCATACGCGCGCCAGATCCCTTTAAATCAATGATGCCACGAGTTTGAACATATTAAAGCAACTCAGTTTTAAAAGGAAGAGTAAATAAATGTCTGGGAGAGTAATTGTACTTAAAGTGGTAAATAAAACGCTATTTTAAGTCTTGTAAGATTTAAAATGTTCTATTAACTTGCAATCAGTTTTTATCTAGACCACGCCATTTTTTATATAAGATACAGACCCGCCATAACAAATATTTTCAATAGCCAAAGAAAAAAATATTATTGAAATATATACGCTTTACATCCTCTTAAATAACTGAAGGACGGTGTGTCCAAACATGCAATTTAATAAAAAAAATGCATTTGGATGTTTAGATGCAAAATAAAAATTGACGATATTTTTAAAAAAATTTTTAGATAATAATAAAAAACATTATATTGGTGGCGCTCGAGTTATGTAGAAGTATTTTATTATATTTTGTCAGAAAAGTGCCATCCGTTGGTAATTTTTACCAGAATAGTTTGCATTTGAATATTATTTTTGATCAGCTTTATATGCGTTACGTTTAAAATATTACCACTCTGCCCCATTAGAGACTTGCCGTTGTTTTAACAATTTCACGCATAAAGTTGTCCGACTTTAAAACAAAATAAAACCCTTTTAGGATTAATTATAATGATTCTCAAGGCAATTTAGTCTGCTGCAATTTTATTTTAAATGCAAAACGTTTTAATACATAAATTTAAGGTTGCCTTGAAGAACTCTTTAAGAATATGAAATTAAAACTAAATGGTTTTTAATATAGTTTTAAAATTTAGTCTTCAAGACCCTTTTAGGATGGGCCCTTTTTGGCTAGAAGCTGCTTTATGGTGATCCTAAGCTTGTCTTGAAGATCATTTGGTTTTATTCGAAGTTTTATTGTATAATTTTAAAACGACCTTGGAGATCTTAATAAGAGCATAAGTGTTACCTGGGACATGTGTTATCAATTTTTCTAACCAAAATATCCAAGACGGGTAATTTATTATTACTCTCTACTTCCAAAGTGAACTTATTGGATGGTTCTTTATCATTAATATATTCAAAAAATTATATAATAACCAAATTGCAAAAATATCATCGTCATATCTCCACCAAATAATCGGTTTATGTATATAATTTGGTAGGTATATAATTATTTTCAAAATCCTCCATAAATATATTACTTAATATTGGAGATAATGGAGTTCCCATAGCCATACCGAAATCCTGGTTACAGAATTCATTATCTAATTGAAAATAACTTTTCTTAATACAAACAGTCAATAATTCCATTACACTGTTTACACTGAGTTTAGTTCATTCCGCCAAATTGTTATCATTTAGCAATTTGTTTTTAATTATTATCAAAGATTTGTCTACTCGGACATTAGTAAAAAGACTAACTACATCAAAACTCACCATTAGATGTCTATCATGAAAATTAATTGCATAAAGTTTCTCCAAAAAATGCTAACTACTTCTGATATACGATTCGTATTGCCAGAGAGGGGATTAATAATTTTCAGTAAATATTTTGCTAAATTATTATTATTTATTTTTCCAGTAACATCTGGGTAACTAACTATAGTCCCAAAAAAGAAAAAGAAAAATTTAGAGAATGCCACAAATAACGTTCAGACAATAAATAAATATATATTAAATATATCATATTTCAATTAAAATAGTGATAGAATTTAATAAATTAATATATTTTGGTACCTAAAGAATTTACCTATACTAATTGTCATTTAGTTGATTGCCAATACTTTATAAATATACGGTTTTTTAAGATACCTAATATACTTAAATTCAGGTTTGTTGATCCAGTTGATCCTTTTTACCTAATCTAAAGTATCCCGGTAATTCTCATATTTTGTGTTTACTTACAGACTTGTTACCGTTGTAGACGCTGTAGCTGAATGTACATATTTATTTTACAAGAAATAAAACTGTATTTAATTTGAATTTGTATCTAAACTGACTTTTGTACATACATTTGAACTTATTTTGAATTTTATGTTACAATAAAATTAAATTAATATTTGTTTCAGGTAAACGATTTTAAAATGCAGAAAAAATAGTACCTATTTTACTTTCTCAAATACTACCAGGTATATTTATTTCATACGTGACGGCAGTTTCCTGGTTTAGCGCCGCATTTTCAGACAAACATATATAATAATAGATATTTGTTTCAATTCGCTGCAGTCACATGTGAATAAATACAAGAGACATATCTTCGAGGAGTAATGTAATAATATTCGAACATATTTTAACAAAGTAAAAAATATTTTGTTTCGTATAAATAATTTTGTGGTTTGGGGAAGATATTTTTTTTAGCCTTAATTGTTAAATTTTCTCACAATATAAAAATGTACTATTTTGGATTTATTTGGTATACAGGGTGTCCCGAATTGCATTAGCCAGACTTCATCAAGTGAAAGAACTTTTCAAAATAAGAAAAAAAGTTTCTGTAAACGGGTCGGGAAGTGCTTAGTTTCCGAGATACAGGTTGCTTAAGTTAAGATCCTGCAAATGGTTTTTTTATGCATTATAAGGCAAAATGACAGCTATGAACCAAAATCATTCAGGAGCGGGTAAAACTGGGGGAGCTAGGTAAAATTTTGCTCCAAATTTTTGTGTATCACTTTACCATTAATTTATGAGCTTGAAAATTTTTTACCCGAAATAGGTCTCTTGCGTTTTTTCTCTAAAATTGTCCGTTTGTGAGAAAAACTGGTTTGAACTTTATTATTCAGTATCCATTATTATTACATTTAACAGAAAGTCGTGAAACTAGAACTATTATATTTTAAATAAATACAACAGAAAAACAGTACTACAAAAAGTTAGCGAATAATTATTTCAAGTAGGTTATGTATTATAATTATGATTCCTTTTGTATAAGCATTATCCAATTATTATTGAGGGGAAACGAGTTTATGTCTCTGCAAAAACTACTTTCGTGCCGACTCTGTACATGTCTTGGTTTACGGAAACGTATTCATTTTAATAGTATAATCATATAAAATTACCGACACATTGCCTATGCTCTGGCTGGTAGTGTTGGAGCCTTCAATTAAAGTACACTCATTTAAAAAAATAATGTCCAACCTGGCTATGCATAAACGTAATGAACTCGAATAGCCAACGATATCAACTGTTTGTTTTATTTATGGTGAAAATCCAGACCTTATACAATTATTTTCATAGCCTATAAAGCTATAACTCGATTTGTTTTATGCAGTGTTTGATTTGATTATATTATTCCTGTTAATAATATTTCAGCTTTTAACACTGTGCGTTTGAGATATAATGAAATTATTATTAACGTCTCAAACGCACTATAACATTAAAAATGCTTTTTGTTGGGAGACGTTTCGTCCCTATTTTGCCAAAAATTTATTTCCTTTCAGAAAACTAGACTTGGATTTAACGGGAACTTTTTATACATACAAAAATATATAAAATTGTATACGATTGAATACTCCATCCGGGGACACACAGTATATTCACTAAATTTTTTTGTTTGTAATGTAGTTTCCAGACGACAGACGAAGGCAATACATTTTTTATAGTACAAATATTCATTTTCTTTATAGTTCAATTAAACACTGTTGTGTAGAACACGCAAGCTGTTCAACATTTGATGATTTTATTTTTAGGCTAATGAAAATCAATATTAAAATAGTGTCTTTATATCTCACTCTCCAAATAATGACATGATAATGCAAATTTTTACAGCAAACTAAGACCAACAATATAAAATATTGTTATTTGTATAATTACTAATACAAGTGGTTATACTTATAATAACAATAATGGACGCGAGAAATTATATGCCGATCACTTCCCTCAACTCCTGTTACAAAATATTTATACGTATTTTGTATACCAGGACACTGAGGTCTGTTGATTCAGTCTTCCAGCAGATAAACGAACAGCGTGGTGCTAAGAAACGCCTGGCAGGTTGTAAGGAGAACCTTGTGATAGACCGTTGTGTTAGGTTAGGTTTTTTTTAATGCGTCCTTGTGGGCACTCCACTGCGGTCATCAGCAGGCCTATTGTGGCTCGATAGACCACTGTATTACACAGGATTATGTGCAATACAAGCGCAATCTATCAATGGCATGGATCTATTACCTTAAGACGTTTGACACAACATATCATACACTTTCTCGAATATCTTGCGATACCAGCACCACTGACAAGATGAATCGAGCAGCTGCTGCCGCTCTGGAGAACCTCGCGACAGAATATATGGCATTTAGGAGATGAGTTTTCCAGTGCGATTCACTGAGCCCTCTCGTTTTTCGTATCTCACTGCTGCCATTATCTGTGGAGTTCAGCCTAACCTGCGGGTGCAAATGT
Organism: Rhamnusium bicolor; assembly: GCA_029963845.1. Classification (NCBI taxonomy): domain Eukaryota; kingdom Metazoa; phylum Arthropoda; class Insecta; order Coleoptera; family Cerambycidae; genus Rhamnusium; species Rhamnusium bicolor. Next base: position 1,515,943 of record JANEYF010002177.1, on the reverse strand, counting down.
GGTCCACCCAGCGACCAGAGTCACAAGGTCACCAATCTGTTTCATATGGATTACCTTGAATTTAATGTCTCAAAGAGCGGGAACCTCATAACGCTCTTAGGATGGTCGAAGAGTACACGCGGGCTATTGGTATGGAATTTGGGTTGGATAAATGTGCAGTCGTCCATCTCAAAAGAAGACGATGCGGGCACGCTTCTGAAGAAACGTAGCTTGTAAGCGGAAGCATCCTACGACATCTGGATGCCGTAGAGACATATACATACCTGGGTGTGCAACAACGGCATTTCCAGGATGTAAAACAAATAAGCTTTCTCTCCGCTGCAAGTATAGACACCGACTACGAAAGATTTGGACTTCCGAATTTTCGGGGAAGAATAAGGTTCTGCGACTAATATGCTTGCCGTTCCTGTTCTACGACGTTAGACAAGCTGCGTCAATTATACAGAGATACACGTAAGATAATGAATATTCACAGAAGTGTTTATCCTAGATTGTCCGTTCTTCGTCAACGGGAGACCGAGGACTCTTGAGCCTGGAGTGTATACATGGCAGAGTAGACTGAGTATAGCATGTAACATACTTAGCTCGGATCTGCTTATGCGGTTCATAAAACTTCACGAAACTGTAAGAGTGGGTGCAGGATTGTTCAAGGCAGCAAAGAGAGACACAGATGAACTCGTTCTGATATTCGACATCACAAGAAGGCCAGCGAGGTGCTGACATTGAATCAGTTACTTAGCAGTTACTTGCTTCTTGCCTTCTTTAAGAAACACTGTGTTTATAGACGAGGTTGACATTCACCTTTCTAAGGTTATCTGGACTTAATCTGGAGGCTGAATATGTCCTGTCAGGAGCTGCGTGTGACGTGTAGAGGTTCCTGATATTAACTGCAGGTCCTGCCGTCAGGCGCCGGAATCGCTCATGTTTCATATATGACATTTAGGCCTACATCCACAGACATAACGCGCCATTACGAGTGCTATATTACCATCTCAGGCACTCGTACGGGTAGACCACACACGAGTGTTGCCTTACGTCCCCGAAGATAGACCGTTGTTGAGAACGAGAGATGTCCTCATGGACCATCAACAGAAGGTGATGTATGTCATCACCTTGAAGGAAGAGGAAGACTGGACCAAATAACGCGATTTCCAGTACGAGCCTCAAGTGTTGTACCCAGGCTATTCGTTCAAGATGGTCGTCTTATTAATCGGTATACACGGAGGGATAAAACCTACGTTGCTCTTTGAATTGAATATAAATAAAAATAGATGTATGAAAAAACCTTCGCGCTATAGTCGGTATAACAGGAATGCTTGACGAACGTTTATTTTAGAATACTAACAAAGTTCGATATTTATTACAAATGAGTGTTTTTATTACGCAATTAATTGATCTCAAATGTTTCTAATGGAAACCTAAAAATAGGAGCAATGTATAAATAGATTCGTACGAGACATTAACTCGTGTTCCTAGAAAACTTTCTAATAATCAATAAAAATACGTATAGTGATAATATTGTCTTATAATTTCTCAGAAATTTTTATAGCAAGACAATCAACCGTAAATTTGAAATATAATATCGTGTCCTTAATACGAATTTATGGAAAAATATAATGACGCTAGGACCACTCGAAAGCCTCTACATACCGGGTGGCGATTTAGTGAGAGGTCTGTGTTAATAAAAAAAATAGAAATCTGACAATTATACACAGTGATTACCTTTTGTCACTGAACAATCTAAAAATATTTTCAACTATAGAGGGTGCTCCATTTTTACGTTGCATACCTCAACTTTCTTATTTCAAATGGACTCAAAAATGGATGCCATTTTGTCATTGGATATTAGAAAAAGCTCAAAATGAACGAAACTTTTTGCAATTTATTATATTTACGAATGAAGCCAGATTTACCCAAAAGAAATGCCCAAATAGTAAAAGTTTTTATATTTTTACCATACAGAAAATCCTCATTCTTTATGACTTGTTGATTTCCAACGTTAGTAGTCTATTAACACTTGGAGTGAAATTTTAGGAACATAAGTTACTGGCGCATATGTTTTTGAGGAATCACCTTAATAGTGAAGTTTTTACGAAATTTTTTTGCCGTTCTTGAGAACATACCACGAGACACCATGTCAGTGCACCACATCTCTTATGCGGCAAACGTTAGGCACATTTAAATTTTATGTTTTCAAGTGGTTCGGAAAAGGAGGACCGATAAGTTGGTCATCTTGGTCTCCAGATGTAACCCGTGTGATTTTTTTTTTTTTGAGTTTTGTCAAAGATAAAGTCTATGAACTTCTCTCAACTACATCCGATGACATAAAAAATAAGGTTAGGGATACTTTTACTAGTATTACAGCAGGAATGCTTTTAAATGTACAAAGAAGTATAATAACAGTTAGAAAATGTATTGAAAACAATGGAAACCTATTTGAACAATTGATCTAGTTTTAAGTTTAGTCGTATTACCTGTATTATTTTTAAAATATTACAATAATTAAATTATTAGCAAACGATTTTTGAATAATTTGACGATGGGTTTTCATCGCCTACTAAAAATTTGTTAAACTGGTATGTTCTAAAAATTTGTAAATATCACGAAAACGGTTTGTATTAGGTATATGAATACCTATATTAGTCGAAACGGAATTGAATTCTGCTTTATAAAAAATAAAAATATATAGGGTTTGCCATTAAAAAAAATTACGAAAATTGAGTTTGTATTTTGATAAAATTGACACCGAAAATTGGACGCTCTGTAAAAAAATGTAAAAATTTAATAACTATTTCAAAATGATAATAATAATTTATTATTTAAACTTACAATATTTATAAAACGAGATGGTAATTTATTATATAATTTTATACGCACATAAAATTGGTTCTTTTTTGGTAGTGCAAGTTTATACCTTGGGTAAGTAATATTTAGTGTTCGCGTATTATGTCCATGCTGTATATTTTTCAATCAAATTAATATTATAAAGCAGGCCTATCACCATACCTCTGAAAAGGAAATTGTATAAGAAATCTAATAAAAGATATACCTGTCCATTTGAAATAAGATAGTTGAGTATGTACCGTAAAAATGAAGCACCCTGTATAGTTGAGAATAATTTTAAATTATTCAGCGACATAAAATACTTGTTATGTATATTTTTCAGATTTTTGACTTTAATATCAATGAAGCCACAGACCGATCTCACATTAAATCATTTCCGGTATATAATTTTACAGATATTTAATATCTGTAGTTCAAAAATATTTAAACAACAAAACTCTAATAGTTTATATTAAACTATTTTTCGTCGGCGAAACTAATTAATTCCTTATTCTTTCACATGTAATTCGGACTAGCCAATTTATTCCAAAATACAAATTTATTCAAACCAGTTTCGTTCCGTTTCACTCTAGGAATTAAAATAATCCTTCCTCGGCCTTAATTACGTGGCCAAATTGCTTATTGATCCATTGACACAAGTGATTATAGCTGTATATATGTTATATGAGAAATTACTTGAAATGGGAATTTTGGTACTAATTTCATTCAAAGCAGATAGCCGTGTGTATAGATACAATTGTACCGAAATATTGATTGCCTATTGGCAGTCCAAGGATACCAATTTAATGTAGAGAGTTAAATATCCTTGAACAGAGCCTTGGCTTTTAACAAATCAGACCGGGCAGAATTATGACTTAAGTCGAAATCTAAACCAAGTATTTTATAAACAGAATTCAATATTCAGCTATACTTATGGAATCAGCAAAAAGAAACCAAAGCCAGTACTAACCCCAGCTCACAAAAACAAAGGACCCAAATCTGCACAACGTGTTGGTTATGTAATACGGTTGTGCAGTACCAAACAATGTGGAAGAGCGCCACTCCTCACATCCCATCCCGTACGGTTAGTGACTGTAGATTCCAAATTCGCGTGCCCTGAGCAGACGGAGAGAACCCAGAATGACTGCCTTCTTTCTGCATTTGGCTTGCCAGCCACCACCCACCTGGCTGATTTTTGGCAGGCCAGTATGGTCCTCAATTCTGAGAGCAGTGTAGGCTTTATCCCTCCGAATACACCGACTATTAGAACGACCATCTTGACCGAGTGTGAAGCGAGTCTTCCATAGCGGCAATAGTTGTTATATGCATCTCACTAGTGGTGCTGGTACCGCAAGACTTTTGAACAAGTGTAACAATAGTTCATGCGATGTTGTATCAAATGCCTTGCGGTAATCAATCCAGGCCATCGATAGATTTCACTTGAATTGCACAGAATCTTGTGTAATAGAGAGGTCTATCAGCAGATTGTCCTTGCAACCTGCCATGCCCTTCTTAGCACCAAGCTGTTCATGTATCTATTGGAAGACCGGATCAACAAACCTCAATGTCCTAGCATACAAGATACATGTAAATATCCTGTAGCAGGAGTTGAGGCAAGTGATTGGCTTATAATTCCTCGAGTCGGAAAGATCCCCCTTTTGGGTATAAGTACAGTACGCCCCTCGACAAACCAGTCCGGAATCTGCTGCCCCTCGTTCAACCATCTGTTGAAAACTCGTGCCAAACGGCGGTGAATGGAAGGACATTTTTTCCACCACCAGCTGATTATGCCGTCTAGGAGTGATGTAGCAACTAGAACGTGTTGGACTTCCTCCGTACTGATTTTCGGACAAACTTCTTTTTGCTCTTCAAGATGTCTACGACAGAGGTCTGCAGTGTGCGATTGCTGGAGTGTCGCTATCGAATGGACGCATCGTTCCGTAGATTCCATTTCAGAAGGTTTCGGCATCTTCTACAGTCGGCGGATTATTGTCGACAACACGATGCGGCTCTTGAAACAGGCGAGTGTGATTCGTACGGAACAAAGTGTTTTGTTCTATACTCCTCACCCACCTTTCCAGCGATTTTTTAATAGACATAAGCGCACGGATCCTATCTATACAGTGTTGCTTGATGGTATACAACACTGTCAGATTTAGAGTGTGCTGTTGGCGTCTTAGCAAAGAATATTTACGTTTAAAAACGAACTTTAAACGTAAATATTCTTTGGTCTTAGTACAGCTGCCATGCTGCCGGATTTTTTGGGGTATAAGATTTTTTGTTTGTGTAAATTTGTGACGTTTTTAACAAAGATTATAATGGAATATAATTAATTTGAAAGTTTTTATTGTTCTTTTATATGTTTTTTAGTTAAGCGTTTAGTTTTATAATTTTATTAAAAAAATTGTTTTAATAAAGTTTGATATTTTTTATATTTTACTACCTAATTCTTATTTTATATTATAATATTTTTCTACCTAATTTAAACTAATTGGAACATAATTAAAACTTGGCGGAATTTTTAAGGAAAATATGGGATATCTAATGCTTGCGCATGGGATGATTTGTTATACTCAGGTGGCAATTGGACAATGGAACGGTATGTCCAATGAAAGCCTGCTTGTCAGTTGCGTTTGTCATTATTGAGACCACCCTGTGAGGCCCCTTCAACCTGTCTCTGACCCCCATCCGCCTGGGGCCGGTCTTGACGGGCCCTTCTTCCGAGGTCGTATGAAACCTGAAGCTAGGGGTAGCTACCAGATGGTTAGCCTTGGTACCTCACCGGTCCGAATTTTGCACCCCTAGATAGTTACTATCATTATTTTATTTCTCGAAAAGAAGGCAATTTTATAGTTTTGAAATTTGTTCCTTTATGTAATCTTGTTAGTATTAAATTCTAGCGAAGTAATTCCAGAAGTATTCCAGGCAGTAGTGACGTCTATACAAGTTAATGTTTAATTTTGCACTGTGTTTTAGTTGAACTTTTTAACCGTGTATATTTCGTATATAATTTTAAGAAAAGTATATTGAAATAAAACAGTGATTAAAAATGGTTAATTTATAGCAACGCGTAAAAATACACATTACCAGCATAATGTTTATATAACATCAAAATTATTGTTATAATATATTGGTGTTTCAGGTATGTGGCATGAATAATCTCAAATCATTATGTATCACCACATCAAAAGTAAGATTTTATTAGATTAAAGTTAAATTTAGAATACTTTTCAAACTTTAAAGTGTTCATTTTAATTTAACATAACATCATTTTTATTCAATATTGAGGTAACGAAATCAAAAACCTCTTATTTTGCAAGAACGACTACATCTCACTGATATTTTTTGACATTTGCCCTGTATAGGATGTTTCATCAAGTTCGAAAAAGCACAGTGATATGTGGGACATTATTTTTTTATTAAGTGTAGTTACCAAGACAAAATTCATATTTATAATTTATGAACATTATGAGCAAATATTTCAGATAAAAAAATATTCCTAGTTGACAGTACGCAATTATGCAACATGATTAATCATCTTGCCTGGCAAGGCGGAATTAAAAAAATCTTTTTTACAGCCTCTGCTCTTCGATTTAAGTACATGTAGTAAAAAAATAAGTATAAATATTTCTATAATTTCTAAAATCAAGAAAGAAATGAATTTTAGTTTCCTCATAAATATTTTATTTTATTTAATGATTATAAGGTGGCGCCTTGATGTAACCGGATCCAGGTATCTGGTTCATCGATCAATATTTCTAAATTAGGCATTGTCTAGTTTCAATCCGGCTAAGATCTGGTCATTATCTTTCAAATATGGACTTGGAAACTTTAAGACAATTTATTTGGGCAGAACAAATTTTAATTACAGCTATTTTGTTAGATAATCCTTACTTTTTACAGGATGTTTGTAGATTTTGGTAAAATCATCTGCAAAAGTCATTAATTATTACGGATATGTATGAGATCAAACTTAATGAAAAAACAAAAGCTTCTTGGTCAATATAATAATAATAATAAACGGTAGGCAAAAGTGCAAAAAAACTTTGTCACATAAATTAGCTATACGTATAAGTTGATTAAAGAACATAACCCAGTTCAGTTATCCAGTTTTTTTACTAATAATATGTAACTAACTAAAGTATATGGAAACACTGTATACACAATTTTAAATGTGGCAAGAAATATTCTAATAGAATTAATATTTTTATTTTGGTTATGAAGAACAATTAAAATAATTTAAATATTAAGTATGGCGATAGCTGTTTCTAAAGTGTATTTTTATTTAATGGAAAGAAGTAAACACTTTTCAGAATGAAAGAGAAAATAAGGGTTTGATAACTAAGCTGGAACGTCTCTATCGCAGGTAGCAGAGTTAGTGTAGTAGATACGGCATGAGTCCACGTCACAGGTGTTAGTTGTTTGATGGCCGTCGATACGTGTTGGTGATATGTTGGAAAATGTAACGCCGTTTGTGAATCAAATCCACAGAATTCGTAAGCGTTTTCCTTAATTACGTCACGATGAAGCAGTTATAAAGTACTTTGTGTGCGAGATGAATTTGGTGGGCTGGAATTCCAGTAATTGTAAGACGTATTCAAAGCAAACGTGATGTAAAAATCGCCAGTTACAGGTTCCATACTGGGTGGTTCTGTATGATCTCATTTTTATGTTGAGCGTGTGTAACATGTACCGCCGCATGTACTTAACAACAAACATTGTCGGTTATTTTCTATAAAAATATGTACCCAGGTGGTCACTACCTACGATGAGAAGACTACGTCTGTTCCTCATGTAAAGGAACAATTTAAGAATTACATACGATCGGGATTACGTAGCAGAAAACTATGGATAACTGTTGATGAAAGTACGGATATAGAAAACAACAAAATGGGAAATGTTTTAGACCGCATAGGCCACCGACGGGCCCTTTTTACCAACCCTCAGCTGTCCCCTCGGCCATATGCTTCTCTTACTCCCTCGTCGGATCTTTCCGACCTTCTAATGAAGGTCAGGATGTCACTCATTGCAAGTGAGCTCATCTACTTCCCTAGAAGCGCCTCAGAACCAAAGATACTATGTCTCAGACGCCCAAATGCTTCACACAGTCCCAGGAAGTGGTAAGATGTTTCTTTGCCACTCTCGCATCCTGGACACGTAGGGTTTTTCTCAATACCTATCAATGATAGATGCCTTCTGAGTCTGCAGTGGCCTGTCAGAACTCCGATTAAAAGATTCAGTCTTCCGACTCAGGCCTAGTAATCAGGCAGATCTCGATTTATTCAGCCCCGTCACAAAATCTCGAGTTTTCCTGCAGGCCCTGTTGGTCCTCCAATACTTCCTCAGTGTCTCGTGGGCCCACTCATTGAGGGCCGTTGTGACCTGCTTTCTTGTAATGCCTAACATAGGCTCAGGCCCGAGATAGGTTTCCTTGGCTCCAAGTCTAGCCAAATCATCGGCCTTCTCGTTGCCTGTAACTCCGGTATGTCCCGAGACCCACATGAGTCTCACTTGTTTATGCCTGGCAAGCTCTTCAAGGGCGTCCCCGTACTCCGGAACGAGAACTGATCTCGTCCTGGGGGAGCACATCGCTTTTAGAGCTGCCTGGCTATCGGAACAGATGTATACCATCTGTTCTGCCCCGTCAATTCTCCCTTCACTCCACTCCTTCCTACTGGGAAGAGTGAGAGTATATTTCCTTTCCAACCTTAGCAGATCTTTCGCTTCTCTCACCTTTAGGACAGAGATGGGGATTTCCCTCTCCGCCAGTCCAACAATTGCTGCGTGACCTTTAGCTCTACCTGAACACCGCCAGCTTCCAGAATCCCGCATTCTCAGATAAGCCGCCATAGCCTCCCTCTTTATCCACGAGGGAAGCGTTGGCATACATATATATATATATATATATATATATATATATATATATATATATATATATATATATATATGTTGTTTTTCAGGTTTTCGCGGGTGGTGAATCTTAAATTCGTTTTCCGGGTATACTCCCGCGTAGGTGATAGGCCCGGGGGGGACCGTGGTTGTCTGAATGACGTTTCGGCAGAATCTCATCTGCCATCTTCAGGTTCTAACAGATAACTGCTTACTGCGGCTTCTGGTTACTCGAACTGAAAATCAGATGAGATTCTGCCGAAACGTCGTTCAGACAACCACGGTCCCCCCTCGGGGCCTAACACCTACGCGGGAGTATACCCGGAAAACGAATTTAACATATATATATATATATATATATATATATATATATATATATATATATATATATATATATATATATATATATATATATATATATATATATATATATATATATATATATATATATATTTCTGATTTGGGTCCTACATGTGAGTTACCCCACCATTCCACTAAGTTTGATGGTTAGGATTAGGAGGAACCAATGTGGCCAGATTTCTCTAAGCTTAGCCGCCAACCTATCTATCATTATCACCCAAAATCGCAACTTGCGTCTTCCAAAATAGATGGCTCTCACAAGAAATAGAACCTTTTAACAGAACTATGGCCTAGTATAATAGGTGGCATATATTTAAACTACATTTATTTGAAATCAAAGTCAAAAGCAAATGAAGAAAATTTGCATATTTATTAATGACAAAATATCTTGGCAAAATAAGATCATTTCATCAATATCATTAACATCAGGAGAAGCAGAAGCTGTATCATTGTCTTGTGGCTTATAGGTATATGTACATTTTTCAATTAAATCTACAAAACATGTCTGCTGTCGGTTCAAAAGCGCCACTAAGGTCTGACTGACAGATGACAGATGGCAGATGACAGAGAGTAGTAGATAGAGGGTACTGAAGTGTATAAAAATTACGGTACACTAAAGCTACCAGCCCATATCCACTGTTGCGAATTGCCAGAAGTTGTGAAATATAATCTAATAAATTGTTATTGTTAGTTTAGGATTTAATTTTTTGTTTGCGACTAGCAATTTTTTTAAAATCGCCCAATTGGCGACTTGCGTTTTTTGCTTAAATTTAATGCAAAATTCTGGTAAAAGTGGCTCAAATTGCGATAGATCTCCCAATCTGGCCACACTGGGAGGAACACCAGCTTGCGTCTTCTTGGATGCGAATGTTGTCTATTACAAGTACACTCCACGCACGCAGGCTGACATATTTAATGGAGTGGGTACTTGCACCCAAATCGTCAATTTGCCGAACATATATAGAAAGATGTGTCATGCAGTGCATCCAAGAAAATGGTTAAAAGTTGAGGGACTGGGAATGAATTTCAGTCTTTGAGAATAATGACTTACGCATTGAAGTAGCTAGGAAATGTAAACGTTATGATTTGTCAGATCCAGTGTTGCCATATTCTTGTAATTTGAAAATAAAATTTACTTGATAACAATTCCTCCATATCAAATACTTAATAATCGTGTATTTGACATTATTCATTATAAAATTCCAAGAAGCTTCTGTGCTGCTGTCACAAGGTATTTTGTGATATTTTATTGTGTTTGCAGCCCAACTTAGCTTACGTTTTGGCTTAATATGTATTTGATGGACTATTGCCTTATAGTGTAATTGGTGGGCTGTGGGCTATTGAGTGGTGACGATCTATTAGCCGTCTAGCTTGTTAGATATGTCGGGAAATAACATGCAGGCAAGGCGGAGAGCATATACTTTAAAAAATTGCTGGACCTGTTTTTCAAGTAATATATCTAGCGTTAGCGTTTGGCGTTCGACGCTCAACGGGAGCGGGTGCAAAACGCCTTTATGGAAAGTGTAAACGCACTCCTCGTCTCCGAGATATTTTGTACGTATGCGTAATTTCTACTACTCAGTGGATAATGTGAACAAAAATAAATGAATTTATAGTACAATGAGGATTAAATGACTTATTACAAAAATCAAGTAAGGGCATACTTTTATTTATTTATTGTTTTATTCACATCGCCCAGTGTCAACATGGGTATTACTAATAAAAAGCGGATCAGTCCCAATATTGCCTATCTCAATTTCTGTTTTAAATAATAGTTTACTCTCTATTCTACGAGGGGTCGTTTTTATATTCTCGGACTGGGCATGAAAATAAAAATGACTAGCAGCAACAAAAAATTATTTTTCAATATAGCTCTCTTGCCTGTGAATAAAGGTATTTGACATTATCATACCGTTTCAATATCATCTTTAACCTGTTATAAAAATATTTATTTGGTTTCTCCATAAAATGGCCCTCAACAGCTGCTATAAGTTCGTCATTATCCCTGAGCTTTGCCCCCTAGGTTTTTTAAGATTCGGAACTATGAATTAATCACTAGGTGCTAAATCTGGATTATAAGGCGAGTGTTAATTTTCTTCGAAGCCATAATCAGCAACAGCAGCTTTTGCAAATCTTAATTTGTGCACTGGTGCACTGTGGTGGAGCAGCAAAACACCTCGCATTAGTTTTCCGCGTCTTTTCACTTTAATAGAATCTCTGAGGCGATGAATAATACGGTTTCGTTACTGTACTACCCTTCTTCAGATAATCAGTATACAAAATTCCCTGACAGTCCAAAAAATGGTTGCCATTATTTTCCTGCAAAATGAGTAACTTTAAACTTCTTGGAATCGGTGGAGCTCTTGACATGCTACTGCATCGAATCTTGTTTCGGTTCAGAATAATGACCCCACGTTTCATCTCCAATGACAGGCCGATTGATAATTAAATTTGGTGCGTCTCCACAAAGCGCTAAGAGTTGTTCACACGTCTCTACTCACACCTATTTGGAATAGCGAAAATATTCACAGAATCCATCTTTCACTAACCTTTGTCATTCCGAGGTAGTCATGTAGAATTCTGAAAACTGTTGTTTATGAAACTCCTAATAAAGCTGTTAATTGTCGCTTCCTCAATCTTGCATCCTCCAGTATCAAACACTTGGTTTTTTCAACAACATCTGAAGTGATCACGTCAACAGGGCCACCCGGACGAGGATCATCATCCAATGATTCTCTACCACATGTAAACAGTTTTGACCACTCGCAAATAGTTAACTTGGAAGGACAATCATTCCCGTACACAACTAATATCTCTTCATGAATAATTTTTGGAGTTTTTCCTTGTTTTGTAAGGAATTTTATAACATGGTATTCGCTTTTATTCATTTTGAAAGATTAACAATGCGCGACAACACAAACTGACAGTTAATGTAATTAATAATGTTGCAATTGTTCTGTAAATTGACATACAAGTTTCCAGGCACATGTGATTAAAAAAAAAAACTTAATGGAAAATTGTATTATAATTTAAAACTGCCCAGTCCGAGAACATAAAAACGACCCCTCGTAGACATATTTTTGGGGTTAGGAACATTCTTTCACACACTAAATTGCCATTAAATGTAAACAACTGGATTCCATGTGTTATATGCTCCAAGCAAAGCATTTTCTGCAAGAAGCAAAGAGCAATGATACATGCTCTACAAAATAAAGTGATATTATTATAGAACCGTTGCATCATGATAAGACAAAGGAAAATTGTAGATATTTCAAACATGACGTTTTTATATTGATGTATTTTTCGTATATTTTAAGGAAATCTAGCAATCCTGGCAGTTTTAAATACATGGTGGGGCACTAGTGTATCCGACCTCGATATCTCGAGTTCTACGATAGCTAGAAATTAAAAACAAAAGTAAACTAGATAAAAAAGTCTATAACCGGAAATTATTTTCGAATATACAGGACGAGCCAAGACGAAATTACAGGATCAAGTGCGTTTTTTTTAAATGGAATGCTATGTATATCAGTAAAATTTTTGAAGCCTCTTTATAGACTCTTTTTATTCCTATATTACTATTGACTATCTCCCAAGCACTTGGATGTAATGAATTTTTTTGTTAAAATAATGCCATATGCAGATGCATGTTGAAAAAATCACCAAAGTCACAATTATGGATTTTAAGAAAAACTTATGTGAATACTAGTTACGAGATATCTAATTAATGTTTTTGAATCATTTTTACTTCCTAAAAATGTACAGGGTGGCCAAAAATTATTTTTCAATTGAGAACTTTTTAAATTGAATTTTCTCAATTTTTTTAAATGTATATTTTTCAACGATGTGTTGTAGAAATCAAAGACTGCCCCCCATCGAAATAGGTGTAATTATTTTATTATTTATTCTTTTTCTAGTGAAAACAACAGCCTCCGACTTGGCGACGTTTACATCAAAATCAACAGTGTTTCTCAAAAATGTAAAATACAAGTAGTTTACTGCTAAGTAGGTTCTGAATGGATGTGCCGAGAAAGCTGTGGTTGTTATGCATTTTGTTTGTAACCAGGGATTTGGTTAATAAACAAACATTGTGTAATTAGCATCAAAATGGAAAATCGTGAAAGATATAGTATGGCAATTCCAGCCTATATTTTGCAAGAAGCCAAAGAAGCTACAGCTAATTTGATTCCAGAAAAGTCCAAAATAACTTATAATAAGGAATACCTACAATTTTAAAATTGAAGGAAAAAGAGGAGTTAGTGCTATAAATGAAGAAGTGCTTCTAATTTACTTTCTACATTTGGGTAAAAAATTGCACCTTCCTCGATGTGGACTAAATATTCTGTGATAAAGGCGACTTTAAAAGTATACAGGAACTTTGATATAACAAAGTATGGAAAACTTGTGGCATACTTAAAAAGCCGATCAGGAAATTTCAAACCCAAAAAGGCCAACAATTTGGAAAGAGAAGATATCGAAAAATATTTTATGGAGGCTCCTGACGATGAGCATCTTATGTCAAAGGTATATGTTTATTATGATGTTCTTGCTTTTATGTATTTAATTGTTTGGGTTTTTTAGGTTGCATTGATACTGGGAGTTTGCGGTGAATTAACCTACTTAACCGTTGAAGACATAAAAAAATAAAGGGAAATATCTATGCATACCCGTACCCTATACCAAGACGAATAAACCAATAAGTCTCACAGTTTTAAATGAAGGATTAGGAAATATGTCTCTTTAAGACAAAATAAATAAATGTATTAGTGGATTCTTTGTTTTCTTAATTTTCCGTATAATAACAGCAATAAATAAACTGCTTGGTTTTTTTTTTTTAAATAAAAACTACTCTTTAGTGACTAAACCACTTTAGCTCACTAGTGATCTAAAGTTACTTTAGTTCACTAGTGATCTAAAGTTACTTTAGCTCACTAGTGATCTAAAGTTACTTCATCTCACTACTTTATCTCACTAGTGACTTATGGGTTACTTTATACCTTTAAAAATCTCATCAATAAAACCACTTTATATGAAAGTGTTGGATAAAATTCAATTTCATTGCTTAAAATAAGTAGTCATTCATGACTATTAATGTATCAGCAGAAATTACTTATTAATAACTTCAGTGATCTGCAAAGGTTTTTTGCCTAAAATTTAGATGTAGGTTAGAAGTTAGTTCCAAAGTATTACGACTAGATTGTATATACTAAAAAAAATATTTTAGGCAATATGTTAGGCGTATTCCGATTGTTATTAAAAAACCCGAAGCCTAGTTAAATTTCTTCCTGCAACTATGTCATGGCCAACGACATGTATTTTATATACGAGTTTAAAAATAACTATTTTTTTTCTGCAACTGATAAAGTAATAGTACCAACACGGAAATAGGCAAGAGTTGTTTTTTATGCAATACCCCATGATTTCACTAATAACGTAATACGAGGGCAGTTTGAAAGGTAATTACCAGTACACTCATTTCGGCGACAGAAATGTAAATGAATATGATGCCGCATACTGCGGTTCGGTATGGAACAGAACCAAACTGATTTAGTGTATGATATAATTTTCCGTCGAGGATTACACTGTACACTACTGGACGTAGTGTTTGTGTTGCTTAAACAAATCTAATGCAGTTGTAGCCACTGTTTGCATGGAATTCGTGAAACAAACAAATATCATACACATAAATACACTGTGGATATTGGAAAAATCACCTTTGAATACTTCTCTGCAAAATTTTTTCCATGTGTTCAGATGACTAAAATAAAGAAAGTTATCTCATTTTCATCGCATTCTTGTTTTTTCTAACTTTCGAATTAATTCTCATTCTGTAGTTAATTGCGTTCAAGTGTGTTTGAAACGTATTCTGTTGAGTTTTTGAAAGGAGTAAGCCAAGGCGTCATCAGTAGGTTTTGGAATTGGTGTTTGGATACTGATTCTGTACAACGTCCCAGAAGTGGTCGACCACGGTCTACAACGCGACAAGATCATTATCTTCGACTTACAATAAGGAGGAATCCTACCCTTTACGCTTCTCAAGTAAGAAACACCTTACATGTAGTACATGGTAAGTGTCCAATCAGTACGAAATGGATTCAGGTAGTTTGGCCTGTCGAGTCGTCCTTCATATCGAGTCCTCGGTTAAGTTCAGCTGATCATGCAGCCCGTTTAAGGCGTGCAAGGGATCATCCAAATTGGGACATGGAATAGGGTTCAGTTTTATTCAGCGATGAGTCTTGTTTCGGCTTACACAGCGATAGCAGACGTCTATGAGTTTGGAAGTTGTTAGGAGAGAGATGCAACCAAAGATGTATCCAATCCACAGTAGCTTTTAAACTAGGCAGTGTTATGGTATGGGCAGGAATATGCGTTGGAGAACGCACCTATCTGTCCATCTGCAGGAGGACCATGACTGGACAAATGTATGCCAATGATATTATCAGTAACATTGTGATGACTTTTCAAGCTGCTATTGGCGAACATTTTATTTTTATTGATGATAATGCTCGCCTCCATCGTACTTGGCAAGCACTCAACTTCCTTGAAATTCACGGAATTGATTACTACCTCTTTCACAGCGTTGAATCCCCTTGAACATATGTGGGATTTATTTATTTTATTCAAATATTTCAATCGACTCCAAAGACATTAGGCAACTGTCAGATATTCCCTTTTATGGGCACAAATCCCACAAGATGTAATCGACTGTATCATCAGAAACATTGCTCAGATGTATGTATACTTGAAGTAATTATAGTGAGGGGCCAGAATACGAGATATTGATGATATGTTTAAGACGCGGCTAAACAATGAAACTAAAATTATTTTTCTTCGTTTTTTCATAAACAGATTATACAAAAAGGTCAATAATCAATTTTTTTCTAGTTCAATCCCCTCATGAAATATGAAATAACCTTGATTTTCTGTGCACAGTGTATAACTACAAGCCATGGAGGACAAGATATTAAGGTGGTTTTTTGCCGTTCCATGAAACACAATAATCCACAATACGCACAGTCGAAAACACATTGCAATATGAGTACGAATGAACAATTCTATTGTTAAGATGGATTCTACCTACGACTAATAGCGTCTTACATTGCCTGATTTCGATTGGACGAAAATAAGTTGATAATTTTCAGTGACAATACGGTTCTTCGGAACCATTCCAGTATCCAGACTGAACAACTCGACTGGACTAATAAAAAGTCGGTAATTGCCTCCATAAACTCCTAGGTCTTGGTGACGTTTATAGTCGTACTGATAGTAGTATACACTAGACACGTCTCATTCTTCAATTAAAGGGAGTTTCGACATTGAATAGACATTTAGGATTGTTCAGATCTATGAGCCAGTGCATGTATGGATTTATGATTGAAAACGTACATCTATAGATGTAGGGTAATCGAGCGAACCTCTAAGTTGGCAGTCTTAATAATCATCATCGATCGAATGGGTGAACGACCGATTTCAAGCATAATCTGAACAAGCCATGTTTTACAGATGAAGTTTGTTCAAGCATGAAGAGTTTGCTTCACAGCTGGGAGAATTATTGGATGGCCATGAAACTTGTTTCGCATTGAGAACAAAATGTATGCAGTAATATGCGTAATAACGACATAAACATAAACATCACAGAAATTAATATGTATTTATTTTGATTTTTATTTTATATATTTACTTGTCATGAAAGTTATGAAGAATGCGGTGGTACTTTTCAGCCTCCTCCTCGTACGTTAATCCAAAATTTTTGAGTTTCCCAAGAGTTTGTTTAATTTCAAAAAGAAAACTACACATTGTTATGTAATATTTGAACAATTAGATACACCAATATTAATAAAATACGAGTGCTTTCCATCGTCATTTTCCATTGATATTATTTTAGAATTAATATCACTTTGTCCTATGTTTGGTATTTTTGCTTTAATCACTTAGCCTTTGTAGGAAAGTTGAATACCTTATAGTACGTGAAACCTCAAAGGAAACGTTTGACTTACGATCCTTTTGAAAACAATAATTAGGCCAGTTGACTGCTTAATTTAACTAGGCTAATATCGTCTCAAACCGGGTGACTTTAACATATATTTTGAAACGTTTAGATTATATTATTATATTGAAAACTAATTCTTGAAAGTACTTACTACATTTATTATTAATATGAGACGGCAGCGACCTAGATATGGCGTTAATTAAATTAGTTTTAATCTTAGCAATATTTAAAGAACTTAAAGTTTTCTATTTAAGAAGCATAAATTGTTATTAAAAATATGCCCTTTTAATGGGACTGCACATTTCTCAAAATTGAATGTCTATTTTTCAACTGTTTACACCGAAAAACGCAAGAGAAAAAGATGAAGAAATCAAAGCATTTTTGATCAAATGCATAATTATAATGTTTTAAATTATTATTAGAAAAGTAATTTTAACAAATTTTCACCGAATTAAACTAGCTTGTATGTGGCGAAGGCGAAGGTTAGAAGGTGTCTTATTTCCATACTTTCATCACACCCAGCTATAACTTTGACTGTAAATATTGATAAAATGATGACTTGCACTTAAAAATAAGTATGTTGCAAAAAAACTAAATGAAACAAATTTTATCAGATTTGACTTATATTTTCAAAGGATATCGTAGTTGAAAAAATTAATGGAAAAAAGTTTCTCTTTATTAATGGATGTCGTAGATGATAAAAATAATAGGAGAAACTTATATTACCGGTACGTATTTAAGGAAACTTATTATTTTTAGTTAGGTAAGGATATTTAAAGAAAAATTTTAATTCAAAAAATAAATTATATTTTGAAAGCAATACTTGAGTCTGACATTAAGTTTACACTTGTCCGGGTTCTGATAAGCTTGATTCTCTTTAATATTTATTTAATAAAAAAAACTTCTCTTCCATTTTATATGGCATTTTCACATCTTCGATCTAAATGCATTTTGAAAAATGTGCGGTACGCGTCGTATACAGAGTGCTTCAGTTTCCGAGGCACAAACTTCAGGAATGTGTAGAGTATGTAAAAATAATAGCAGTTTATTCTATAAACATATTTCGAAAAAATGTACCATAACTTGGATAGGGTGTTGTGGTTTCATTAAAAAAAGTTTATAATTTAATAACTAAGAGAGGCTATCGCTTTCAAATTTTGCACACTGCCTTTCTATGTAAAGCTGCATTTACATTTCACGTCAAAAATAGTAGCAGTAGGTCATTGGGGTACGGCCCAAGTAACGATTTTAGTCTTAAAATGCTTTATAAGATATCCTCAAAGCTAATTTCTAAGATTACTTATAAACATAAATAGTCTGAAAGAACTCCATAAAACCGATATAAAGCCCTTATAAGAGTACAGGGGCCCACCTAGAGAAGGGCTTACATGCCTCTTTTAAAAAACACTATTAAAACTTTCAAGTTTTGATGAATTGTCCAAATCTTTACTCGTAAAGTATCTGAAGAGTATTATAAAACCTTGCTTGGTTTAGGATAAATACCATATTAAAACTTAAAAGGCACACAGAAATACTTTGAGCGGACGTTTTGTATTTAATGAAGTAAACATAAATGCAAATAAATATAGTGTTACGCTCACTTAATCCAAGCACGATATTGTATATGAGCCTCATGCATAGTTATAAAATGAACATATGGTAACAACTCAGAACGATTCAGCTTATAGATGGACTACTTATAATGAAGTACTGAGACTCCTCCTAGTGGACTAAAGTTTCAACGACGCTAAGTTTGCTGTAAAACGTGGGTTAGATAGTTCTAGAAAATGCGTGCGCTCCCTAAAAACACATTTAAAAAAATATATGGGTGAAATATCTCGGTGATTTAAAATTATATAAATCGGTAGCATCTGCCGATAATATGGTTCAGTGTTGGTAAATTATTTTTAAAATACATTTCTTATAAATATACAAATTACATTTTTTTCGTTCAATTTGGAACATTCCCAATATGGCTGATCGTTATACATTTCTTGCCACGAGAAGTAATGACGACAGTTTGGATAAACCGTATTAGTTTTGAACATTTCTACTTCAAATATGTTTTGTCTTAAAATGCCTATTAAATTCGCAATTGCTCTTTAAGTATGTCGATTTGTTCTTATAGACGTATATTTTAAGCCTCGTTGGCTTTATCATATTGCTCGAAACTTGTAAGCTTATCTTAAAACCCGTTTTAAACCCTTTGACAGCACATAACACAACCACTTTAAAATCTATAGGATTTATGGTACCCGGATAATATAACCTGAAAATTCAGTTTTTCGTGACGATACACACGTCTGCACTGCTGGCCTCCCTAATTTTTTATCCAATGTGTAGTTTTACTATAGTCCGGTCGTTGTAAGATTGCAACTTTCTTCAAAGTCAAAATCATAAATAATTGTATTCATTTCAATTGTCAGCAGACCAGTTGTGCATAGGTATACACAGTAAGCAACTTATTTACAACTACATTGTTGGATGATTGTAGCGTAAGATTGGTGAACAGTGAATCTCAAACAGCAGATGAATATATTTGTGCTTCTCTTTTGATATTCATTCAGCCATTTATTTCGTGTTTTATTTTATTATTCCTAAAATTAACTTTACAAATTAGAATCATATGTAACGACATTATTAAAATTCGCCAGATTTTAAGCAGGTAAAATGTTGCGCCCCTGATATATAAAATCAATTTACGTAAACTGGATAAGATCTAAAAGTTCTAAGAAAATAATATATTCTTAGCGAAAAATATAAATAAATTCTTCCTTTTATATTTCCCTTAACTTAGAGTAGCCGAAGTGATAACACGCATACTAAAACCGTGAATTTGTTTATTCGAAAATATTCATATTAAAACAATCATGAATCAATCGAAAGGAAAACATTTAATTCGAGGCTCGACTCGAGATGAACGTCAGTTTATACGAAAGGTGGAGAATTCTTTCATCCGCGAAAAAAGAAATGGCGGACCCTTGTTTCTAGTTCGAGCTTTACAACAACGAACACCAGACCTACGTGGAATTTCGAAAATTGCATCATATTGTTTGTGTACCGCTGGCAATTGAACCGAATAACATTATTTATTGGATTTGACTCTTTAAGACGAAAGTTGCAATCTTACAGCGGCCCGACTATAGTGATATTTTAAAACATTATATTCTGGAAAACGGGAATCATTCTTTTATGCATAAGATTGATTTATTACAGATTTTTGTCTGCTTCATTAAAAGTCTAATAAATAGTTGTGAAGGTTTGACCTGAAACTTTGGATCTCAAAATATTTTAGATCTATAACCGGGCATTAACATCTACCCCAAGATAATTTCATAAAGCAATTATAAAACCACAACACGTCCTAAATTCTTTATAACACTCAGTACTCCTAACTTGGACTTAGCAGCTATAAAGTTTTATTGAAGGCTTGACAAATGCCTTAATAAGTCAGTCATATTGGCTAAAGACTAAAATATAATTTAGGTTTGATATAATTTCTTGAATACGTTTTTAAAACTTTCTTTAAGACAAAACTATCTTTAAGTGCACTTGGCATATAATAAATCTGGCATAAATCACTAATTTATTAGCTGGCCACTATAAAGCACTAAAGCCTCGCCACCCAGGTGACTCGCTAGACTTTTATGTTTGGGGATATTCAAAAGAAAAATGTTTATATGTATAACTCCAGTGTTGAGAGGTATTAGTTTTAGAGGTTGAGCAAGCTAGTAATGAGATACGGTAAAATTCAAATCAAATATTTGCCGCGATTACAGTTCGAGCAATTTCTTTTAAATTGATATGGAATAGGCCTAAATGGGTTAGGTACAACTTTATAAAAAACGCGCTGTATACTCTACCTCTCTCATGCTGGTGTGGAAATGAGTATTTTCTTTTAAGGTGGTGATCTGCACAAAAGATTTAACTACAAATAAATCGGAAACGGTATATTCAGTTAAAATTTTACAAAAGCACTTTTTTCTATAAAATGTCATGGACAATTTAACAGTTTACAATTTTTTCAAAAATATCCAGTAGCGTACTACTTATTTCTATAAAAGAGGTATGTAACCCCCGTATCTACGACAATAGCTTTCCGTTACTATTTTTGACTTGAAATTTAAATGCAGCTTTACACAGAAAGACGGTGTGCCAAATTTTAAAACGATAGCTTTTGTCTTCTCAGATATTAAATTGTAAACTTTTTTTAATGAACTTCAACACCCTATATCCAAATGGTGCAATTTTCGAATTATATTCATAGAAGAAACTCCTATTATTTTACCTACTCTAAACATTCCTGAAGTTTGTGTGTCGGAAACTGGACCACCCTGTAGATAACAAAATTTGTAGTATGACTATGGCATCTAGATAATGAAGGCTAAAATATTTAATAGTCACCCGCTTTGAGTGGATGTTTGACATAACATTCTAATTAAGTATGTCGTTACGGTGATATGAATTTATGTGGCTACCAGTGGGAATGTAATATCTATATCTACTTTTACTGTTAGCAGTCGCTTTCCTAATAGAACTATACTGCCGTGCGTGCATTACTTATTGAACTAATTGGTTATTATATCTAAAGGATTTTGAACTTACCCTTGCTCTATCCGCACTAGTGAATTCATTAGTTGCTCCATCGCTAACTAGGAATTCGTGATGTCTATACGCTAAATCCGGGTATTTTTTTCTTCTAGGCATAGCAGGTTCCAGTTTAGGTACTAAAACAAAATAAATGTTACGCTAGATAGTAATTTCTCCTTATTTACACTGGTATCTTTCGCGTGACCGATATCTTGCATAAATTAAAAGTGATGCGTTTGAAACAACACCGTCTGTTTTTAGAACGTCATTAGCATACCTTAAGGCTGGCAGTAGACGAGCGTGTCATTCGTCGGATATCGCACGCCGCGTTTCATCCGGCATAATGGGAACGATAGATTTAAATACAGTAGAATACACTAGCGGACGAAGAAGTACCGGACGTTCGTGTATATCATTGTATTAAAATCTATGGTTCCTACCGAGTTCGGTACCGCAGTGGGCCAGAGTGTTAAGTGACAAACGTAACTGGTTTACTGCCTATCGACTCCCGGGTTCAAATCCCGGTTTCGATTCTGGCAAAGTCGAGGGTTTGGTTGTGTGTGTCTTCGTTTTTTTCAACGGTGTAACCCATGCCCGAGCAGCTTCGGCTTTGGTTTGGGGGTTGTCTAATTTATGTGGTGTGTTTTATGTTTTTTATTACAACGGATAAAATGCGGGGGATGACATGTCCGTCAATTGTCAGCCTTTGACGCTTTCTTTTCCTCTAGAAGACCCAGGTTTAATTCTAGCTTCGGCAAAAAACTGCTATCAAGTGACTCGGATATTGGGTTAGTGGAAACAAAGGCGTTAATTTAAAAAATATTTAAATAGAAGACAAGGCGGTCACAGCATCTCGTCAAATAAATATTTTGAGATTCTTTTTTTTTTTTTTTTGGGGGGGGGGCATTAGGACTTCGTCCATACAGCCAGATGCACTTATATTAACAAGGCGGTCACAGCATCTCGTCAAATAAATATTTTAAGATTCTTCTAACGCTGTATTATTGAAAAATAGTCTGCTAGATAATGAATTAAGGACAACAAGTGAATGAAATGGTTGATTGATTAGTGATGATATGAGTGAACCTAGAATAAGATAAAAACTTCAAGAAAGAAGTAATAAATGTGCTGGGACGGAATGAAAATGTAATTTTTTAGAAACGCAATGCTCGTCCTTATACAAGATGCTAAAATATTTCAGAAAATAAATAATCACTTTATCCCAACTTTTGTCCTTTATTCCTCCAAGAAGACAGGATATGCCTCGGTACATAATTCAAATTGTCTATTTCTAGAATAAACTATCCTAAGGTACCACGGAAGTTCCAAGGCATACTAAGTCGTGCTAGAACTGTAGCAACAGTACATTTAATGCAATATTGTACGTTGGGTACTGTTCCTACCTAGCTAACAATTTAAGTTTTTTCAGTGTCTACCTGGTAGCTATGAAACTCTTTAAGAACCTTGCTTAAAACTATTTTTCCTCCACGATGTTCTAAAAACTAGATTAAAACCTCCTTAAGCCAAAAATGGAGAATATTATGAAGGTTCTGGGGTCCAAATTTTAAAACCGTCTTAAAACATATTAGCTGAGGTACGAAAGCCTTATAATACCCTTTGAGTCAACTAGGAAACTGCATGAAAACCTGTTATAAAGCTGTTATAAGAATTAGAAGTTTCATTGTAAGACTAATTATTACTCTTAAATCCAATTAGTCATTCTATGCGTAGCACATGATCTTCATACGACAAGGAGTTTCAATAGTCGTGGGTATAACCTTATAACGACCCTTAACCGACCACAGTCATTAAAATTATTTTTACGACCATTACACGACTAATTGGGTATATAAGCCAAAATTTATAACTCAAAATGTTATCTGGAGTCTGCCATCACATTAGCATACATGGCCACAACTAATATTTGTTCTGTATATGTGGCTGTTAAATTATTATTTTGAACACTTATGATGGATAACACACGTGTCACTGTTACCTCTACAGCGTGTGCTGTGGTTTGTTGTACTCGTTTACTGGCTATTAATATCAGAGACAAAGCATTTTGAATACTCAAAATTCTTAGTATAACATTAACAACCTTACCACACCGAAAGTCAGTTGTTTCATCCACTGTCGCCCACAAAAATTTATTTCGTTCGTCCTCTATAATATTCCCCAAGATATTTTTGTACGCACTTGGTAGATATATTTTACGAAATGTATGGCTACTTGGTAAAGGAAAATCTGGTACGTATTTTGCAAAGAAACTGCTAAACACATCATTGTCGACTACGTTCCAAGACAGACTACATGCAGAAAGTGCAAAACTACGTATAATTTTATATACTATTATCCCGGTTTCCTGCACCTTTCTGCCTCGATACTGGTTATACTGGTTGCATATATCACAGTATATAAATAAACACACCACATGAATTTGTATGCGGTGTGTTAATGAAAATATAAAACACACATAAATTAGACAACCCTCAAATCAAAGCCGGAGCTGCACGGACGGGGTTACACAGTTGAAAAAAACGCGAACACACACAACCAATTCCCTCGACCTTGTCAGAATCGAAATCGGGATTTGAATCCGGAAGTCGATAGGCATTAAACCAGCTACGCTTTTCACAACGCTCTGACCTACTGCGAATTTTTTTATAACTACCGGCTCTGAAAAATGGCCAATATTTCCGGCACCTGCAAATAAGTGACAATTAAATCTTATATGTATCAAAAAGTGTTCAATAATCTTTGTAATTTATAATGTGTGTTTGTAGTAATTTTTCATTGGTATTGAAAATTTCCAAAAATTGTTCACAAAACTGATACTTGTTGCTGAATAATCTGGATTTTGTATGGATGAAAGTAAAGACCGTGGTTTAAAACTCGCTATAAAGATGTATTTGAAATGTTTAAGGCTTGAGAATGTTTTGCAGCTGAACACGTCAACAGCAAATTTTAACATGTTCAATGGTCTCAGGACAACGAGTAATACCGGAGAATTTTGAAGCAACACTTCTACGAACACGAAAATCACTAACCCATCTTAAAATTGTGTTTTTTTGTGAGTACACTTTTGTGCTTTTGAACTTGAAATTCACATTTCAAAATGTTGCGAATATCAAAAAACGTTTATTTCATCGCTTACTAAAAACCATCCATATCATTTTTCTCATAGATTACAAATCTCATACAATTTTTCAATACTTTTAAATTGTACATTGGCTGCCAAGGAGTCTAGATTTGAACCCGCTGGAATATTTTTTTTTTCAGAACTTTGAAAGATAGAAAAATATTTAAATTGAATATAGACAACTTGTAATAGATACGAGATCTTAGTGTTTTTTGAAAAAATGTCGTCGTAACTTTATTGAGGATTATTAAAAAAAGTTACTTTGAAATTTCTTAGAATTAGTCAGTCTTGTAAACATTCAACAGCCTGCTAAACTGAGAGAAGCAAGATCTTTAAAAAAACACTATACAGAGTGGGGCAATAGTGCGTTCGACTTCGATATCTCGAGTTCTATGATAGCTAGAAAATTGATTTAAAAACATAAGTAAACTAGAGAAAAAAGTCTATAACCGGAAATTGTTTTCGAATATACAGGGTGAGCCAAGACGATTCAACATTTTTTTTAAATGAAATGCCATGTATGATATACTCGGCAATCCATTTAAAAAAAATGTTAGTTGACCCTGAATAATCGTCTTGGCTCGCCCTGTATATTTGAAAATAATTTCCGGTTATAGAATTTTTTTGTCTAGTTTATTTATGTTCTTAAATCAAGTTTCTAGCTATCATAAAACTCGGACGCACTATTGCCCGACCCTGTATAATCTCTCAATAACTGATCAAAAATGCTTCAAATGACTACGAATAACTTTCTATTATAGTACAAAATATCTTAACAAATACTTACATGAATCACTCTGAAAATCTTCATCATTATTTCTAGAAGTTTGTTGAATATCATTAGCTTTTTCAGCGACAGCTTGTGGAGGCCTTCTTACTACTTCTTGTCTTGGACCCGTATATTCGTGCCATCGATATGTGCTCCGATACTCGGAGTGAAGCTGTAAAGAAAAGAAAATGCATAAACACATTTCACCTCTTTTAGCAAAAAAAACGAAACAATAATAGCACGTGAGTTTAGAGCCGCCCTTCAGGAAAATAATAGTCAATTGTTGACGAAGAAGTGACGGCAATAACCTATATTTTTTTCATAGCATAAGTCATTATCATTATGCTATAAAAATTTCAAATGTTTAAGAGATTGTACAAAGTGCCCCAGATTGCTTGTAATGAGAGAGTTTTGCAGGTCCTTACCTTCGTTTTTTCAGAGAATTCCGATGGTGAAGAAATCATTTCGATATGTCTATGAGGAACTTCCCAAATTATCATTTGGTGCTTGATAAGGGAGCCACGGCCCCATAACGGTGGATCTTTCAGAATAGTTTTTATTAAACATCTTTAAAACCATTTCAGATGAAATAATAAAATTTTGTACAACCACTAATCTTATTTATGGTTAAAAATGCTGAATAACAATAATCTAAAATCATCGTTCAGGGATGTGTCAAATTGGGGGGGGGGTAAATATGGCCCCAACTTTATTGCATGTCATTTTTCTTTATTCTCTGGCATAAAATTGTGAAATTTCAGAGTTTTCTACGTAGAAAAGGTACTCTTGTATTGAGTAAAATAAAGTTGTATACTCATTTCGAAAACACATTGTATAATTGTCAAAACAATGGTAAACGATGGCAAATATAATATAGAAAATCATAAAATATAAGCATTTGTTTGTAGTCATGACCATCTATTTCCCATTGAAAACAAATGCAAGTGTCTCTTGTAGAGAAAAATCAAGGAGGCTGGGAATGTTTCTTTCTCTAAAACCCAATTCTACGTTAAATTTTGTTCCAAAAAAGTTTTTACTGCATCAAAATACCACTATTAAGGAAGAAGTACTAACTGGAAAAAAGTGTAAGAAATTTTGACAGATAGCATGAGGATCGGAAGTTATGTCAAAAATGGACCTTGACCATTGGAGTTCTCTCAAAAAGTGAGGTCAAGAATGTGCAATCCATTTCTCTCTATTTGCTTTAGAAATAGGCAAAACCCCCTGATTACATGCAATTGGGGATACATTGAATAATTCAAAATGATTTAAAACATAGCTACGGAAATTTTACGAAATTTTACGAATATGCCATTTTAGCATTTGCTGATATTATACTAAACTGAAGCGACTGCTAAATCAATCATTATACGATAATAATAATTTATGGCACACTTTTTTCATTCGATGTAGAGGTTGTTTTCAAATAAAATGCAATTCATGGTCATCTATTATTTTTAACCGTTGTTTTCGCTCCAGTAAAGTTGCATTTCATGGGTATAAAATCCAAATGTTTTATATTTAAATGTTGACAAGTTTTTACCAATAGATTTGTCATGTATTTAATAACAAATATTTTGTATGTTGAATGTTGAAAAAAAAATTGGCATGTTTTTGTTTTGGTTACTTTACTTGCCAACTGATATTCTGTTCTGTATACGTATAAAACAGCAAAATGTAATTGATTTTGTGTGACAAGAACCAGCCAAGCGAACCTGTTATTTTCTAATTTCCGAAATCATTTAGCAAGCGTAATTACAATTACAATATTACAACATTAATAATAGCGAATACGTGAGCGTTGCGGTATTCATTAAAATCAATGAAAATAAATAAGGCGGGCAGTGAAGGTGCATTTTTTAGCAAATTCGTCAACCAATGGTAAAAAAGCTTTCAAATAAAATGCAAAAAAAATTTTCTTGTAGATATTTGATCAGCAGACGTGAAATCGATATTTCATTAAAGTTTTCATATCAAAATAAAAATAAAAATATTAAGCTATTGTAAAAGTTCTTCTCACCGTAATGTTTCAAATGTTAATTACCATTACCAACACTATGGTGGTTTGTTCTAGGAGATTAGATCCTAGGGATGTCACAATTCTGAACAAGGTATTTAAAAAAAAAATTATTTCCCTACTATATGAAAAGGTTATATCAATTTTTTTCTAGAATACACTCACAAATCTATTTAGTAATACTAATTTAATAGAACTTGCAAAAACAAAACAATACGTGGGAAGAAATAAGGCTAGACCCATGCAGTAACATATAAGAAAGGGATAAGACATTACAGATCTTTGCTAAATATATGACACCTTCCAATTTTATTGATCTTTCCAAAATTATAGTCAAAAATTAACAAACATTATTTAAAAGCCGCTAAGAAATGAAAACTTTTGGTTTAACTGTTGTTGAAATAACTGTTTTATATTAGTTAGACCGGCAATTTTCATTAATGCACATTTTCATAGTTTAAAAAGCAAAAATATGGCTGTTACATTGATACAGGACTAGCATTTCCTTAATTAATAGAAATTTACCTTATCGACAGGCATCGACGGGCAAGCACGGCACAAATTCCAAAAAAGAGCCAATCATGAGTTCTACTGGTTATACACTGAGACTTTTTTTTAATAAAGGCCTGGAAGCCATACACTGGGCAGATCGCGGAGGGGCCCTAGCCTCGATAGTGTTCTTATAGGGGAACGATACGGGGCCACTGGAGTTCGTTCTATGAGGGTCGTAATCAAGTTGAATAATCGTGAAACATGGTCGAGCCCCACCTTAGCGAATTCACGATCTAGTGATCGGAGTGAAAGAGGTTCTAGCCGAATCAATACACAAGCGCCTGCTCTATGAATATGCGCCACTTGCGCTAGCTTTACTCTTCTTTTTCAGCCCTTTGGATTACGAAACTTTGGCGCCATCCACACGTTTTTCGGGGTATTATCTTGATCTACAGAGTTTCGTTTTATTGGCTTCAAATTTAATTGAACTTCTTTGAGACGCCAATCGAATAATTCTGAAAATTTAATTTGATTAATATTAAGTGTGTATTGTATATACATATATATATATATATATATATATATATATATATATATATATATATATATATATATATATATATATATATATATACAGAGTGTCTCGGATTTAAAGTGACAGTGTGATTGGAGGTAGAACACACTTATGTAGCTGAGTTGAATCCCAGAAGCATGCGAGGTTACAAACGTTCTGGAGAATTCTAAAATAGATCGGCATAAGAACTGTTTATGTAAACGTATATAAATTATCCTCAAGACGTTATTTTTCGATGTCACATAGCCAAAAAAAAGGCTAAAGATATAATTTATAAAGGACGTTAGGTAGAGGTTTATAAAACTAATATAACGTGCATAAATGAGAGTACTTATGAAAAGTTTTATCGAACGCTGGCAGAAGTTGCAAAAAGAGGTTTTATTGTTTCTAAAGAATTAAATACCTAATTGATGAAATATTTATAAATATCACAAAAATCGTACAAAAAAATATCTGTAAATTGTTTTTATTACTCTATGAACAAGATATCAAGTTATATTAGTTTCATAAATCTCAAAGTAAATACTATCGCCGCCATTGTGATGCTGACAAAGATGAAGTGAATACAAATGTGAATTTAGGAGATTTTGGTCATTCTAATTATGACACTTCAAGTATAAAGCCGCTTATAAAGTAATCACTATGTGTTGATAGGTCAAATCACTCAAATTTGTGTATCTAAGAAAAAAATGGTCTTTTCTAAATACTCATCATTTTTGTGGCGCGCTTGTCATTTCGGCTTCAATGTCCATATTTTACCATGAATCGTGAAGGCCTGACCCCTACACTTTGTATATATATTATATCACGTTGCAAAGTGCATGAGAATTAAAAACCATGACGTCGCGTCGGCAGGCAACGAAACTCATCGCTAGGAGGATTACCAGAATCAAGGAACATATGGCTCATCTCTAATATAGTATGGTGGCAATTTCAGATTAATTAGGAATGTAACAAATACTGGACAGTTGGATGTATTTGAATGCTTGGAAATTACAAAGTGTAAAAATTGTATGTATAGTGACAGAGGGCCAATCTCATATAGCCCGCACTATTGGTCAGAGAGTTACGGTTCCCCGAATTATAATAATAGTTTAGATATCTATCAACAAGTATGGCTGTGTCAGCGAGGCCATTCGCACAACACCGATGTATGGTAAAGTGTAGGTACAAATAGAATACATTGTTAACATATAGTTAGTTTTAATCATCTCCAGATGAGGCCAACTTGGTTGGCGAAACGCGCGTCTAGTGCTGTATATGGTGTTTTGATGTTTTTTGAAAAACCACGTCAATGTTAGCTTCACATCAAAGATTTCAACCCTCATCAGGGAAACGATTGAAACAAAATATTAATATTAAAAAAAATCAAAAAGAGTCCCGAATTAAACAAATCATACCATAATACAAGTTTCAGTACTGATCATGGCCAAAAAAAATGCTATATACTATCTCCTTTTGCTATGATAATGTGAAAGTACATGAAGAGGAAACGTACATTGACCCATGTTTCAGGCTGGATGAAATATAACCGATAATTGCGGAAATTTGCGCTTCCCGACTATCAGCAATTTTGTACCTTGTTTGTTTGAAGATGACAATTGATTAAAATATGACTAATATATATTAGGAACTAAAAAAGTGCTATGAACTTTTAGTAGGTGAAGAAATATGCGAACCTCGCATTGTCTTTTTTTTGTATTTCCTTGACTGATGTTAAATCATTAAGTAAATAAGTCGACTCCGAAATACCTATTGAATTTATTTTGATTAATTAGTACTTATCTACTTGTGCGCCTATAAATATAATTAGGAAACACAATATCTTGTAAAACGATGAAAATAAATGAGGCTGTTTGTCCTGTTAGCTTTGAAAATTATGTTTAACTCTAAACTTTAAATATACGATGGGATTACAGTCCAATATTCTTAGAGGGCAAATCAAACTAAAATTATATCATCAGAATAAGCCATTAATATGGAGAAAAAAAACAGAATGAGTGATAAAACGGATTCGTAGGGGATAATATGACCATCAACGAGGTTGGTAGAGTTTTAAAAGAGACTTCATTAGCTACAACGTGACGTCAACTGTTAGATAAACTTAGTTTAGGATAAGTCACTTATTTAGGTTTAATTAATTCTTATAGCAACTGGCTGCATGGTCTACGACCCAGAGCAAACAAAAATAAAAAAATCCGGACGAGATTATGCTACATTCTACTAGAATATAAATATATTATGTAAAAAAAAAGTTTCAAATTTTGCACTACTTCTTACCAGATTTTTGGAGCAAGTTCTACTCTACGTAATTTGTTAAATATTGAAGCTCTAGTTACTGGGCACTAGGTATCAGTCAACTGGAATTACGTCATATATTCAACAGATTAAATTTCCGAATATTTAAATTTTAAGTTTCAGTCATCTGTTATCATAACACCTTTTAATATGCTGCTAAAAATTGTTACCAAATCTGCTGAGTTACCCCAGATTCTTTGCCCTGGTAAATAGAATAGTGCCGTATGCCTCTACATTACTTTCGAATATAAAATAGTTAATTTAGTAATTATATTTAATAGTTTCCACATGGTTTTAATTTGTTGCAGTAAACAAATAATCTGAAACGTGGATAATAAATTTACCATTTATTGCAAATCTGGCCATGCTAGTTTCTTTGAAAATAGTATAACGCTAAGTTTAAATAGCGCAGTACCTTTCAGCTCTTTCCAAACCAATATATTTATTATTGTAGGTACCTGCAAAATGTGGTTAATAGTCTTATATTATGATTGTGGTGATAATGTTAAGCACTTGCGTAAATGCAATTGCACTGGCATTCTCTTTAATGGTAGTTTAGGTTTTTGTTAAATGACTTTGTTGATTGATTTATTTTCTACAAGAATGTTCTCAATTAAAGATTAATTGAACTACGCCATGTGCAATGTTAATAGTAGTCTTAATAGTCTTAGTCATGCCTTAATAATAGTTTTTTTTTGTAATGATGTTAAAATAAATTTACTAGTAAATGAAATAAAAATTTGAATAAAATGAAATATTTAAAAAAACTGTTAACAATAGAATATTGGAATTTGGTGAAATATAAATCCATCATCTATGACTAGTATCATTTTTTCTATTTCAGAAAGTATGAAAAGCATTTAGCACGTATTTACTACATACATCGCAATGAAAGATACGTGTCAGCTTGCAGCCCCGAAGATCAGCAGTTTGCAATTGCATTTCGATCGATAGAATGTATTATTATGTTATTGTGAAAAAACATTACGACGGGTGCCTTCGCGAAATACCGTGGACCGGTGGATACAAAACTATCCTTAACTATAGTTTAATGACATAGAACTTTATTGCAGATACTGTAAAAAGTTTTCGTGTCTACACGAAAATCGAACGTTATAAAATTTTCAGTATTTTAAATACGCTTCAGTTACATCTGTAGATGTGGAACAGACTACAAATGGATTTTTAATGACAGGCGCCGGAATCTAACTCCAAATTATTTAGAACAATTATCAATAATGTACTTCTATTATAGCGCCAAAAAATAATTGTGTTTTTGGCTAAATGATCAGCGTTCATCTAATGTTGGGCATTACAAAAATTACCCGCAAAAGTATAAGGTAAGATATTGTCCATTTTGTGTTGTATACAATTTTTTATGTATGCTATTCTTAAAATTTTGTTCTGTATGTACACATATTTTGTTTCATATTTAAAAAACATTTTATTGTCACTGATTCACACATTTGTTATTCATTATTATTATCCAAGACACGGGTTAAGTCACTTATTGATGTCTAACTATATTTATTTCTTATTTATCGTATGTTTACATTTATTTTCTTCTTGTCAACTCTTTGGAAATAAATAAATTTATTTACAATAATTTATACTGATTAATTTGTTTGATTAATTCATTTTACCCCATATTTGTATATTGGTATAATCAGAAAAGAACATCAACACGCCAGCGTTAAATAGGGAAAGAAGCACATTTTCTTAAAAATACGTATTTACTTATGGTACTTCGTAAAACAAAATTTTCGATAATATTACGTATTGTTGCTGCAGATATATCGCAAGCAACATGAAATGCATTAGTGTTGCAAATGCAATTGTGTAGAGTGTTAAATTTTTCGAAAAAAAGTGGAGAAACATCATTTCCCAAAGTTGGGCGGATGCGTCGGTTTCCCAACAATTGAAAATTTTATTTTCACGCCAAAAAAACCTATATTTAAAAGGCGTTGTATATACCTAATCCCAAGCCATCTACGGAATTTGAAAATTTATTTATACGTGCAATTTTTGGTAGTATTTGCCTCTTGTTATGTTTTTTTATAAAAATAGGTTAAACTGATAAAACTCGGTAAACATTGAAATTAAGAAGGTCGGAACATAACTTATTTATGAAAGAAGCCTCTATTTTTTAATTTATAAAAAAAAGGTTTCTTCATACATTCTTCTCAACATGACGGTTTTTTAAGAAATTTACGGATATATAATAATAATAATAATAATAATAAACGTCTTTTTTATTTTCCAAAATGAAGTAATAAATAAATATAATTGTTTACAACTGCTTGTAAGAAAATAAATGGCGAAGTTCAGTTTCGAGTAGCTAGACAGCAGAAAAGCTACCCGACCTGTTCTTCCACTTAACCATATCTCTAATACTAAGTAATTATAAATTATTGACGCTTAGTTTAGACTCTAGTATAAATAGTAGGTTAGATTATGAATTAATATTTTTATTTATTATTGAGAACAGCTAAAAGAAAAAAGAAAAAGAAAAAAAATTATTTAAATAATTAGTGGATATAAAATTAGGTTGTGACGAAAAATAAATATTATAGAAGGATATCATTTTTAACTATATTAAACACTGAATATCATACAGAAATATTTTATATTTTCTTTTAAATTGATATTTATTGTAGCCCTTAAAGGTGCCATCAATATTATTATAAACTTTACAAATTTGGTAGCTAAAACATCGTTTAAATAATTCAGTGCAGTGAGATGGTGGAGTTAGAAGACCCTTAAACCTGAGATTTAATGTATGAACATCGGTACGAAACTTTATTTTCTGATATAGATAAACTGGAGATTTATTCATTAATATGCTATGAAAGAGACATGCTGAATGGTGAAGTCTTCTGTTTTCCATATTGAGCCACTTTATTTCTCTCAATTTATAAGATATTCTTTGGTTTCTACGTATTCCATAAATCAATCTTAAGCAGGAATTTTGTAATTTCTGTATTTTGTTGACATAATTAGAATCCAAACAAGGGCCATACAAACAATCTGCATAATTTAATGTCGATAAAACTAATGTTTCACACAATAAAATTTTAGTTTTTTGTGGAAGAAATTGTCTGTTACTATATATTAATTTTAGAGAGGCATAACATTTTTGCAATAATTTGTCTGTATTTTCCTTAAATCGTAAGTCCATGTCTATTATTACCCCCAGGCTTTTTACTTTATCTTTCACTTCCAATATACTGTTGTCAACTGTAATATTTACTTTATCAATAATGCTGTTACGTTGTCGTTTAGGCCCAAAGATAATAACAGTAGACTTAGAAGGATTTATTACTAGGCAATGATCTTTTGCTACTTTTAAAAAATTACTGAGATCCTCATTTATATGTGAGCATGCTGTATTTACCTCAATAGTAGGAAAACTCCGATAGAGTTGAGTGTCATCAGCATATAAATGAGTTTTACAGTATTTTAAATTAATTATATTGCTTGTATATACAGTAAATAGTAATGGACCGAGAATAGACCCCTGTGGAACACCTGTTTTTAAATTAATATAGTTTGATTTGTTATTATTCAAAAGTACACACTGTTCTCGGTTTTTTAGGTAGTTGCTGAATAATTGAACTGCTTCTTCAGAGAGACCCATATAATGCAAAACAGCTAAAAGTATTTCGTGGTTTATGGTATCAAAAGCTCTACTGAAATCTAGTGAGATCAGTAGAGTGCAAAGTCCTTTATCTGTCGCAGTAATTACGTCATCAACAATATGCAAAAGGGCTGTAGTGCAGCTGTGGCCGGGTCTAAACCCAGACTGTACTATAGGTAACAATGAGTTCTGTTCTAGATGCTCTCTTAATTGTAGTTCTATTATTTTTTCCATGAGCTTCGATAAGGTTGGCAATATACTAATACACCTTAAATCTTTAAGGTCTTCAGGGTTATTTTTTTTAGGCAAAACAGTCACAACAGCCCTCTTCCATATTGTAGGGAAGGTATTTTCTGTTAAGGAATGATTAATAATATGTGTTAGATATGGGATTATATGGGGGCAACCTATTTTCAGCAAAGTAATATTGATTCCATCACACCCTGTAGCAGTTGTAGTTATTTTATTTAAAATTTCATATACGCAGTTATCAGTGACAGTTTTAAATTTAAATTTATTATCATTAATACTATTATTCTTATAAAAATCTAAAACATCGTTTGAAAGATTTGTTTCAGGTACACCATTAACAAAAAAAATCGTTAATTGCATTTACATCACTTAGGTGTTCAGGTACTTCTTTATTTTTTCTGATGGGTGCACAATTATTTTCTTTAAGGAATTTCCAGTTTTGTTTTGGAGTGCCATTTTTTATTTTATATTCAAAAAAAGGCTTTTTTTTCTCGTTTTATAGCTTGAGTTGTGTAATTTCGAATATTTTTATAGAAATTCCGATGAGAAATATTGTTTGTACTTTTAAATTTTTTAAGAGCTTTTTCTCGCAAAGAGATCATTATTTTTATATTGTCTGTTATCCAGGGTGAATAAGGTCGTGTGAATCGGGATGTTACTATAGGTGCATGCATATCAAATAGATGTAATAAATTATTAATTAAGAAATCTAGTTTTTCATCTACACT
Source organism: Rhamnusium bicolor (assembly GCA_029963845.1). Classification (NCBI taxonomy): domain Eukaryota; kingdom Metazoa; phylum Arthropoda; class Insecta; order Coleoptera; family Cerambycidae; genus Rhamnusium; species Rhamnusium bicolor. The sequence continues at coordinate 1,480,385 of JANEYF010002177.1, read as the reverse complement.
ATTTAAATCATATATAACATAAAAAGGAATCTTAAATAAATCGAATTCAAATTTTTCATAATTAAAATTTTTAAAATTTCTATAAGTGAATATTCTCGGACCATTACTTACACCAGCTCCAACCTGTAATTTGCAATATATTAACTGATGATCGGACAACTCAGTTTCAATTACACCTTTCTCTAAAATATCCTCCTCCATGGATACAATAATTAAATCTAATAAAGAATTAGATCCCTGTGCGACCCTTGTTGGCTCATCAATAATTTGTTTTAAATTGAAAGTCTCTAGAACAGAATAAAAATTATCGACAACAACATTTTGCATGTTTAACAAATTAATATTAAAATCCCCAGTAACTAGAATATTTTTTACGAAGGGAGTTATTAAAGTTAAGGTATCCTCTAACTCATTCATAAATAATTTGTTATCAAAGGTTGGTGGTTTGTATACTACACCTACAGCAATTTTTTCTTTGTCTAATTTTACATCTAACCATAACTGTTCAATGATATTACTCGTCCGAGTAATTTTAGTACTTAGTTTATTACTGGCATAAATGCAAACACCACCACCCCTTGTATTTCTATCACAACGATACAATTTAAATCCCTCCAGATTAATTAGATCATTTGATATTCCTTCATGTAGCCATGTTTCCGTTACCAAAAAAATATCAAAGGAATATTTCATTATTAGTATTTTTAAATCTAAAATTGATGGTAGAAGTAACCTTATATTTAAGCTACCTATTTTTAAATTATTCTTAATCATTTTTTTTCTTTTTTTCCTTTTTTTTACGCCTTATAAATGAATCGAATGGCACGAGAAAAAGAAATATCCAAATATATATAATATATGGTTATATTAATATGGTTATATTAATTGGCTATTGGAATGTCTTAAAGCTAATTTAAATAAATATTTACTTTTCGTGTATTTTTCAAATAAAAAAAAGGTTTTTCTTACCTTAAGAAGGTCTAATATATATCGACGAATACTGTAATAGACATAATCCAGAACTAACGATATTGCATGCTTTAAAATTTCGAGGATTTAAAAGTCACTAAAAGTTTCGAGGAGGGGAAAATATCAAGAGACCTTCTTTGAAATATAGTCGGGCCGCTGTAAGATTGCAATTTTGTTCATAAAGAGTCAAAATCGGAGAATTAGCCATTAATATAAAGTAATATTTTTCTAAAAAAAAAAAGACTGAAAAAGTTATTCAGACCTTTTTTAAAGTAAAATTATTTCAAGTGTTAAGATTACGTTAATTTTGCTAGTTTTCATCATACTTTTCTCAATCAATATGGCACTGTCACACCCACGATTGAGTAATACATTTTATTTCCAGAAGCTACTTTTTTTTCGCCAGAATCTACAGTTTTTCTAAACAATATTTAGAAGGAAAACTGAAATGATTTTCAAACATCAAAAAAGATTAAGTATCTTATAAAGGTAATTCTAATTAATTAACACATTAGTATACACAAAAGATGCTTGTGGAATGCTAATTAGCACAATTAAAACAAATACGAGCTTCAAGTGACGTTAAAATCACTAAAAGCTTTCACGGTGCTGTAAAGTCCTGAATTTCAGTTTCAGAGGTAATTTCAGACGGTCGGAAGTGGAAGTGGCAATAAAACATTGACCTTTGACCTCAAAGGAAATGCGGCATTGTTGTGAATTCTCTTCGAAGTAATTTAAAGTTCAATATAGGTGTTTCATTACTAGTTTTTGATTAAAATAATAACTTTAGTTGAAAATTAATTTGATATTTTCTGCAATACGTATTAAATTAGTTTAAATGAAAAAGTGTGTATTAATAAATAAAGAAATGAGGAGTCTTACCTAATACATAAAAATAAATCTAATAAATTTTCATATTTATACAAATTAAAAATAAAGTTTCTTGACTCGTAGTCATGAAATTTAAAATAGGTTGAAAATATGTTATTGTCAGAATCATATACATATATACGCGCGTCTACAGGATAATTGACATATTTAAATCATTTTTAAAATTATAGGCAAATAGCATTTCGTGTTGCGTGATTGGAACCGCATTCGCGACTTTTATGTTCTAAAAATACTTAACTTTTTATGCTTACACTGCTTTCTGTTTTGTCTGTGTCATTGATATCAATATTCGCTCATCTTTTTTCCTAAAATTCTAGCATATTCATAATCCTACAAAAAATAATGTAAATTCGTAATTTAAGGCGACTACTAAACTTTAAGTTGATGAAATTAAATAAAAAAAAACAAGAAATTTTCTTATTTTTTCGTATTGTATCTTTGCCCTTTGTCAGTTTGTTTTCTTTGTAGGAATATGTAGTTATAATATTTGCACCCATTTCAAGATCATCCTGTATAAGGTACCTGTACCATACAAGGCCATGAACTCAATAAGGCCAGTGCCGTGTTTCAGCTAAGTTTTAAATTTGGTGCTGAGATGTCTATTTGTACAAATATTTTTTTGTTTATGCTACGACCGCTGATGGAATAGCAATATTTGTGTTTTATGATGGTGGAATGTTATAACTTGTTAGGTCAGAACATAAAGAATTTACACTGGTTGTGAGAGAGTGCGACCATTTGTTTTTCCGTGAAAAGATTCATTATGTGACAGGAATCGATTACGTAAGTAAACAACAATTCAACGTGGATTTTTTGGTTATAAAATGTTTTTGTACAAATCCATAGTGCTCTTAATAGGCATTAGGTTTTTCTGAGTGGGTCCTTGTGGACCCTCCATTGCGGCCATCAGCAGCCCCATTGTGACTCACTCCTAATTATATTTCACCCAATAAGTTCAGTCTCTCAATGAAACTGATAACTTTATTGGGTGAGAGTGTGATAGATCCTCTGCCGGCAGTTGCCCTTTGCCAAATATTGAGAATCGGATCCTCTCCACAGCGGGACAGGTGCATAAGTTGTGATCTGCCTTCTCATCATCCTCCAGTCATAGACGGCACTCGGTGTTTTCCACCAGGCCGAGTGTATGACAGATGATAGTTTAGTCGGTAGTGCCAGGTATATAAGCCTGTTAGGATTTTCAGGTTTACCCTGTTTAACTTTAAAAGTTTCTTAGTTCTTGACTTCGAGGGGTATTTTATAAATGCCTTCGAATGAACTAATCTTGGTATCTCTTACCAATACTGGAGAGTTTTCCTTTCAGCCCAGGTTGAGATAGTCATTTTAGCAGTACTTGAAGATATGCCAAGTATCGCTTCTGGTCCAATAATTCGTGATTAGGGTTTTCAGGTTTACCCGGTTTAACTTTAAAAGTTTCTTAGTTCTTGACTTCAAAGGGTATTTTATAAATGTCTTCGAATGAACTGATCTTGGTACCTCTTACCAATACTGGAGAGTTTTCCTTTCAGCCCAGGTTGAGATAGCCATTTTAGCAGTACTTGAAGATATGCCAAGTATCGGTTCTGGTCCAATAGTTCATGATCCTGCTCTTTCTCTGGCCAAGGAGTTGGCTATTGCGTTACTTTCCATACCAGAGTAACTGGGTATCCAGACCAGAGCCACAAAACGAATGGTGGGTTGGCTTTATTATGCACACTGGCCTTATTTGGAAAAAAGATTTGTTTTTTGATTAGGTTGTTTAAAAATGCCTAAAAAATGAGCCTTGTGGACCAAAGGTGCATTGCAGCCGGTGCTATGAGCTATTCGTGATGGGATATCTGTTCTGGCCGCATCCAAACAATAAGATATTCCCTGTAACACACTAAGAAATCATATTGCGACTGAAAATAGTAAAAGAAAATTAGGCTGCAGTGCCCTTTTAACCGCACATCAAGAAGAGGAATTATGCCAGAAAATTTTCCGTTTAGCCTATATAGGATTGCCGGTAACAAGTAAAGTCCTCCAAAAAAGCGTTTTTACTTTTGCCGAAGAAAACACCCTTTTTCTCAACAGACTAGATTGGCGGGAAGGAAATGGATGACCTTGTTTTACAAAAGGCACCCTGACGTGTCTCAGAGAAAAGCGTAATCGATGAACCCGGCAAAAGCACAGACATCAAATAAAGCCATTGTAAGTGACAACTTCTAAAATTTAAAACAGGCCTCAATAGATTTAAATCTAGCAAATAGACTACAGCTGATCTATAATATAGATAAAAAAGATTGCCGACTTAGTCTCCATCACCAACAGCAGGTTCTTACTCGAAAAGGAAAGAAAAGGGTGCATCTTATTGCACCAGAGCATGCTCTTTTCGAAAACCCTAAAATATATAGGGTATTCCATTTAAAATAAGCAAGTTGGTATCGACTTCCGGTATAACCGGAAGTGCCAGATGCTTGTAATTATTTTAGTTGGATTGACCACACTGCCATTGGTAATTCCCTAAATTTTTAAAATTTTCTGGTGCGTACTTTTCCCTATATCTATCGATGCAGTTCCTGGTGAGACACCCTGTAGTATATATATATATATATATATATATATATATATATATATATATATATATATATTTTTTTTTTTTCGTTTGCTATTTCTTGCGAGAGATTACTCGTTTTGGGTTCAGGCAGTCTTGTAAAATACAAATTATGGCCCACATTGTAGCTAGTTACTGTGCATATTAGCTTAGTTTATGAAATTGCTTTATTAACAATACAGTTACTGAACATACATACATTGCATACAAAGCGATACACACACCCAATAGATACTTAGATCGAACCAAGAGAGGGCGAACATGAAATGGTATATGTCTAATTAATGAGTGACCGACAGCGTTTGCTGCACACATAAGACTTTCCGCCGAACGTCAATATACTCAAGGTTGAATCTAGTAAGTGGCCGCACTCCGCAGACCAGATTGCAGTATTGTATCAGTTGTGGAGTGTACAACACATTCATCTCTAAGAAATTTTGTTTACGAATTTCTGGAGAAACGTTCCGTTTCAATATTTCATTCTAGATAGGGTTAAATTTTTTAATTTTGAGAAAAATATCGAAACATCTAAACGATTTAAATTTCTCCGTTGTTTTTTAGAAGCAAAACGTTATTCTTCAAACAGAAACATTTTCAAAAATAAAAAAATTATACCAATTCCAAAAAGAAAACTATATGTAACTGAAATGCAGGAGTGAGTTCCTGCCAGCGCTTCAACTCCAAGACAAAACTGGACTGTTGAATTTTATTATTGACATAATGCTATTCCAATAAAAAAGTAAAAAGTCAAAAAGAGGCCGATCAATATTTCGAGAAAGGAAAACTTTCGAACGAAGGAGAAAAAAAATAGGGAAATCACTCTTTCTTATCACTGATATCCCTAGACAGCATTCACTGTGTCGCCTCTGGTAATTTACGTTTAGATTGTATATAAAGTAGTCGACCAGGTGTACATAAATAGTGATAAAATAAATTGAATTGATTCAGAGATTTGAAGAATAAATTATAGAACTTGAACTCAAACAGATGATTATTGAATAAAACAGTGCGCATGTGCCAGTCCACATCTGTGAGAGCCCATTTCAAATTTTCATTCTGTTTCTATTAAAAGTAAGCGAGGTCGCGATACAATATCAAACTATTCATTATGGTACATAAACCAGACGGTTTTGTTGAATATATATTAATACACTATAACTGGATATTTGTATGCCTCTTCCTTTTACCCATATCTTTCGTTTTCGATATCTGGATGTATTTTAGAAACTGGTTGGTTTTTAAATTGAGCAGCGCTCCTAAACAACACGACAAAAAAGTGAAACATGTGCAAAAACAGGTAAGTGTTGCCAATTAATATAAGTCATTGGTGTAACAAAAGGGGTATATAGCTACTAAATTCCCTGTATATGGGGTATAGGGGTATATGTATATGTATGTGAGGCCTGTAGATTATTTATTATTGTTGATATCAAAAAATTTTAAATACCAAAGCTGTAAGGCAATTTTTGAAGTTTAACGGCGTTAAGAAAACAATTTTTTTATAAATCATTTTTGAAAATTAAAAAAAAAATCCAAATAAATCGTGCGTTTTTTCATGATTGTATTCTTTATTTTTTTCTTATTTCGAAAATATGTAATTTTAATACATTTTGTTAATAAATAATAATAATAATAATAATAATAATAATAATGTCTTTATTAAAGTAATTGTAAATATAATTTTACAATTAGCAATACAAGGCGAAGTCTAGCCACGGCTACTCCACTTAACCTTATCACTTATTATATAAATATATACATAAAAAAAAAAAAAACAGAAATAAACAAGTGATATTGAATATAACAAATATACGAGGATAATATAAATTCTAAATTAATACACCAACTAAACATGAGACAAAAGTTGAAACATAAGAGAACCATACGGTAGACGATAGGTTGTTCATTATGAAGATGTTCTTATTCGAACAGTTAAGATGTTAAAAAAAGATTTTTTTACTTTTCTTCGAAAACTATTTACGGGTAGTGTTTTATGTTGATCATCAACAAAGTTATAAATTTTGACGGCGTTGTAGCAGAAAGATCTCTGAAATATGGTTGTTTGGAATTTAGGTAATGCCAATTTTTGAACATGTCTTACATTCACATTATGAAGGTTGTATCTAAAATTTAATTTATCACGGAGATACGATGGCGTGGAAGAGAGAAGCAGACGATGAACAAATATTGACATAGAATATTTGAACAGATTTTCAATATTGTGCCATTTAAGTTCTTTGATTCTGTTAGAAACATGGTCATACTTTCTTAAACGAAAGACATACCGACAACAACTGTTTTGAACTTTTTGCAATCGATACAAATTTAATTTGTCTAAGCATGGAATGTAACATATATTACAATAGTTTAATATTGGTAAAACTAGTGACTCACAAAGTTTTTTACGTAGTTTGTAGTTTATTAAGCTAATATTACAATAAAGTAATTTTAATGCAACATACGATTTTTTTATCAATTGCGTAACATGATCAGAGAAACGCATGCTATCGTCGAATATTAAACCTAAATTTTTTACCTTACTCGTTATTTTCAAAGGTTCATTATTTATGTTCAGGATCAAATTTGATTTTACGAAGGCCCTAACTTTTTTTTGAGAAAAGCAAATAACCGAGCATTTAGATGGATTAAGCTTTAAATTATTTCCTTTTGAATAGTTTGTAATAGAACGAAGATCTGCATTTATGTTATTACAAGCTGTATTGATAGACTTGGGATCAAATGAGTAGAGAAGTTGGGTGTCGTCAGCATACCCTTGCATTTTTGTTGAATTGACACATTTAAATAAATCTGCTGTATATAGTAAAAAAGAGAACTGGACCCAACACTGATCCTTGAGGAACACCAGATGTGATGGTGGAAATGTTTGAAAAAGAATCCCCAAGAACCACTCTTTGAGTCCGAGAATTTAAATATGTCCTAAAGAAATTAGCTGAAATGTTGTCAAATCCATAATATTTTAATTTAGCACAAAGGCGGCTATGATCCAAAGTGTCAAAGGCTTTAGAGAAATCTAATAAAACAAGTGCCGAGGCTTTACCTTTATCCAATGATTTAAAAATGTCATCACAAATATTTAGTAACACAGAGGTAGTGCTATGACCTTTTCTAAAACCCGACTGTAAATGAGAGATAATATTATTTTTTGACGCATAGTCGTATATTTGTGGCTGAATAAATTTTTCTAGAACTTTTGCTATTGCAGGTATTATGCTTATTGGTCTTAGATCAGAATAATTTTCAGGACTATTTGTTTTTGGTAGAGGTTTTACTAATGATAGCTTCCACTGGTCTGGAAAATAGCCAATTTCTAAACAACAATTAATGATATGTGTAATATGTAACGCAATTACGGATGTGCAATATTGTAGCATCTTGGCGCTAATATTATCACAACCTTGAGCATTTGAATGAAGTTCCAGAATGATATGTTTTATTTCATCAATTGTAGCAAATTTAAAAGAAAAAGTTAAGTCATTATCAAATTTTTTGTTTTCAAAACAAGACACAGCATTTGCACAGTTATTTGGAGGACTATATACAGATGTGAAATAATCATTTATGGCTTCGGGATTTTTTAATGTCTGCGGTATATCAAAATTCTGTTTGGGTTTTATATTCAAATTTTTTTAAGGCTTTCCAAAGATCTTTTTTTATTATTACTTTCTTGATTTTGTGATAAATAGGCTACCTTTTCACGTCGAATGGAAGAAACAATTAAATTTCTAAATTGCTTATATATGTTACGATCATGCGGACTGTTCGATTTTTTATATTTGCTTAATGATTTATCGCGTTCTACCATCATTTGCTTTATACCATTTGTAAGCCAAGGTGCATATGGTTTTGTTATACGAGATGTTATAAACGGTGCGTGTTTATTAAATAACAATACAATATTATCAGTTAGATAACATATTTTATCATCTATATTATTTAAATAAAAGATGTCATCCCAGGGAATACTTTTTAAATCCACCAAAAAGTGTTCTAATGAAAAATGACTGAAATTTCTATATGTTACCATTATAGTTTTGTTTCTTGGAACCGTACATTTTATGTCGCAATAGATAGCATTGTGATCCGAAATAAGGTCTGCATTTAGAATTCCAGCATTTATATACATACAGGGTTGGTTAAAGTAGATAACATCTATTATTTTTTCAGAGGTGTTCGTAATTCTGGTTGAATCATTAATTAGCTGAGTGAAATCGTAAGCAGAAAAGCATTCTAAAACAGGATTATCATAATAATGATCGACATTTACATCTCCTAAAATAATTATATTGTCATATTGAGTTGTAGCATGTGACAGAATATCATCGAAATGTTTTATAGACGCAGTTAAATTATTTGCAGGCACTCTGTAAATAACTCCAACGAGTAAGTTAAGCTTACCGATTCTTACATTTAAAAATAAATATTCTAAACCATCTATACTAACAAAATCATTTAAAACTTCATTTGCTGAAAATAAATCGTTTACATAAATGCCTACTCCCCCTCCCCTGCCAACACGATCTTTCCTAAAAAAACGAAAGCTGGGAACATTAATAATATCGGAAGAGATGTTATCATTCAACCATGTTTCCGTAACACAAAATAAGGAAAATTTATTTTCAATTAATAAGTTACAAAAAGCATCAAATCCCGTAAATAGTGAACGAGCATTTAAGTGACCTATTCTAAGCGAGTTGTTCATAATTAATCTTAGCTCTTAATTGATCTATTTTAATCTTACGATAATTGCACAACGGATCGTTGTGCAATTATCGTAATAAAATAATGTAAATAAATGTAAATTTAATGAATGAATACTTGGTACTAGGTAGAGGAAAACTACATTCACATAACATGACACATAACTCATAGAAAAATTCTTCTTTTGTAACTGCACCGGCAATATTCTGTTGATGGATAGCCAAATTTAAATGTCTTTCACAATCACGGCGTGTATGAAATACGTAACGTCGATTGCATGGGGTGTGAGAATATGTAAATCATCTGTTGTGAATTCATCGTAGTTTTCAATAATTTTTTGTAGTTTATGCACAAACGGTAATGACGGCGTCATTGCTAAGAGCGTAAGAGCGTTTTATGCGAGAACCAAACCAAACATCACCACGTAATCGCACGCTTTCATGTTAACTGACTAGCAATAAAGTGCCAAGGTACCTATAAAATTACATAGGAATAACCTCGGTTACCAGCAATGTCCTACATCTTTCTGCCGCGATACTGGTTATATTGGTTGCATATATTACAGGTATATAAAAAACACACCACAATTTTTATGTGGTGTGTTTATTAATAATTATATATTTTCTATAAGTACCGGCTCTGAAAAATGGAAAACATTTCCGGCCCCTGGTTATAATTATTAGAAATGTCAAAATTGGCACTATTATATTCTACGGCCTCTATGATTGAGAACTTTATTAAATTAAAAATTATTCTAAATGTAAGAAATTGTTATTATTTATTAATAAAATTAATTAAAATTACAGATTTTTGAAATAAGAAAAAATAGGGAACACGATTATAAAAAAAATATACCTAGTGTCTTATTTGAAAAATACATTTTATAAATTACTAGACGGACTAGTACAGTTTGTCCACTATGGTTCATTATCTATGTGTAAATAATCTTTGGCATTAGCAAAAATTATTTACACCATATATAGTCAGCGCTATATAAAAGTTTATGGCTCCTAAATAGTAGCTAACTACGGCAAAGTGGGATCTAAAACGGACAGAGGTACTAGAGTGAAATAAAATTATTTGAAACACCTCACAGTGCCGACTCAGCTATTATGTAACTGTTGGGTAACAATTGCATCTTATTGATTGTTTTCAAATCAAGAACCAATCAAGTTTAGCGCTACCTCAGCAGATGAGTTGGCTGAATGCATCCAGTTTCACATATTTCATGTTACTCTGGTACCTGTCTGTCTGTTTGGCTTTCCATTTGAGCGATAAACGTTTCACGGCTGACTATGCTAATATTAGGTTTGTTCTAGCAGCAGTCTCGGACCAGTTTGAAATATTCACTCAGCTGCCTCTTATACGTTAAGTTATGTTAAGAATTTACATTAATACTTAACTGGGCGAATATTTTTGATTGGTCTCAAACTAGTCCGAGACTGCTGCTTAAAGAAATCTATTATTTAATTGCTACTAGTTAATAATATATTGCATACAATTACAATGTCACTGTTCTCAGTTTTTACAAATGCAATGCGGTGATTTGTGTTCAAAACACAGATAATTTAAAACTGTCACGTAATCGAATATCTTTTCCTTGCCTATAAAATTCATTTTACTGACAGGTACGCGATTGGAACAACAATGGCCAAAAAACGCAAATGTGCACCGCAAGGCCTGGATGGCAAATGATGTCATTTCGACGACCAATTTACAAGAAAACAATGTACAACGTAAAAGTTAATCTTGTCGATATTTTGGAGGTGGATACAGAAAAACAGGTATTTGTCTTATGGAAGTGTGTAACTCTTTCTAAATTACAGCGATATTCTATAGATATACTATTTCATTTAAGAGGTAATAAATTCTTATATAATTTTCATTTATAACTTTTGCTAGATATTTTTCTTCGCTTGTCACATACATGGTGTCCCAATATGGGTTAAAGTCCAATATCAGCCTTATTAGAAGACATTGGGAACTATTTCTTTATGGTAGTGGTATAGCGACAAAAGGCACACGTTTTAAAAATATTTTGAAAATACAGAGTGGGGGGAATCTTCGAGTTCATTTTCTTTTAATGGAGCACCGTATATATTTTCAGATTTTTGGAATCGGCGTAAAATTACCTTTCCAACGACCTCCAGATTTTTGGTTTTTGATGTACCGTTACCGAGTTATTCGAAAAAATTAGAAAATTTTGGTCTGAACAAGATTTAACAAATTAATTCGCTTTATGTGTATTACTATTAATTAAGAAGATTTATTTTGCAGTTATGTGGTCAAGGGATGTACTTCAATGACACAACTACCAGATATTATTATTATAGGGGGTGTCTTTTATACTAACGCTAATTCAGGACATTTCAAAGTGCATTTTCTCAATTTTTTCAAATGGAACACCTATATTATTACATTTTTAAATCGGTACGTCAGTTCTCTACAATGTTTGTGAATAATATTCTATAACTAAAATCGATATTTCCAGAGATATTTTTACTTTGAATGATTACCGCAGGGCATTTGAAACAACATAGCACGAGCTATTGTTGCACTTGCTCGAATGTCTTACGGTAACAACACCACTAGTGAGATGCATAGAACAGCTGTTGCCGCTCTGGAAGACTCGCTTCACCATAACATCAGGTGCACAGCGGGTCACGACAGAGCAGGTGGCATTTAGGAGGGAAGAGTTTTCCAGGGTGACTCCCTGAGTCCTCTCCTCTTCTGCATTTCATTGCTGCCGTTGTCTGTTGGGTTCCGCCAAACCCGCAGATATCAATGTGGACCACCCAGCGACCGAATGCATAAGGTCACCCATCTATTTTATATGGACGTCCTTAAACTTTATGCCTCCGGAGAGCGCGAGCTACAAAACGCTCTTATGGTGGTCGGAGAATACACGCGGGCAATTGGTATGGAGTTCGGGTTGGACAAATGTGCAGTCGTCCATCTCAAGAGAGGACGATGCGGGGAATTCCCTGAAAATGCGTAGATCGCAGACTGAAGCATCCTAAGACGTCTGGATGCCGGAGAGACCTATACATATCTGGGTGTGCAACAAAGGCACATCCAGGATGTAACACAAATAAAGGATTCTCTCCGCGGCAAGTACAGACACCGCCTCCGAAAGATTTGGTCTTCCGAATTTTCGGGGAAGAACAAGATGTGTGCAACTAATATGCTTGCCGTTCCAGTTCTGCTCTACTCCCTCGGAGTAGTAAAGTGGACGGTAGATTCGAAGTAGTAAAGTGGACGGTAGATGAGCTGCGCCAATTAGACAGAGATACCCACAAGATGATGAATATTCACAGAAGTGTTCATCCTAGATCGTCCGTTCTTCGTTCCGTTCCACTTCAACGGGGGACCAAGGACTCTTGAGCCTGGAGTGGACGTATGGCAGAGTAGTACTGAGTATGGCATGTAACATCCTCAGGAGCTCAGATCCCTTCTTGCGGTTTGTAAAACATCGCGAAACTGTAGGAGTGGGAGCAGGATTGTTTAAGGCAGTAAAAAGAGCAGCAAATGAACTCGGTCTCGCATTCGACACCAGGCGAGGTGCTGTCGTAGAGTCAGTCACTGAACTTCAGCCAAATCGTCTGAAAGACCGAATTAGAGCTGCCGAAAAGGAAAATCTGTTTCTGCAGCACGTCGATAAACCCCAGCATGGTGTCTTCTATAAGAACATAGAAACATTGGGTTTATCGACCAGGCTGACATTCGCCTTTCTAAGGTCAACGGGGCTTAAGTCAGAGACCGAGGGATTCATTATGGTGCAGCGCAACCGCGTTGAAAGAGGAGAAGATGTCGCGATCTCCGGTACGAGTTTCATGTGCTGTACCCAGGCTATATGGTCAAAATGATCGTCCTAATAATCAGTGTACTCGGAGGGATAATGCTTACGCTGCTCCCGGATCTGAAGACCATACCGGCCTGCCAAACATCAGCCGAGTGGCTGACAGGCCAAATGCAGAAGGCGGCCATTCTGGGTTCTCTCCGTCTGCTTATATAACATGATTCTGGTATCTACAGTCACTAACCCTCCAGGATGTGGGGAGTGGCTGTAGTTAATGCGCCGGCGCGACTCTCGTAAGGCATCGGAGGTCATGGGAGAACTGTCCGGCATCGGATATTCCGAAAAAGGAAAAATAAAAAATACGTCTTTATTCAGAGAAAAAAATATTACATTTAGTTTCCCTAAATAGGCGAAGTCTAGCCATAGCTACTCAGCTTAACATTCAACAGAAATAAACAATTAAATACACAAATTTCATAAAAATTGAAAAATATTAAATAAAAAGACAGAATATGGAGGAGTATAACAGAATACTATACGTACGAAAAATAATGTCTTATAATTAATAACTAACAATAATATAATAAACTGTAAAGCAAAAAAAAGAAAAAGAAGCAAAGAAAATCCAAAAATATGATATGTAATAAATTTATAAAACAGAAACGGATATATGTATGTAACAAAAGAAGAATAAAAAAAAAAGTATATGTTTCAAGATCAATATGTAACAGAACACTCACTGCCATTCAAAGAAATACAATTTGGCACAACTGCGGAATTTGTTTACAAGTAACGATTTAATGTAAGTAGGTAAACTATTGTACAACATTACAGACAAATAAGGACAGGTGATATTTAAATAGATTTTCTATTTTAAGCCAACCAATCTCTTTTATTTTATGTGAAATATGGTAAAATTTTCTCAGCTTGAATATAAATCTACAGCAACTATTTTGAATACGTTATTGAAGACGATTTTTTAAGTTATTTTGGCAAGGAAAATAAAATATACTGCAATAATGTAATATTGGCAGCACTAACGCTTCTGCGAGTTTTTCCTCATCATAACGTTCAAAATACTTGTATTCATACATAATAATTTTAATGCAATTAACATTTTTTTATTAACAAAGATACGTGTTCGGTAAAACTCATATTACTTCCGAATATCAAGCCTAAATATTTTATTCTACCTACAATTTTCAGTGGAGTATTGTTTATTGCAAGATGGATATTACTTTTTATTAAATTTTCGTAATTTCTTGGTGAGAAAAACATAACGGCGCATTTATCTGAATTTAGTTTTAAATTGTTGTTTTTTGAATAGTCCGAAATGGATTTCAGATCAGCATTAAATTTGTTTGAAACTGCATCAATATCTAATGGACAAAAAGAAAGCGATAATTGCATATCATCCGCGTAGAATAATACTTTTGAGTGTCTCGCATGTTTAAAAATGTCGGTCGTCCCAAAACAGAACCTTATGGAACCCGTAGTGAAATGGGACAGACACCGGCTTCGTCGCAGCCACTAGCATTGGAGCTTAAATTGGAAATTATTTGAGTTATTTTATCTACAGTAGCTAACCTGAAATTAAGGGATATTAAGTCATATTTATTTGTCAAAAATGCATTTACAGATTCAGAACCATTATTAGTTGAAGTGAAATTAAAGTTGTCTACCTGGGCTACAAGTCATTATGATCTAAAATCGATTAATAAAATCCAGTATATGAGGGTGCAGAAATTAAAAGTGAGACGCCCTACATATGGTAATAATTAATAAAATTAAAGATGGCTACCTCGGTTAAATGTCTTTATGATCTAAAATCCAATATATGGGAGTGCAGAAATTAAAAAGCGACATCTTGCATATGTCTAGGTAATAAATAAAAAGATTAAAGATGGGTGCTTACTAGTTTTACAATTACTGCAATTAAAGTACAATTTTCAATAAAAATAAAATGTGCTTTTTTTGACGAAAGTGGTATACTTTCACAAAAAAAATAATTTTACAAAACCTTCTTATAAGGCCAATACTGGAATTTGACGCACTATTGGGACACCCCGTATATCGAATTCATCAATTTTTCTCCTAGATGTTCTTAAATAACTCCAATCCACTTTTTTTAGTGATCTTCATCTTCCTGTTCGATTTGTTCGTTCCACCTCAAAAATTCGTTTTGTGACTCAGTCAGTCTTCTGCTCGTACATATGCATTCCAGAATAACGTTGTTTATTTTGTAATGAAATAAGCTTTTTTTACTGATTATCAAAACTTACTTTGTTTCTCACATTCATGCATTTCTCGGTTTCCTGAACACCAAATACACTGCTGCGCCTCATGGAAAATGGAAAATCCTTTTAATTCCTATTTGAAAATTCGAGAAAGTCAACTCAGTTAAAATTCAAAATTGATATAAAGAAAACGTTTTTTTTCATCTTAAAAAAATCAAAAACAGGACAGAATGGAATGTATCAGTATTAATGTGAATTAGGCAACATTTCCAGTTCCAACCCAAAATGAAAAACACGACCTTAGACATTGGCCATCGGTGATAGATTTTGACTCACAATCAAGTTTACTATGAAGACAAAACGGTGGGTCTAAGAAACATATTCGACCCACCGTTTTGTGACTCCATTCAACAGAATGGAGTCACAATATTTACCAATGTGGGTAACAGAGGCACACAAACTATAGAAATAAACTTAGATTTTCTTCACAAGATCACAATAAAAGATAGGCGTGAAGACTGTACAAGACCTAGTTTATGACGCCTACGTCATAAATACGCGTAATCGTCTTATTGATACACCTCTTTGCAACCTCATTAAGGGTAGGATTTTTTTAACAAAACAACATAATTTTACATACCATGAAATACATCTCAGAAAACAGAATTTGCGATTTGTCTTCACCGTATAGGTCTCCTGTTTTGTCGCCTATGGATTATGTGGGGGACAATGTACTCCATATATCAAGCACTATAAAAGATAATGATAATCTCAGCATGCTAAGAGTGAAAATGTGTACTGTTATGGTACATACTACAAAACAGAACCGTACAAGAATTATTTGAAATTGTTATCGTGTACTTTACTCCGTAAAAGCTTGTAAAAAACATTTTCACTTTTACTGGGTGTTGAATTTGCCATGAGACGCAGTATATTTGACACCAGGCATAAGGAAGCATTGAACTCTGCATAATTTATCACTTCTGGTATTCCTTTGATTATAACTACTTCATTTCGATATTCCCTGAAATATTAAGTAAACTATTTGCACTCTAATTCAAAAATATATTTTTACTGCCAATATGGAAGATCTATACCACCATACTTTAACAGCATATGAATTGAAGTTAACCTAAAAATAGTAGTTATTTACTGTCTTGAACCTGAGTGGGTTGGAACTTTTGATGTAAGGCCATCATCGAAAGGGAGTTTCCACAATTACGAAGCAGCCACATACTGTACTCGACGCGCGATTCCACAACCAAGTTGGCATCATTTGGAGATGATTTAAGTACATTTCTTATAAGTTAGAATTTGCAATTTACAGAAATGATACCACTAATTTAAGGTCCATCTCTAAGGACTCTCACCATTGTGCAGCACAATTTATTAAGGGCATAGCTGTGAGTAACGAATATTCTGTAAGTTTAATTGATAAAATAAATAGGAAACGTAAATTTAAAGAGACACTTCGAATTAATTCGATTAATTCCAATGATTTCATTAATAAGGTGAAAAATATCCAGTTGCAAGAAGGTAAAATTTCTTTTTGAAGTTTGTTCATTGTTTGAAAGTATACCGATACCACAAACCTAAGACTAGCTTGAGGATTTACTCGAATTAAACAACCTCAGTCAAGATGTAATAAGAGAATATCTTCAACTTACCAATCTTTGCATCAAACAAAATTGCCTTCGAATCAATGGTAATATCTCCGGACAACATGAAGGAGCAGCAATGGATAACTCTTTGACACCATTCATTGCCAGTGTCTTCATGAATAGATTCGAAACAGAAGCAAAAGAAGAATTAGAGTATTTCCACAATGTTTGGCTTAAGTATGTGGGTGATATTACACAGTCGTTATGAATGAGTTAAATTCACATACGAAAGTGAAAACTATGGACAACTACCATTTTTAGACGTATTAATAATTGAAAATAGTGAAAATAAGTTAGAATTTGACATATACAGAAAATGTACTAGTAGTTTAAGATATATCCCTAAGGACTCTCATCACGGTGACCAACACAAAATGGCGAATTCTAATTTTCTAGTTCTACGCCTATTAATCTTCTCTCTCAATAAGGATAGGTTTGAGAAGGCATTACTTAAGGATACAACTGTGAATAATGGATATTTCGTAAGTTTAAGTGATTATATAATTAGGAAATGTAAATTTAAAGAGACAGAAATTTCTCGACCTTTCAAAATGAAAGAGAAAATTCGAAATTTGTATCGATATCATACGATCCTCGATTCATCCGTGGTATTGGTAAAACTTTTAAAGATATAGGTATGATAATGATTTATTTATCGGGAAATAAACTACAACTTTTAGGCAATCCAAAAGACAAATAGCTGCAAGGACTGTAATCAAAAGTATGTTGGACAAACCAGACTGTCAATTCAAACTTGATTCAAGGAGCATATGACTCATCTCAAATATGGTAGAATAGATAAGTCTAGTGTCGCCCAACATGCGTTTGAGAACAATTATAAAATAGATGGTAGCAATTTAAAATTAATAAGGAATGTAACACATACTATACAGCTGAATGCAACGAAAAGTTTGGAAATTACAAAGTAAAAGAATAGTATGAATCGTGACATAAGGCCAATCCGATATGGTACGCTCCATTGGTTAGTGAGCCATGGTTCACAGAACCGTAACAACAGTTTAAATATAAATCGGATACATACATAGTTAGCATAAGGTTGGTTTTAATCACCTCCAAATGATGCTAACTTGGTTGGCGAAACGCGAGTCAAGTGCAATATATGATGTTGTAGTGTTTTACGGTGAACCAAGTCAGTGTTTAAAAAATGTTTTAAAAAAATAAAAAGTGGTTGAAATTTTATTAATTTTGTTCTTCAGATAGTGCGAGTTGAACCTTTAGTATCCATGGGACAACTTACAGCAACCCTCAACCCTATGGGTTGGACGATACCAGTTTTGCCAGAGATTGATGATTTAACGGTGGGAGGGTTAGTTATGGGAACAGGCATAGAATCGTCCTCTCACAAATACGGTCTTTTTCAACACGTATGTTTATCATACGAGTTAGTTTTATGTGACGGTAGTATAATTAAATGTACCTCAGAAGAAAACTCTGACTTATTTTATTCCGTACCTTGGTCCTATGGATCTTTAGGAATATTAACTGCCGTAGAAATTAAAATGATACCTGCTAAAAAATATGTCAAATTGACGTACAATCCTGTGCGGGGGTTGGAAACTATCGCCAAGAAATTTGAGGAGGCCAGTAAAAACACTGAAAATGAATTTGTTGAGGCTTTGGCGTATAGTGAAGATCAGGCGGTGATTATGACGGGAATACAAACAGATGCACCTGAATATGATAAGGTAGGTAACTGAATTTAATTGCAATTTCAGATGGTAATTTGAATCTTGTCCATTGAATATAGGTGTAGAACCTCCAAATCTACTATATCTGATAAAATTTCCATAAAGCTAAAAATTAACTTGTCAAGAATTTGAAGTCCTAATTAAAAACCTAAAAGTTCTTACAAATCAGTAGGGCTGTCAAAAATGTTCCGTGGAACAGTGGCGTACGCGAAATTAACTAATACGAGAAACAATAAACTGTTACAATTTATAACAATGTGTGTAAAACTTCCCCTCTTAACTAGCTTGATGAACTAGTTTGCTTATCACCAACTGGAGAAGATGTGTAGCCATTTTGCAGCATCAGGTATGTTTCTATGGTTGTCTCCGTGAGTGATGTTTGCTTTGGTGAAAATATATTCTTATATTTTGAAAACGACCGTTCGACATCTACTGATGTAATACACGCATACGTAAAATAGTCTTTGAACGCACTTAACGGATCTGGGGCTGCACCATCACATATTTGTCCTAATTTGGTAAAACCGGTGTCTTTATTTAACACACTTGCGAACTTTTCTTTAACGTGCCCATTTGTTGCATCATCTATAGCATGTAGCAGTAGATTTACTTCGTCCACTATTTGCAGTGACTCCGCTAACGACAACCCCTGTTTTCTAATTTTTTTATGCTTTCATGTAATGGTTTATAGTTCTTCGCAATATTTTTTAAAGCTGTTTCAACGGAAATATCTTCGAATTTTGTCTGCAGCCTCATCTGGATTGAATTGTAGTATCACAGCTTTCATTTGTTGGAAATATTCAGCATAATAAAAAGCTGCCTGCAACCATGTTCCCCAACGTGTAAGAATCGGCTGTGGTGGTTCAGGAATACCGAGACACTTGCTATGAAATGCACGGAGACGTTTAGGAGATTTAAGAAACACTTTTTTTGTACTTGTTATTAATGCATCCACCTCTGGAAAACCTTTTCGAATAGTTTCTGCCACAAGATGTAAAGCATGCACTTTACACGTAACATGTATAAACGTACAACCTTGTTCTTGCCAAGAACGGCCCACCGAATGCATTGTCACGGCGCCATCAGTCACAAACATCAACACTTGACTTTTTGACAGTTCAAATTTTTCTAACGTCTTCGCCACCACTCTGGTAATTGTTTCGCTAGTACACTGACTTAGTCTTTTGCTAGCTTGTAACAGTGGAACTGTCGGTTTAAGAGGGTCCAGTACTCATACTATAACATTTAAAAAAAATTTTTTACAATCTGTTGTCTCATCAACAGATAACCACATCCGTGTATTTTTTAATTCACATTTCATCTTATTTACCATGTCTACGTGTACAGTTGGTAGATAGTTATATAACGTTGTACGACTTGGTAACTTCACCTGGGCATTGTATTTATTCCAGAATTCTCGAAATGGTTGTTTATCGAGTATGTGCAGCGGAACATCACAGGCAATCAGCATTAATAGTAAATCAAACATAAACTATGTTGTCGAAGGCACGCCATTTTTTTTATTTTTATGATGTACACTATTTACGTGAAGTCCACAATCACGCTTATCCCAGCACATCAAATCTTTCTCACACACTTTACAAATTATTTTAGCACCATCATAGAATAAATCCGGGAATTCACCTATGAATTTATTCACTTTGTCAGCAAATGGCCGTTTTCTACCCCTGCGTACGTCTGCCATGCTGTATTATTAAATTAATATCAACAATTCAGTACAACAAATAAAATAAAAACACAAAAACAATATGCAATACGCCCAAGTGATTTAACGTGTACACAACTCGAAAGCTAATAATAGACTGGACTGGAAAGAGTTTCGCGGTCAAGGTAAATGCCGGCGACAGTAAGTACATCTGTACTCTACGACCATGATACACAGAAACGATTTGCAGCTTTACCAGCCAGAATGTAGGTTCATGAACTCCTTTATCTAACTTTTGTATACAGCGTGGCCCACCATAAAAAGTCCACACGGGTTTATGACATTTTTATTCAACTTTAAACAAAACGCGTGAAGAAGTTTTTATTTTCAAGGAGGTGGTATTTACCCCAAAATTTCCTATGGTAAAGGAGTCAAGTGACACATCATTTTATAGCCTGTTAAATTATTTTTGCAACGACATTTTAAGCCTTTCCATAATTTAAAATCCAAAATACTGATAACGATTATAACCGGTCCCTAAGTACGTTTGTTTGAGTATATTCTAGAGGGAACAAAATGTCTTAGAGTTATCATAATAAAGAAATCTGTAATTGGAGACCATGTCCGTAGTCGAGTGGTAAGTTTCTCACCTCAAGGTACTGGGTTCGATTCCTGACCAAGCAGCAATGAGCTAGTGGCGCATATCCAAAACCGTTACAGGTTACAAAAAATGCAATTGAGATGATATAATTTCATTCGACACATAATCCGATATGTCAGCAATTTTAGAATTTTAATTAGAAAATCAGATTATAAATGCATGTCAATTTTCAACTTAACGGAAATTTTGTCAGATTCAAACGACCTATAGCATAGACAATATAATCTATGTTTTTTAGATAAATCTGATAGGCAAGTGGTATAAACCTTGGTTTTTCCTTCATGTAAAAGAAGCACTTATACAAAATAGACTGATTACTGAATACATTCCTCTCAGAGATTATTATCACAGACATACCAAATCGTTATTTTGGGAACTTCAGGTAAATAAAATATCACATACCCACTTAAAATTACCTGTCTTCTAGTTCCGGTGTTTGCAATTCAGGAACTTTCTAATCTAAAGCTAAACATTTCTTTTTAACTTAATCTTATCTTAATAAGCGTAATAAATAATAGAAAGTTACAAGGGGATGCCCAAGTATTTTAACAGTATTTGTTTAAATGATTTACTAATTTTACTGGTAATTATACCAAACGAATCCTGTTTGAGCTCCATAACTCCGGAGTACATTGAGATATCGATTTTATTTTTTTCTTACAGGCAAAATGTTGAAAGGTATTCCTAGCAGAGGTCCATATGTGTATACCTATGAACAACGAAGTAACAAAATTTTAAATTTGCCATTCAAATTATCATATAGATTTCAGCAATTAAAAGATATTCTAGATATGCCACAAAAAGAGATACTATACCACAGCTTGACTGAAAGATATTTATTATATGGCATTATAGGATGGGACGGAGTCTCCAGAACGTACATGTACCCTCTCGAAGTTATTAAAAAAAGTTCTTAGAATAATTCTCCATAAAGATTATATGTATTCTAGTGACATGCTGTATCAGGAATGTAATTTATTAGATGTTAGACAATTATTTTACGTTCGTCTCAATGTAACACAACATATAAACAAAACTGAACTGCTTACTTATTATAGTCATAACTCGTCAACATAATAAATACTTAAATTCTTTAATGTACTATTCCGTAGACCAAAGATGCTATGCTATAAATACCTTGGTCCAAAATTATATAACATTCTATCCGATGAAATAAAAAAAAGGAAGTATACAACATTCATTTAAAAGAAAAGTAAAAAATAATATAAACAATTTTACGAGAAAGGAAATTCATGAATTAATAGAAATGTAATATGTATAATTGCCTCATTAGCATATTTTACCAACCTTTTGTCTCAAGAAGCAAAACTTTCAAATCGATATCTCAATATAATCCGGAGTTATGGAGTTTCAAACCGGATTCGTTTTTTAATAGCCACTCAGTATTTAATCGTGTCACTCGTTTTAGGACATAATACCGTTTGGCAACCACATTTTGTTTAGATTATTACTAGGTTGGCTGGTACCCCCAAAAGTATCCTTATTAAAACTTACACAAACAGAGGCAATAAAAAAATTGTACGAAAACAATCACATGATTCAAGATATGTTAGTGCCTATAGAAACTTTCGTAGACAGCGTTAAGATTTTCAAAGAAACTTGCAATATATTCCCCGTGTGGCTATGTCCTTTCATTTTACCATCAAATCCTGGCATGGTGCATCCAAAAGGTAATGCTGAGAGACTGTATGTGGATATTGGACTTTACGGTGTACCTAATGTTGAAAATTTTGACCCGAAAAAAAGTACCAGAAAAATTGAAAAATATGCTGCAGAAGTGAATGGGTAAGTACCCCGCCCAGTGCGCCAGTGAAAAGAATCTATTAACGAAGAGTTTTTATACAGACGTTTTGCTAACAAGCCAAAAAATGATCCACTAACTCTGATGTTGTACAGTTATTTAAATCAAGTAGCACAGCAAATCACGTGGCAAATTATTTTGTAAATAAAATCATCGAGTGCAAAACAAAACTGCATAAGCACCAAATTGTTCGGAAAGCCAAAAAACCTGAAAAATTGTATTGTTTTTAAAAAATCGAAAGATTATGATGCAGCATTGGAGCTGACTTAACAGGGTGTTTACTTAGAAATTATTTTTCATCAGAAATGCAGTTAGACTCGGTTTTCAAACCGTTAGTTAACTAACAGTATACAGCAATATCAGTTTTTTTTTTTAAATCGATAAAATGAGCGATTGGAACGAAGTATGTAATCAATAAATAATTATAATAATATGATTTATTTGCCCAACAGGTAACACCCAGGACAATTTAAAATACTCTTAAATACTACAAAACATTTTATAATATTTAGTAACAAACCTTTATATTAAACATAAAGGTACATAAATGTTATTGAAAAGACTGAAAATTAAATTTAAAAAAAATAATGAGATGGTAATAGTTAAGAAAAACTAAATAAGAACTAATTATTGAGAAAAATAAAATAAAATAAATAACGATGAGAAAAAAATGTATATCTACATAACACGCAAAAGAACAATCAATAAAGGAAACAGTAAGCTAAAATTGTATACTTACTAAAAGTTCGCCTAACATATTTTACCAGCTAATGTTGTGTGCAAAGGTTTATATCATAATGTTGAATTAATTTGTTAAAATAACAGCACATACAATGTATTGGTGATTTTAGCATCATATTGGTATTGGTTCGTTTAGTGTAAAATGTGTAATTTTGTCGAGAATGCATTCTTGGAGTGCAAAAATTAATTTGTGAAAGAATTTGAGGACAGTCAGTTTTATTATGTAATAATTTGTACAGAAAAAGTAGCATAGAACAAATTCGCCGATACTCTAAACTTTCAAAATTAAATGTGCTTAGAAGATAATTGTTATCTATATATATTCCTATATCTCTAAATGATAAAAATTTTATTTAAACTTGCTCTAACGCGTCTTTGTGAACTAGATAGTAAGGGTTCCAGATGATGGATCCATACTCAAGTTTAGATCGTACATAAGAATAATATAATGATTTTAAACAATTTAAATTAGTAAATGAGTTACAGTTTCTTCTGATAAATCCTAACATTTTGGTTGCCTCTTTGGATATGATATGAAACTCAGTTCAGAATCAAAATAGATATACCTAAATCTTTAATTGTTTTTATGCGCACTAAAACAGTGTCATTAATGCCATAGTTGTAGTTAAAGCAATTTTTCATTTTTTGTGTAAGACATTACTTAAGACTATATTAAGGTATTCTTGAAGGTAAATACAATCGTTTATGGAATTTATGCTCTTAAAGATTTTCAAATCATCTGCAAAGAATAATTTGTCGCACTTCATAAATCGTCAATAAATAATAGAAATAGTAAAGGCTCAAGGTTAGAACCTTGCATCACTCCAGAAGTGGTTAAGCATATTGACGATTTGTATCCATTGAAAAATATAAATTGTTGCCTGCCTGTTAAATATGATTGAAAGTAATTTAAATTACATCCATACTTTGCTAATTTCTATAAGAGTAATTGATGGTCGATGCGATCAAAGACTTTGATAAAATCGGTATACAAAGGGTCTACTGTTCACATTCATCTAGAATATTACTGTTTGACTGAATATTACGAAGTTCGTAGTAGTTGATCTGTTAGATACAAAGCCAAGCTTATCTATTGATAATATGTTTTTAGTGGACATATAGATGAGATTGTATAAAATGATTTCAAGAACGTTAGCAAAATTACACAAACGAGAAATTTGTCTGTAATTGCTTATATTTGACGTATCGCCTGTATCGCCGATTTTTAATCGCAAACGCCTTTGTTGCGTTCCATCGTATTTTAAAATGAACGTTCTAATCCAGACATAATATTCGCATACGCTTAATACTGCTAGAGATCACTTGTAGAATTTTCGGCACTTTGGCATTGTCTAATGAGTTGTAGTTGCGCAAAATCCGGATTTTTATTTAATAAGACGTTAAATTTCGTTGCAGCTTTAACACCAAGGGCATCCGTTAGAATTTTGTAGTGCCATATTTGCGTTATTAACTATTTCAAACGATTGAACTAAGGAGGCAGAAATATCTTGCAACTGGTTAATAACATTAACTAATGTAGCTGCATTATTCTCATATGCAGCTTCGTCTGTCTCTAACATTATATATTATTCTTATGTATTCAACATTTTTCAAGATCTTGCATTACTAGCTGTTGAATTGATTCAGCGTTATTTTTTCGTAATCTTTCACTTACGATTAATTATGGCATCGTAACTTGATTTGGTGTTAAAATGTATCCTAAAACACTTCCCACTTTATTGGTTTTTGTATCCATACTTTCATCAACAGTTATCCATAATTTTCTATCACGTAAGTCCACGTATGTGTTATTCTAAGTTCTTTTACATGAGGAATATGACGTCGTAGTTGTTATCTTGTAGGTAGTGGCCACTTAGGTACATATTTTTTCCAAAATAACCGAAAATGTTAATTGTTAAGTACAGGGCGATTTGGTGAGAATTACCAGCCCCCCCCCCTCCCCTAATTTCGTTATTTTTATTATTATGGAAAAATGGCAAATACAAAAGTTATATAAGACTTTTTATGTAGGTTTTGAGGATCATATCAAAAAAACAATGTAAGCTCACACAAGATGGGTACTATTATTAATTTTATTTTTTAAATTGAACATACTGTATATTTTTATATATTTGAATAGAACGACTTCTCACGAACACAATGAGAAGGGGTTGATGGGTCTATATCTAATACTAAGAGGGATATGTGGCTTCGTGGTCGAGTGGTGAAAATACTTGCTTCTCATTCTGGAGTTCCGGGTTCGATCTTAGTTCCTCGAAGGGGGTGGAGGAATCAGGATTTTTTCTAAACTAGAAATTAATCTTAGCTATCTCGGACATTGGGTGTGTGAAGAGATCATATAGAAACAACCAGTATGTAACCTGTAACTGGCGATTTTTTTATATGATGTTTGCTTTAAATATGTCTTTTACAATTACTGGAAATCCAGCCCACCAAATTCGTCTTGCACACAAAGCACTTTATTACTGCTCCATCATAACGTAATTCAGAAAAACGTTCAAGTAATCTGTTGATTTGATTCACAAACGGCAAAGCTCCTAACCAGCGTGAGCGTGACATTTTAGAATAAATCGCCAACATGCATCGACGGCCATCAAACAAATAACACTTCTGGACTCGTAACATATCCTCTACGCTGGCCCTGCTACCTGCGCTAGTAAATTGAATCCCAACGTTCCATTGTTTTAGTAATCTTAGTTAACTCTTAAAAGTGTTATTTAAAATGTTTTCTTAACGGCCTCTCAAGTCACCGAAGTAACTCCCAGAAAATCCTTGGATTTTGTGTTGAGTAAAGAGAGACAAGACCCTACAGAGTCCGAACCACATCTAGGGCATCTACAATTCTCTCCCATCTTAATTCGAATCAAATTACAAATAAAATTTCTAACTTGCTCCGGGATGGATTCGAACCATCGATATTCGGTACCCAGTAAATAACTATAAGCGCTTTACCCACTCGGCTACCATGCATTCTAACAATCAATATCGCAAATACTGATTATATGTACTGACCACTTCTGCGATATGAAAGAATGTAACGAGACTCAATCTGTCATCATTTTAAATAGCAAATTGGCACACAGCTCTACTGTTGTAAGGAAACAGAAATAACGCTTCATAAAAATACTGAGGCGTATTACATCGTCATCTCGCAATCCTATTGGACTTGGACAGTACTGTCCAAGTCAGATATAATTGGGATATGATAGAATGTAACGAGACTCAATATGTCGTCATTTTAAAGAGCAAATTAGCACACAGTCGCTACTATTGTAGGGAAGCAGAGACAGTGCTTCATAAAAATACTGAGCCGTATTACATCGTCATCACGCACTCCTATTTGACTTGGACTATAAACTGTTTATTCTATTTATTAAGATTACGATGCATAATTTTCTTTGATCCTGATAAGATAAGACATTATTTTGATAAAATTACATTAGTTAGGTATATAACTGGTGGCATACTAATTTTTTCCTATATATATGTAATCATATGACATACCAACCGTGATTGTATATCATTTTTTAAGTTCTCATCTTCATTTTGTATACACAACACGTACATATGATAATATGATATTCCTTTGTTATTCTCAGCTTGGAATGAGGAATATTTGGTAATATACTTCGACTTAATTAAGTGAGATGCCATTATTACAAGAAATCTCGTGATAATTGGGCACAATTTTCACCAAACTTATGATGTTACAACTAACTCAAAATGTCACTAACAGTTACATTTGTTTCAATAAAAGCCTACTTAGTTTTAAGTTGCTTATAGAATTTTCAACTTGTAATAGTAGATTTAAATGGTAAATTTAAAATTTTATTTCGTTGTTGATAATGAAATTTTCTGTTAATACCTTTCAACCTTTTGTCTGTAAGAAAAAATAATTTCAAATGCATATCTCAATGTACTCCGGAGTTATGGAGGAATCGTTTTTTAATAGCCACCCAGTATATGAGCATTATGTCGACATTGAGAATGAATAGAAATATTTTAACGTTTTGTTTGCTCTTTATGTATTCTATCTCATCTTACATTGTTTTTCGTAACATAAAATATTGTTAATATTATTGTTTAGTCACATACTGTATGTATTCCATATAAATGGTATGAAAACTGAATAATAAATTAGATGTATTGTTACCAGGTTCCAAATGCTTTATGCTGATACCTACATGACAAGAGAAGAATTTAGAAGAATGTTTGACCATACTTTATATGATAAGTTAAGAACCGACATGAAATGTGAAAAGGCGTTTCCCGAGGTTTATGACAAAGTATCGCGGGCTGCTAGATATTAACGTATGAAAATGTCTTTAACTACTTTACTTAGAGTACAGTATAAATTATTTTTTATACAACAGGACATACTCGAAAAATAATATATATTTTTTAATTGTTTACTACACAGAAAATTAAAATAAATGTTATTTTTCTTATTTCTGTTTAATATTTAGTTAAGAATTCACGCAGTAAACTACAATGTAATTCAACGTCCATAAAGTTGCTCAATTTTAAAAATATTGTGTTATTTGAAGGTTCTGTTACGTTTGCACAAAATGATCCTCCTTTGGTGAGTTCAAATCAATAAGCGGATCATATGCCAAACACCGCTTAGCGAAAATAACCAATCGTACACTATCGTGTGGCCAACGCCAACTGAGGATCAGGAGCATACTTATGTATACAATAGCTCAACTATAAGACTAAACAAAACTAATAGTAAAAATACCTAGTCCTTAACTCACTCATATTTTCATCCAGCAGTAGTTTCCGTCGAAGACGGGAGAATAAAAGATCCACAGTGTTTAGTCCAATGTGACACCAAGGCCTTCTACACATTTTCTGGTTAGCTGTGCTTGACAGGTTACCTTACTAAAGGCATGGACTGGAATACTGCTCCTGTCTCTTTTGAAACAAATTAAAATCGTGCAGTAAGAATGGTTGGTGACGTAGCCCTTACGAAACCACTTATATTTTGTGACCCTAGTGTGACTCAGCACCATTACTGTCTCAGGTCGATGTAATCTGTTCATTAGAAGAGACTACATTAACCTGCGACAGTAATGAAGAAATATCTTGCGTAAGAAAATAATTCGATATTGGTGATTTCGTTCTGCAAAACTGACATGATGGGCCTTTCAAGTATGATCAATTTAGAGATGGAGTTAAAAGAGCTGAAACCGTCTTTTTTAGTAACATGCCAATCCTCATCTTCTTATACTGTGCTATGGGGAAACATATTTTTGTTTCTATTGATACCAATAAATCTTTTAAAAACAATATTTGTATATTCTCACTATATATTACTAAAGTAAATATTAATTTTTGTTGTTGAGAGAGCCTCAGGTAGAATTTGTAGAGACTCATTTCCCGGTGCTCAAAACTAGTCCAATTCAAGTTAATTCGTTTCGCTTCGCTTTACTACTAATAGTGTTTTAGTCGTAGGTTTTATATACGTACTTTTTTAAATTGTGGTGTATTGTTAATGTACTCCAATAAGTCATGGTCACTAGTTATGCTTTTAGAAGTAAATAATAAGAAGAGTACCTCAGTTTTTGTGACGCATATTGGGTTGTAACGAAGCTTGCGTTAAGAAATGCAAAGAAACATGTTAAATTGCGCATGCGACTGATGAAGACTAAGCAAAGCTTATATTACTATTTACCTGAGAAGTAAAAGATGATTTGCTTTTATAGTAAATAGCATTGGCGTACAGGATAAACAGGTTAATAAAGATACAGCAGATTTTACAGAGGATGTTACAGAAACCATAATATCCGTGAAACAATCCATGTGTTTCATATTTTCTCAAATATATGGTTTTTCAAAAACAATCGAGCACACAAATTGAGGAAACGGTGGAAAAAATTAAAATGTAATAATCATTTTCCTACGACTGCCATGAAACTTATAATAATAATAATAATTTTCCGAGAATGTTCTTTTGACATATTTTGCTGAGCTCTCAAAAAAATTAAAGCTTCAACTTTATGGGTACATTCATGTTGAAAACGACTCTTAAACATTAATAACGATGTAGATATAGCTGGTTACGGAAATGTAAGATCCCTTTTAAATCGAAAGTCAGTTGGATATCAAACCAAAAAATCTAAAATCTTCACTTCAGAAAAAATTAACAAGTTTATTAAGGAAGCTCCAAATTATGAATACCTACTGGCAAAGGTATGTTATACATTACAAATAAAATAATAAAAATCAGACAATTATGAATAATTTTTGTATGTTATATTAATTACGGGAGTTATGGGTGCTTGCCGCAGGGATGAGCTGTGTAAAATGAAAATAACTGATTTCAAATACACCCATCCGCAAAATTAACCGGACACTAGGTTTTTCAGGAAAATATCAATCTGAATCAAATTAATTTTAATTGAATCCTCAAGAACAAATATTACATTACAAAATAAACGAAAATTTTACTTTAATAACATAAAAAATACATTTTTTGCAAATTTGAAAAAAAAATTAGAGAACTGAGATAAAACGTGCCTCAATATTGAGTATTTCCTCCTCGATCTTGAATGACAGCTGGCATTCCTTGTGGCATGCTTTGTATCAAAGCAGCAACCTCATCCTGGGGTATCTGCTCATATTCATTCAGCAGCGCTTGTTCCAGCTGAAGTACTGTATGGAACTCGCCGTAATTCCGCCTAATCCTTTTGTCTAGATTGTCCCACATATGCTCTATCGGGTTTAGGTCAGGACTTCTGGATGGCCACCCTAGTACCGGAATAGCAACATCCTGAAGATATTGGCGAGTTATCCGGGCGATGTGCGGTCGCGCATTATCCTGCATTAGGAGAAATTGTTCTCCTACAAATGGCGCAAAAGGTACTACATGCGTTTCTAAACACTCCCTTATGTACCTGTTAGCATTGAGGCTACCTCCCCGAAATGTTACAAGGGCCGTACGAGCTTTCAAATAATGCCCCCCCCCCCCATATCATCACATCTCCACCACCAAACTGTACTTTAGGAGAAAGGCAACTGAGTATATCGTTCTCCAGGTCGTTTAAACACTCTTCGGAGACGATCAGGTGAATACTTTGTGAAACGAGACTCATCCGTGAAGAGAACGCATCGCCATTCGTCCATATCTCCATCGGTATGAGTTCTCACAAATTCTAAACACTGCCTGCGATGACCTGCGTCCAAAAGAAGGCCAGTAACTGATGCATGAGGTATTAAATTTTGTCCTCTCAACCTTCTTCGTACAGTAACGGATGAAATTAAAGATACCATGAATATCTACCAATCTTCTAGTCAAAACTGTACCAGGAAGTGTCCGTTCTCGCAGAACTTGGAGTCGAAGAAATCTGTCTTCAGATTCATTTGTTGTTCGTGGTCTCCCTTGTCCAGGTCCTCGTGAGTAAGAACCAGTTTACCGGAACCTTTGTATTTCATCAAATACAGTGCTTCGAGGGATGCTAAGTAAGTTGGCGATATATCGGATGCTGCGTCCATCATTATGTAAAATAACAACTTGAGCGACTTCTTCAGGACACATTACCAAATTTCTCACAATAAAACTTTTCCCTTTTCTTCGGAAAACCTCAGAAACACACAAGAAACATATCTAAAAAATAGGTAACAAAAAATTATTCTCGTAATACGTGAAAGTCCAAAAAACTCGAACATTATTTCTTTCATGTGTTTCCATGTGTGTATCCATATAAAATCAATATACAGAGCGTTTTTGCAAATTTGCCATAAGAAAACCTAGTGTCCGGGAACTTCTGACACTACGAAATTAAATTGGATTTATTTTTATAACCGATATTCATTTATTTTCTATTTTAGTATGGATTAGGTGTCTTTTCAATTTTGTTTTCGCACTAAAAATAAATTGAAAGGAATACATTAAAAACTGCATTCAATAAATAATACGTCGCTATATAATTTTCTCCATTATTTAAGGGTTATATTACAAAAGATGCACCCTTATCCCCACCACTGTCGATGCACTGATATCGTGCAATGTAAATTGTTTGTTTCTTTAATTGCATCGAGGAAAAATAATGAGTAAGGTAGTAATTTCCCCCCGAAGAACTAGTCACGCCTATGGTTGGTAGTGAATTCTTGTAGCCATCAGGCAGATACGAGAATACGAGGACTTTTCATTCATAACTCGCCGGCAGAGACCACCGGTTCATTCAATTATTACTCGCTGCCCAAAAGCACGAGTAGTCTGGGGTCCTCAGTAGATTTTGCTCGCACCTGCCGGCATTCTCGTGTGTTGCTTGAACTACCTGCATTCCAGGGGCCCAAATCAAAGCTTTTGCGGCCCACACTCTGGCTGCACCTCATTCCTCGTCTGCCGAGTATAAATAAAATTTGAAAGTGTATATAACTCCATGTAGTTACATTTTCTTAGTGTGTTTTTTTTTTGTAAATAAACTACCCTTTGAACACTTTTAAAATGGATAAAATAGCAGTGGTGGTGGCTCTCGTAGTGGTGACTATCGTGAACCAATGTAAGTGACAGTTTTTTGTAATACACATTTTTAAATACATTACCGTCTGCGAAGTCGCATTCTTTGACAGTGTGTCATCACGTGTGTATTTTAAAATCTAGGAAATACAGATGAGTGTAACAAACACACCTTCTCATATTTCCTTACATTGACATCCGTCAACAAAAATTGACAATAAACCCATACAAAGTGGATCACAGTAATTTCGCATATACTTACTGAAATTATTCATTTCAACTTATACACAATTTTGAAACAGACGAATGTTTCTTGTCACAATAATCTATTTTTTAATCAATAAAAAAATTTTTATAATGTTTGTGAACTTACAAATAGGCCTCAGGTATGACTAAAGCCAATTTTTAAGTCAAGTCTGCAGATATTTTGCAATTTAGAAATTATTTGCTGAAAAACTTTTTACCTATAGGTAGGTAACAATTCTGAAATTAGCACGAATATAATCAATCAGTGTAAAGGGAAAATAATTTAAATTACATAAAAAATACGAAATTTGTCCCCAGCTTCAACCTTACGAGCGTTTTGAAAATTATTATTGTATTACGACTACAATTGTAAACTTTGTTTAATATATTAAATTTAGTTCAAACTTATTTGCAACATAAAAACGCTGGCGAAATTGATCCCTTTACCGCCGTCAAAAGTGCCGACGTTTTTTATGTTGCAGATAAGTTTAAAATAAACATTATGTATATTTTGGATAAAACATGGTTTTTTTTACGTATGTGCTTAATGCATTAATCACATTTTTCGGAGAAATAGTATTATTCATGTTTTTGTTGAAATAGATTTTTTACTTACATGTAAGTATGTATATTAACATAGAAGACGAGATTAGAAAGCAATCCTTTTAAAAACTATGCTTTTTTGAAAATGCCGAACCTCCCTAAAATTCCTGTGAAACGAAATGTCATAATTTTGTGAAGTAATGAGTAAGTTTTAACATGTAAGTATTTGCGTATTCCACTCTGTACAAGAGATAGACAATACTGTTTGTTGGGGTGTGTTAAAAAAAATACTTTAGAAAACGTGAAAGTTTTACAAATGTATGTAAATAACAGGATATTTTACCATCAGTAAGCATTTAGTTCAAGATAAGTAAGCGTTGTATTTCAAGAAATTAAATTTTTAAAATAATTATTAATTAGTATACATTTAGTATAAAAAAATATTTCCTTCTCTACTACTGCTCTATATTTATAATAGTTATGTCAGAGGTCATTGATTTTAATATATAACTTAACAATCAATTATAATATCGTCGTTACTGCAAACTAGAAACATAATATGTTTTTAAAGCAGACAGTACAGGTCAAGTCACATAAATGTTAACCCCATGTTATTTTGTAATTTTTAATCCGAATAGTTCATCTTAAAAATGAACTTTTTAATGTTGATTTTATATCTGTCAACATTTTTCTAAACATGTGTAAAATATACAGGGTGGAAAAGAGAGCACGATTTTTTTTAAATATATATAGTCTTGTATATTTACAGTTGTAGATTTTTTTTAATTACAAGTATATATATATATATATATATATATATATATATATATATATATATATATATATATATATATATATATATATATATATATATATATATATATATATATATATATATATATATATATATATATATATATATATATATATATATATATATATATATATATATATATATATATATATATATATATATATATATATATATATATATATATATATAATATAATATATATATTAATTCTTTTCATAGCCTACTATCAAATTTGTAGTGGTATATTACTGAAAAAAACTACTGCACCAATCATACTACAACTCTGTATATTTGTAATCAGAAAAATCTGCAATTTCAAATATACAAAAATATACAGGGTTACATTTAAAAAATCATACTTTTTATTCAACCTTGTATATTTAACACTTTTAGAATAACGTTGACAAATATACAATCTACATTAAAATTCGTTCAAGGTAATTTTTTGGATGAACTATTTAGGTTAAGCATAAGAAAAATAACGGGAGGCTAGCATTAAGGAGTACGATTATTTATTGATTATTATATTGCGACACAGTGTGCTTTGCCTTTTTTTTACTTTAATAAAAGAATTCTGTGTTAAGGGTGCTATTTTGTATTTAATGCAGGGTGTGTACTTTTGCTCCCTTACAAATAAGTCCTCAGTTCATTTTAAACGTTTTTAAGTACCAGTTTCTTAAAGTGTTGGTTTAATTATATATCTCTTTCCTGTAATACAGTCTTAATATTTTTATTTATTTTTCTAAAAATAGACTATACGCCCAAGCGTCCCTTTGGGAAACTTAAAACATACCTAATGACAAATTAATTCTTTCAGTACTAGGTACACACCTAGAACATCATTATCAAGTAGGGTTAATTAAAAAGAGTAAATATATAATTATTTTTTTACCTTATTTCAAGTAGAAATTATATTTTAATATAATATAAGTCAAACTTGATCTGAAACTGGTAGTAGGTTTTGCAGGATGTAATTAGTTTTGTTTTATTTTGTAAAATTTAAATTAATTTATTTAATATCCTATCAGTTATACTTTCATAATTATCAAATAAAACATTGTTTTATTACATCCTGTAAAAGTCACATTTTTTATACTAGCATTCCTATTTTTAGAAATAACATGGATAGTAAGTACACACAGATATATCTACAGACCATAGACTTTATTATACCGGGTGAAATTTGAAAACTTGCACTCGCCATATCTCCGGAACTGATGAAGGTATCACAAATCGCTCGGAACCGTTTCGGTGATATGAAGGGGGAACTTGAATACTGTTATAGGTGACGCACCCCAAAGCTAAGCCACGGCAAATAAAAGAACTTATTTGCCGTGGCTAAGCCTTCTTCTACCGATCAATTTATTTGGGTAGTGATCGTGCAACCACTGCCTAACTGGGAGTACGCAATGAGGAGGTACTCCGTCTTGTGTGAAAATGCAGCATATTCTCAGTTAATGCAAGATTCCCGTGAGCGTCGTTCTGGTTTTCCAGCTCGTGTACTATTATTGGTTCGATGGTTCCTTCCAGCATCTCAGCATGAATATTGCAATTTAAATTCCCATCAATGAATGGGCCGACGATGGTATCCCATAATATACCTGCCCACACATTTATTTTCTCAGGATACTGCGTATGCTCTTCTCTGAAAACGTGCTGATTTTCACCACTCCAATAACGGCAGTTATATTTATTAACTCGCCTATTCAAGTAGAAGGTACATTCATCACTAAAACAAATGTTTTTCATAAGTTGAGGCATAGCGATAATTCTTTTTGTCATTATTTCATAGAACTTAATTCGCCGATCAAGGTCCTCATCACAAAGCTCTTGATGAATCTACATTTTATACGGATGAAATTTGTGATGCTTTAATACTTCTCGAACCGACTCGCGTGATATCCCTGTTGTTGTGGCTGCTTGACGAGTAGACATTGTTGGATCCATGGCAAATTTTCCAAGGACCTCAATTTGGGTTGCTTCATCAAGTAATCTTGGTTGGGTTCTTTTCTTATTGGCGACAGACTCAGTTTCTTCAAATTTAGAAATTAGGTGCAGGATATCTCTGTTTGAATGATCTAGCGGTTCTGAAGGCACAACGATTCTCAAAACCATAAATGAATATTATTTCAAGCCGTGGTGTAAAACATTATTAGGATTGAATAGACAAGTCGGTTACAACAATAATAACAGCTCGGAAAGAAGTTATAACTTTTTACAAAAAAAATTCGCAAAAAATTGCATACAGAAAGAATGTCTAATATAAACTAGTCAACTGAAGAACACACATACAATATGCGGTAAGGAACTAGGAACATACACCGAATTCAGACGAATTTATGTGTATACAATCAAATCAATGGTATGAAACTAATTAAATGGTGGTGGACTCATCGACGTCAATCACCAGCACAATGTACGTTACAATGTTATTCCGCTATCTCAGTTTTTGTCGCATTCCATATAAAAATTTTTGTTTACATTTCTTTAATTGCGACAAAAAGTTGTGCTGGCATGTGACAGTTTTTGCTCCTGTGCAAAACAGTTAGGCCAGTGCTGCAAGCAGCGTGGCTGTTGTGATAATCAAATGTGAGGCCGAAGTCTAGTGTTTATTCTGCTATTCACGGGTTCAGTAAACAAACAGTAGTCATTTTTGAAATTTAAATCACTTGTTAATGAATTAAATCGAAAACTACTAAACCAAAAAAAACTTTCTTTGGTATCATTGGAAAGCACTTTTCAAGTATTTTTCAATAATATATCACAAGCAGGGAGTTGCAATTTAAGATTTTTGAGTTGGGATAGCTGGGATAGGCAGAAATGCATTACTTATTAGATGATTCGAGTTCACCCTTCATATCAGCAAAACGGTGATATAATTTTGAATAGTAAGTTTAAATCACTTATTCATAAATTAATTGAAAACTGCTCCACAAAAATAAACTTTATTTGATATCATTGGAAAGCACTTTTCAACTTCTTTTCAACGAGGTATCACAGGCAGGGGATTGCCTTTTAAGATTTTTGAGTTGAGGTAGCTGGGGTTGAGAGGCTGGGTGGTGGTGCGTCACTTATTACAGTAATCAAGTTCCCCCTTCATATCACCGAAATGGTTCCGAGCGATTTTTGATATCTTTATTAGTTCCGGAGTTATAGCGAGTGCAAGTTTTCAAATTTTTACCCGGTATGTCTATGCTACAGACATACATATCGTGCGGGACAGTGCTGCAGATTTTCAAATATGGTTTATACTATGCTTGAGAAGGATTTCCAAATTCGATATCAGTTATTTTCTTTCGTATTGTAAATATGAATGATAATTCGTTTTTTTTTTCAAAATGTTATTAGAAAAATCATGAAATTACTTATTGATTGGCGACACGAGTTTCTCGATACTCTTATCTCTAACCCAAACCTACTAAAAAAAAAAAAAAACACAAAATTCACAGGAAAACAAAAACGAGTGGGTAATTCAAACTTTCTTTTTTTCCACATCTTCCACAATAATTTTCGAATTGCTTGCTTGCTATAAAAATATTTTTTTTTACATTTTCACTGCCTTACAATCATTTATCACTGATATGACGTACCTAACATATATGAATGATGGTGGGTTTTTTTAAATTTTGTTTTCGCTGCTTTGTTTTTGTGGAAAAAAATTTTTATCACCGATTTAAATTACATGTAGGTAGGCAATACATATGTATATAACAAGTATAATGGTTTTTTGGTCTTGTTTCATCGGGCAACCAACCAGAGAAGGGCAATAAAAGCATAATTTTTATATGTACCACAAAATATTGTATCTCAGGGGAATTTTTAATACACATATTATTTGTATATGAAATGCTCCTCACGGTGAAATGAAGAGAATTGATATTCAGATACCGTCTTTGTTTATAGCTTGATATATCATTTTTCTTATCGTGCGAAGAAGCTTACACAAACATTTTAAAAGTATATAATGTAGTGGAGTACCTAGTATTGATAATATTACCTTTTATGGTTTAAATGCTTATGTAAGCTAAGAAACTTATATTTAACTTAATTTGTTTGCAGATATTCATATCTCGACAGTAAAATTCCCAAGATACTGTATCTCAATTATTAATTTAAAACTGAGAACTAAAATGACCACCAACTCATAGACCGTGCAAGGTCAACTTATAAAAATGTGTTACAAAACTAGTGTTTTTTTTGTTTCTTTGCAAAATTAACATTATTACAAATTTAAAATTAGTATGAAACAACGTTATCAATGAATACAACTTTCTATTGTTTCATTTATTAATGAACAAATTTTCCGCAACAAAAGATTAAGAATTATTTTTTTACTAGACGGCTTAAATAACATCCAACGTATCGACATACGTATGTATATATTTGTTCTAGGAATTTATGAGAAAGATACCTTTCATTCGGAGAATAACATTTGACGGAAAACATAGTGGAAATGGAATCCATTACTTAGCTGTTTGTTGAAGGACTGCAACTGGCACGGAGTCAGATTACGATTACGACAGTTACAAACTTAAGGGCTAAACGTGAACCTCAATTTTGGCGCGTAGATCGGTTAAGGTTTCTCTTGATTGAGCAATCTCCATGAAAATATCAAAAGGAAAGGCTGATTAACTTGAAACGTATTTGCTAATAGTTTCTGTCATAAAGCAACTTTTTTTTGCTCTGTAAGAAACTTCTTATCATACGTTATTGGGAATTTATATGATTTGTCAGTTGGTTACATCTTACTGAAAACATGTTGACGTGCCATTTTGATGATTTAGGATCCTTTTAACAAGCGGTGAAGTCGTTCACCATTTACAACATTGATTATTTTTCTTTTAATTTCCTCAATTCTCAGTTAGCATCTCGTTTGATGAAGAAGCAACATTTGTATACACAGACATTGCAGCCCATGTGCATAATAAACCTAAGTCATACATTGTATATGTATTTTAGGTATATATTCTTTAAATTTGTGGGGGTACGATCAGCTGAAAGAAGAAAAACAGTTTCAATTAGTCGACGTTTCGTGAATTTTGACTCATCCTCAGTACTATTTAAATTAGGTTTTCTTTGTAAAAGTATATATTTAAAAACTGAAACATAAACATGAACAACAAATAAATACGATTAAGAAGAGTACAAACAACCACCATTAACTAAAATGTATTTTAAGTATTTGTTATTATAAATAAATTTAGTCTCCTGAAAGTCTGGACCACAAAGTATTAAATTTAAGATATTATTTAGTTAGATTCACACACAGGAATTTATAGTTGATTGTCTAACAATAAATATACCAAAAAAAAAAAGTTAAACAATGGATTCATTTACATAAATTATATTATTTTGCCAGTTATACAATAGGATGGTGTCATTTTTGGTTAGTATATGAATACGAGTAGTAGTCATGTCTCTTTGAATTAGTTTAAACTGGTTGAAATTTATGTACTCAGTTATTGATGAATGTAGATCTTTATTTGATTTAAGGCCAGCTAAATACATATGTATAATAAATAATAATACAATTTCTATTCCTAAATTATCTGTTGTTATTAAAATATCAACAGGATGTGATTTTTCAAACCCCACAATATCATAATCGGATGTGGCAAAAAAGTTTTGGAATTTTGTACTCCTCTAACTACTTTAATCTTTGAAAACATCTAAAAAAATATCAAGTTATAGTTCAATTGTTTTTACCATAATACTGTGGTAAGTTGTATATACTTTTTTTAAAGTTGGCGGCAACGACAACAACGAGTGAACTTTGGAAAAAAAATCAGTTGCAATCTTCTATCATCACAGAGAAAAATATGTGCGACATTTTATCCCAACTGTAAAAAATTATACTCCAAATTGATCTTAAAAAGAGACACGAACAACTGGTGCGAATTATTATATTTTTGGGTTAATTATCTTGTACGGTGTGCTTTAAAATTTTACAATTGTTTAAAAAAATGCGACCAAATCTGTTCCACGTTGTGCAAAATTTTACAGAATGGTTTTGCTCTGTGATTACTTACCACATATTAAATTATACATGGTGGGCGAAAACAAAAATTCGCCACCACCATCATGGACATATGTTAAATTTTTTTGAAAAGCAGTGGAAACCGTGTGAAATAATAACTATAACTATATTTGGAAGTTCCTGATAATTCTTTTTTTTTTTTTTTAATAATTTATAGAACAATAGCTTAACAGCAGAAGAAAGTGAGAAGAAACATTATAGAATACCACAAATAAATAATTATAGACAATATTTAGTATATATTAATAAAACTTTATCGACAGATGAATATCACTATTCTTAATATTTTTACCGATTTAATTTATTTTCCTATTTACCTGTATAGCTGATAGATTTCTACATTTCTTCGTTATTCAAACCCTACGCAAGAATGGAATGGAATGTGTTATACATAGATATCCTTAATATTTATTTTAATGATTGAAAAACAAGATTATCCTCTTGCAAAATATTTGTCAAAGCCCGCTCTCAAATACCAGTGTTACATTATTCTTGTATCGTACAAAGATTCAGAATACCAAGCGCATCTTGTTTCATCTCGTATAGTAAGCTATAGTAAAGTAAAGCAATACAGATTGCAGATTGCAATGCAGAAAGGACACCTGTAAGCGGTCCCGGATCCTGTTTACACCATTTCCGTCCTTGTGGAGATTCCTTTCGCTTATTGTATCCGGCCATGACTCGTAATACAGGTTCAAAAAGGGTTTCAGGAACAATAGAAGAGAGTAGTAATATTTAGGAAGCCGATGCACACATTACAATTATCGGTTAATTTACAATGATTTTCGAACAGGTAGAAGTAATACAGGTAAATTGGTCCTCGTTTGACAGGTTTCTAACTGCATGCTCCCTGCAACATTTTTTAGGAAGTTACAGGGTGAAAAGATTTATTTGTCGATTAGGTACTTTGTTAGTATCATTTTTGTTCTTTAAATAACTTCAAATATTTATTTATTTATTTACGAGACAAGTATTTTTTACAAGTGTACAATATATATGTAATATTATTTAGAGTAAACACAAAAAGAAAAAATACAGAGTAGAAATAATATATAATATATAGTGGTTATATTAATTGTTTTACGGATCTCTTAAATGATGATACAGAAGATGCAAAAACTTAATATTATTATGAATTGTATCGGCGATTCTAGAAGAATCGTATTTAGGTTGCCAGGGGCATTATGATACAAGCAAAATATCAGCATGCTTATAACAATAGAATTCTTGTTTTGGCCCGAGCAGCCGTCGCAAAATAATCTCAGGCATGTGCAATCCTCTGGCCAAATAACTTTGTTCAAAAAATCATACGAAGATGAAGCGGTTTCATTACAGCCTCTCCATGCCTTTGACTCTAACCAGCTATAAAAGACAAGATTCTTTGTTTCTAAGTCAGTCACACAAAAATTACATAATGCCAATTGCGTGGCATAAAACGCTTCTTGTATTGGTAGTTTTGGCAGAACTTGCACTTGTTGTAAGTCGAAACAAAAGGAGATAGCTTGTTCAACCTTATCATTCATCATAGTATTGAATTGTTTTGCAGACAACTTGTATATTCTTAAATTTCATCATTGCACGTGCCTTTTCTTCCGGAGATTCTGAATTTTTTATCTGTTGCTTATATTGATAACAAAAAGTACAAACATCCGTGGCAGGTGTTCCAAATCTTATATTGAATTTTGTGACAAAAATTTGTGAAGAAAAGGTTTCCTTTACTTTCAGACAATTTTCAACAGACGAATTATACATTTTGAACAGTTTTGACACATTTAGTTCAGAAGGCAAATAAATCCTCTTGGATTTTTGCCTATTGTAATGAGACTCCGTTGCCTTGAGATTTCCTAAAAAGTGAATAACAGCTCTTCTTTTTTCAGAGTAATTTGCAGATCGACGATCTCCGACACTGGTTTCTTTAATTCCATCACCTTGAAGCATTTGCTTTGATATAGTCAAAAGACGTCGCTGAGAAAGGCTTAAAGCTGAACAAAAAAATTTTTGGCAGACCGACTGTATTTTTTTATCCTCGCCATGAAGTGTGTATTTTACTCGAATATTTTGTACTTTTTTTTGTATGATTTTTCTGTTTTAGGATATCTTACTCTGAGCAAATGTGCTATTTTTTGATTGAAACTGTTTTTCACACGGTATGTTTTTTTCTAACTACTATAATGCTCTCGTTAGATATGGATTCACAATTAAATATCTTTGTTTTGTGCTTACACGGTCATTGAAAACCCTCTAAATTTGGAAAATGGTCAGCATATTTAAAAATTGCATTCATTTTTCTATTCTTACTTTATTTCCTTGTTTTTTCTCTTTCATGAGGTTTCTTAACTCACATCTTTGCTCCAGATGATCCATCATTTACTAGAATTGCACCCTGTTCTATCATCATTTAGTTATAAATAACAATTTTCTCACAATTACCGCAACTACAACTTAATTGCAACACCGCTAATACAACTTTAAAAATACTGCGTTTTGAAACGTTCTAACAAACGATTTATACAAGAAATGTATCGATATTTTTCTAGGATGCAGCCGAATTACTCGGAATTTGGCCCAGTCTGCTAAAAAGCGTCTTGGGAACAAGAATTATGTAGTTACCAATTCATGTCCACTTCGTAAGATGGAGAAATAAGTCACAAGCAATTTTGACAAAAAAAATTATTATCAACAATAAATTTTTATTACAGGCCAATGTTTCGGTGGATGGTTTTCACCATATGTTGACGACCACTTATCGGTGCCTGCATAAGATTAATTAAATAGTGTGTAAGTATACACTGTCAAAAATTACAATTTAATTTGTTATTATTATAACACGCGTTTTTCGGAATATAATATTAGGTTTAGATCCGTCTCTGGAATGACATCCAAATTCCCTACATATTTGTTATCAGTAATGTCTTGCTCATCTATTATTCTCGGTCTGATTACACTAGAGATTTTCCATTTTTCCCAGTTCCCGATATCGTAACATTTCACCATCTGTCGATTTGAAAGCGCAGAGTCTACGTGTTAAACGATCGAACAATCTACCGAACCCTGTAGAACATCAATGATTTTATGGGAATCCTCAAATTGAGATTAACGGGGGTTCTAACGTTAATTATTTGAACTGAGGCTACTACCGCATAACATAAAAACCCACAGTCAAAGAGAAACTGTGCCCAACCGCATAATACGAAATAGACTGGTGGATGCGGCTACCCTTTATTATTTACAATAAATTGGCAAAACGCGCCGTTAGTTGTTCTATTTATTTTGTACAATATGCTGTTTTTATGAATATAGAAAACTTTTACAACTTGTGAAGTGTCTTTAAACTTTTCCACCCTGTAATGCGAATACTTACCTACCAAGATTTAGCTGGAGGCTGTCCGGCAGGGGTACTAACCGTGGCTACCTTATCTTTAATGCCTATTTATTTTAATAGGCAGTTTAAATTAGTCAGGTGTACAAATTTCTTATAATTTTTTAGAAGAATTTGTTTACGTTAAGAATTTCTTGCAATATCAGTCTTAAAATAGGATTTAGGTAAACTTATACTGACTGCAACGAAACTGGCTAGTGGTTACGCGTTTAATATAATTATTATATTGCGTTCTAACTCGGAAAGTATTAATGAAAAGGAAAGTAACTGTAATTTAATTACCTAGTCCATGGGACCTAATTCATAGCTTTAAACATATCACGATGTACGTTGAAGGAGTTGTAATCATTATGAACATAAAAATAAATTATTGACGGATTTATTAATGTTGATGGAGTATTATACCTATAATAATAACACCGGCACACAAAAAAAAAGTTGTTTGTACATTTGATGCCACCTACCTCCCGACATGTATTTCGACCCGCTGAATCTGAATTTGAAGTCAGTTTGGACCGTACACCCTCAAATATCGAGTAAATTGAAAAACCGTAAAAAATAGCGAAAATTGGGTGTTTCGGTAATAAAAAAATTTTTGTGGATCTAAACCAAGCCTAATTTTTATGTATTTCGATCCGCTGAATACGAATCTAAAGTATATTTAGACCATAAGCCGTTTTAAATCTAAGTAAAGTGTAAAAAACCCTCGAAAATTGCTAAAAATGGCAAAATATTTTCATTCTGTTTATACGTCATTTTTTATAGATTTTACAATTTTTCACATTTTCAGATTCTAAACTTGTATTTTATGCATAAAAAAAATACAAGAAACGTATTTAATCGTGTTTCATAGATTTTTTTCAATTTTTTCAACTGCAATTTTTTGCTATTTTATCGGTTTTTTGCAATTTTTTGATATTTTGAGGGATTAATGGGCCAAATATATTTCAGATTCGGATTCAGTAGATCAAATTACATAAGAATCCTCTTCGATCCGGGTCTACAAAATTTTTTTCATCAACATAATCACAA
This sequence comes from Rhamnusium bicolor, assembly GCA_029963845.1. Taxonomy (NCBI): domain Eukaryota; kingdom Metazoa; phylum Arthropoda; class Insecta; order Coleoptera; family Cerambycidae; genus Rhamnusium; species Rhamnusium bicolor. The sequence goes on along the minus strand of JANEYF010002177.1, from coordinate 1,436,384 downwards.
TTTTTTGCCATTTTTAGCAATTTTCGAGGGTTTTTTTACAATTTACTTAGATTTAAAACGACTTATGGTCTAAATATACTTTAGATTCGTATTAAGTGGATCGAATTACATAAAAATTAGGCTTGGTTTAGATCCACAAAATTTTTTTTATTACCGAAACACCCAATTTTCGCTATTTTTTACGGTTTTTCAATTTACTCGATATTTGAGGGTGTACGGTCCAAACTGACTTCAAATTCGGATTCAGCGGGTCGAAATACATGTCGGGAGGTAGGTGGCGTCAAATGTACAAACAACTTTTTTTTTGTGTGCCGGTGTAATAAATGGCCTTTATTTTCCCAAATATAAAGTTGATAGGTAAGTATGTATGAAAAACAAAAAGTATGTAATGATATAGGAAAAGTATAAAAAAGGTTAGTATCTCTGCACAGTTTCATTATTTGATTTAAACTATTTCGGAGATACTAAATAAAAATCATTTTCATCATTTAGGGACTGTAACTCCCTTAGGAAACAATTTAGAAAAAAACCTTTACTATGGTTTTCGTCATTATTAGCTTGATCTACAGTAAAATACTAATAATATAACAACAACGTTGGACATTACTTTTTATGCGATTTTCACTTTTCTATAAGTAAGATAGCGCTTAAAATTATATATCTTGAAGTATAGGGAATCTAATGAGACTTATTAACTTAGGTGGATTAATTAACAGTAAATATAAGACCACATTATAGCAATATAATAAATTGAAAGGAAACGTAAGACAGGATATTACTATTTGATATTCACGAAGACTTGTCGAGACTAGGTCTGGAAAAAAACACCTCTTTTTCCTCTATCCAAGTACAACGACAAACAAAAAATATATTACATTGTCAGACAGCCATCCAAAAATAGATAGCTAATTTACATAAAAAAAGTCCACTAATTTATACAATGGTTTTACACAGTGGACAAAACCGCATCTAAGAGTTTCGCCTTTCATCTATGTCCCTGTCTAGGTGATGATTAGCGCCTAAGGCCTTGATCTGCCTATTTCTGCTACTAAGGCTAATCACTGACGCCAAGGCTCATCTCTTAACCTGCAAAATTGTTGCCTAACCCACACTTTGTCGTGTAGTAACGATCTTATCACATTGCAGGCATGCAGAATCTATAGATATACATCCCGTTCACGTGAAAGTTTATCCCTGGTGATCACGTGACCACTGACCCAATTCAGATTTGAACCCTGAACGTCTGTATGGGATATGTGACAGTCCTCACACCACCTGAGGCAATAAAGCTACATATACACACTTTCTTCAAACATAAGAGTAAACGAGGTAAAAGCCTTATACTTCTTTGCACAATTGCCGTGTTCTCGATACTTTCGATATACAACTAAAGCCTAGTTTACACTAATCTCGGTGTAATATACACCAAGGTTTCCAAGAGAAACTAAAGATCATTTTAGATGAAGACAAATGTTCCTCCAGAAACAAGAAAATTTCTAACAAAATGTTCCCGTCTTCACCGTTTTCAGCTATTTCAAAACTAGAAACTGCCGCAGTGTGCTTGTCCGCAGGACACAGGACAATTTTAAATTGAATTATTGGGTGTAAACAGGATTTTCTGCAGATTGTGAAGCAAGATGTATCCTTAATTTATCTTCGTTTAAAGTGGCTATTAGTGCAGGTATTTTTAGAATATTGCAATTTAAAATATGCTTAAGAATTCGTGAATTTCTAATTTAGGTGTAGTGAATTTGATCTCGTTCTTCAGATTATACACTAAATCAGAATCACATAATTTTAATTTTCAAAGTAGGTCTGATGAAATTTTTTTTAGTTCTCCTTGTATGAATGTGATTTGTCTCACTTGTCTGGACTAGAGGATATCGCACTAGAATTTTTGTTTTAATTTTATAATACTTTATTTGACACATGCATAAATTTAGCTAGATGCGCCTACTTCATTTCTGTATTTCAAGTGCTCTTTCTATTTTGGGTAATAGTCAGATTCCAGTCAAGGAGTATTGTTATATTTGGAGTAGTCTGTATTTAAATTAGAAATAAGAATTTTGTGTATTAGAAACAAAGAGGTACCAACTAAAACTGGTTTTGCCAACTCATTTTATTCTCGTTTAAAATGTGTTATGTAATTACAGTTGTAAAAGTAACTAACAATAAGCAAATTGTGTGAAAATAATGTGTGTACTGTAAGTTATTACGGTAAATACTTTCTGAATGTGTGAACATAATTGTTTCTTTATTACACGTCTTTTTAACTATGAATTCTTTTAAGTTGTGTTATTTTTTTATGCAACAGTAGCAACAGATATTTCTAAAATATGTGTAATATGTATATTCTTAAAACATTGAATGTTTCTTTCAAAATAAAAGATTTATAAGGTATTTTACATGTATCATCATATCACAGAATACGATTTCCCCAAATTATATGATAGTCTTCCCAATATTGATTGATCATTTCTTTCTTATAATGATGTCAACAGCGTATGTTCAAAATTTTTAGATAAACTTGACTGTTTTTTAATCCTGCGTACCCACAAATTTATCTGGGCGTATAGACAGTAACATCATAAAAAAAGATGTCTGAAAGAACATCTAACATTTTAAAAGCCAGTATTCAAGGAGTGGTGATCTTTCGATGTATGATAATTTTAAAAATGTTGAACTTGAAATAACGCGAGATATAAATACAGCTTATAGAAATTTCTGAAAGTAATATTAAAAATGATCCCAACAAATTGTGAGCATTCGTTAATAGTAAAAAAAGTTCAACCAATGTATCGTATTTTGATGATGTACCATTAAAAAATCCTAATGGCATATTATTTGTCAACTATTTTAGTCAATCTTATACTGACTCCTCTTTGAATACTGACAGTAATTTCATCGAATGCGACTATCTAGGTAATAACTTGACTGTGAATATTAAGGCATTTAATGAAGTAAAGGTCTTACAGCCGATAAAACGGATTAAGCCCAAAATGATGACAGGACCCCGATGACATGTGCTATTGGATTTTCGTATCCGTTAACAGTCATTTTTAATTTAATTCTAAAAAACTATCAAATTTTTGAAAATATTTCAAAGTGTGCCCTATTTATAAAATGGGAAATAAGTTGAATATAAAGAACTTTAGACGTATTTCCGTAATTTGTAACTTTTGTAAAAGTCTTAGAAATCGACAGTATATGCTACTTCATTAACACCAACAATTCTATTCATCAACATGGAATTATGAAGGGTTGTTCTGTCACAACAAATTTATTGTGTCTAACTCAATATATCTTTGAATCCCTAGATGAACATAATCAAACAGATGTTATATATACAGACTTTTCTAAAGTGTTTGATAGACTTGATAGTGATCAAATAGTGACTTAATAAACTAGAAAAAATTGGTTTCTCGTATTCGCTACTACTTTTATTCAAATCTTATTTAATGAATATGATTCAATACGTTTTTCTCAATGGGTTCAAGTCTATTGAATTTATTGCCACCTCTGGGGTTCCCCAGGGGTCTATCTAAGGGTCCCTGTTTTTTAACATATTTATTAATTATATAATAAAGAACATAACTTTGCCTTGCCTGTGCTGATGACTTAAAAGTCTACTCAATCATCAATGATATAAGTGACTGTCTCCAACTTCAAACATATCTTAATGAAATAAATACCTGGTGAACAGTAAATAAGTTACATTTGAACGATAACAAATGTAATGTAATGTCATTTTCTTTAAAAATGTCACCACTTTGACTACCATTTGGATAGTGTCGTACTTCAGAGATCCTTTCGTGACCTTGGAGTTATATTTGACAGTAAATTAATTATCCTTTATTAATGACATCGATGTCATTGTCTCTGAAGCTTCTAAAATTCTTGGATTCATAGTATGTTCCAGTCGTGATTTTGCTGATACTATTACGTTAAAAATGTTATACCAATCATACTCGGGTATGTGTCACTTAATCACTTATTTGGTCACTTAGAAACGGTTCAGCGCAGGTTTCTTAAATTATAGTCACATTTTCTTACTTTTCAGGCTCTCCGTATATTATACATGAAATTTGATGTTACTAAAATAATGTAGCAACCTTTATCAACAATAAATCTTGAGATAGGTACCAATAATTAAAAAGTTTCCCATATGGTGTGGATTTTTTGCCTGTCCGGGTATATCTGGCCACTTAATCACTAACCCTGTGTACACAAATGGGTAGCTAATGATCTACTGAAGCAACTCTGCTTGAAAGTTTGAGCAAAAATGCTGATATTGAGGTTAAATTTTTTGAAAATTGATATTTTTCAAGAAAAAATTAAATTTTCTCAAACGAGTTAAAATATTTTAGAAAAAATACCAACATTCCAAGGGAGACATCCTTTTGCCAAATGTCGATTACCAAAAGTGGCAACAGTTACTTCCTCGGAAATTACATTAGAATAGAATTTGACAAAAAATGCACGTTTTACTTTTTCCCTCTGTATTATTTCTCCTATGTATGGGAAGTTATTACGAAAATGTCCGCTCTTGTTGTGTCCTTTTAATATTCATCTGTGAAATGACTATTAATTAAATTATTCACAAGAAGTGGTTCAGATTCCACCATGAGCTTTAAGAACCACCTCCGTAGCTCACACAAACCTAGATTGCGTAGATTTACAAAGATTACTTGGCGATTTAGGTAGCAACCAAACAATTTTTTAATTTCATACATGGCTGTTGCAATTCATGTCACCTATATTTAAGGTTATCCAACGCAGAGAATAAAACTGGATACTCGGGTGCTAATGTGAATTCATGAGATGCAGATTGGAATACATCAGGTCGATTCTAGCCAACGGCATATTAGTTATCAAATAAATTTTGTATGAAATCCGCTAAGTAATTTTACGTGATTTACATGAACAACAACAATTTTCCGTATACTGGTGGTCGTGAACCATAAGAGTTAATATTGAAGATAAAGAGACAGTCTTATTTGCGTACAACAGATATCGGATGCTATTGCTATTAAGAAGACCTCCTTTTCCATTAAAGTATGGTAGGAATGGACTATGATGAAGCTTTTACGGTCCGATGCACCAGGAGTCAGCGACCGGTCTACCCGGCGGACCCTGGCGGAATTATTACCGCACTGCTCATTATTGTAACTGCTTGTAATACAGGGAAGAACGGCACTAGTCTTTCGATTATTTTTTCATTAATATTCAGCCATAGATGATTTATTATCCTTATGTAAATAAGCAAAACAAATTAATCTTAACAACTACTCTTCAAGCTATATACTCCAGTAAGCGATGGATTACATAAAAAAAACTATTAACAGAAAGTTTCGTTATTAAAGACATCTTCTTTCTTGAAAACTGTAGTTTCGAATTGCTTATTTCTCAACAGTAGAAAATAAGTATACAACTACAGCATTTTTCTATAAATCTATACATTCTCTAAAGCGTCAAATTTCCTTGCAGTTCATGGACAATTGCAAATAGCATGTGCGTCGGTTTTAAATTGAGGATCGGATTAGCGATAGGAGCGCTGCCTATGATTACAATGGTTTTAGTAGACACCATTGCAAACAACGCAATTACATTCAAAATAACACAAATTTGGAAAAAAGATCGTGGCCTGAGCAATACTATTTTTAATTTCCCTTGGCTTTATCGTATCTGTTTGTTTTTCTTTTCGAATTATATCGGCGCGAGAAGTTGAATACACACCGCGTTTTTCATAATTCTTGCGAAATCTATAAAATACATCGATTCATGTCATACTTGTACGTTTCTACGAAAAGGCAAATATTTAAAAAATTTCTTAGATAATTCCAATACTTTCAAGCTGAAGCCGAAAATTAGATTGGAATTAACAATTAAATTGTAAAATTTCCAATCACGTAGAAAACCGCAAACGGTCGACGTTGAATTAAATTCTTATGGTTTAAGTTTTGTCTTTTTCTTCATTTGTTCAAAGTGTTGAAGAATTTTTATTGTTTTTGTTTTTGTTGTAAGATGCTTGCTGTTACCGTTGGCTGATGTCGATAGGCATACAATAAAAAAAGTATGCTTTCATAGTTGACCTTGTTTCTGCGTCTAGGGTATCATTTTCAGGAGCACGTACGGTACGACGCCATCCAAACTGCCTATCAGCCACATAATTACACACTTCAAATTATAAAGTAGGTATATTTGAAATTCTCAATTAGTTTCAACCGAAACGCATGACTAATGGAGCGATTTTCAGATGTATTTGCTTCATAATGTTTATATTTTTACTACTTATTGACTTATATTTCACATTAGGTCTTTTCGGGTGCAGAAAAGTTTTAATCAGTAGTTAGAACCTCTGGATTATCAATTGTAGAGATCAAAATCAAAATTAATTTCAATTAATGATAATCGAGAGGTTATATGCTTGAAAATAGGTGTTATAAAGCCCTTATAGAAAGGGAAAAGAGAGCTCTAATCAGTTATAGATCAATTTCAGTAAATTCAAATGTGGCAAAAAGTTTTGAAAAATTCTTAAATTTCGTAAAATTTGTTGATTTGGCTAAATATGGTGAATCATCGGCTTCTATTACAAAAACTAGGAAAATCCGGCATAAGGGGAAATGTGAAAATCGATTATATCACTAGTGAGCCCAAAACAGTCGAGTACGGAGTGCCGCAAGGCACAGTACTTGGACCGATCTTATTCATCTTGTACATAAACAGTCTGTTAAAAACAAATGAAATAAATAATTGTGAAATTTTGAGCTTTGCAGACGACCCGACAGTATTCCTTAAAGAAAAAACATGGAAGAATTTAAAAAGTTCCTCCGAAAATGGCTTCACCTTTATCAAAAAGTGGTTTGATTATAATTTACAGACGGTAAACTTAAAAAAAAACGTTTTATATGCCTTTCACGTCATACAGTAATAATTTACCTTCATTTGGTAATCCATTAAATATCTTATAATATTTTACATACATCTACGATGGGATCTACAAATAAATAATATTGCAACAAAAATTAGAGGACTGCTTTCACGAATTAAATATTTAAAACCTTTTCTAAATCTAAAGCAACTTAAAGTATTATACTATTCATTAATACAATCACAACTATCATATGGTATTATAGGATGGGGTGGAGTATGCGACTGCTATCTGAAAAAGTTAATGGTAGTTCAGAAATGGGTATTAAGAGTAATTTATAATAAGGATTATTACTACCCGCCAGATAATTTATAAAACTGAAATGTTTGATTTAAGAAAGTCTGGGTCTTTTTCATCTCCATCCACAGCACTAACTTTTTATCTTCTTTATAATGAGAATCCCTGGATTTTGCAGGAATTAGTTTTAACTCAGCTTCCGTGGCTAAATTTTCGATTTCAATTGAAACTTTTTCTTTATTCGTTATGAAAATTATTAATTAAATTAACTGTCAAACAAGCTACTTGCACCGAGATAGATTCGAACCATCGATATTCGGTACCGAGTAACTAGTTAAGAGCGCTTTACCCTCATGATGCAGGTATAATAAAAAAAATAGCGTATGATACACTTATATAAGTGCCTTTAAAGCACTTGAAACTTGTGGTTTAACGGCTTACTTATACAATTGTATCATAATATACTACTAAAATTCTACAATAATCAAAAAATCATATCACCCTTGGGAGTTTTTAAAAAAATATTGCTAATCAGTATTATCATAATCCCTTCCATTTTTCAATAAAAAACGAACATGGTTGATTAAATCTTTTTCTTTATAAGTATAGAGATAAAAATAAGTGTTTTTGTTGCAGTTTCATCTTTGGAGGCGTCATGTTACTTTCCACAGGAATTCCAAGGAGAATTCTTAATGCAAAGTTCTGCTAGTGTGGGCAACGGAATACAGTACAGCACTCTCAATATAACGGATAATTCGATACCAATTTGGGGGAACTGTCACCGTAGGATTGGAAACAATTTTATTCTCATGTTCAAGTAGGTGTGCTAAAATCTTAGACGCAGTTTTTAAAAAATATCCTTTTAATATCTCACTGTCATATCTATTAGTTGTGAGAAGAATTAAAATCAACATCAACAAACAGTTATACAGGGTGTCCGTAAAATATGGAATAAATTCATTATTTCTTAAACCAAAAATATTTAGAAAAAATCCTCGGACACGTCGATTTTTAATTTCAATTGCAGTGTTTCCGTTATGACGTCATCAAATTTTTTAAATGGAACACCCCGTATATTTCTCCATTATTGGATTCTACTTCAATAGCTGATTCCAAATATGCATCACACTTAGGGTCTAGAATTGATAAGTTGGAAGATACGGCCATTTAAAGAAATAACTAAAAAAAATAAAATAAACACGTTATTTTTTTTTTAATTTTTGAAGTAGGCTAGTTTTTGTTTGTTTTTTTTGTTCTGTCATTATCGTCTTTGACAGTAAATCACGTAATAATACATTACCCCAGTAGTGGTTTCTCAATAATTGTTGTCGATTTACTTTAATTTATAACATGAGTGTATCTGTAAAGCAGAGAATTGAAATGATCTTATACTGCATTTCTTTTACTGACTTGTTGCTGTAAAAAGTACCCTAGTTGGTTAAACATTGACTACCGACGCTCGGTGGCAGAAGCAATGACTATTCACTGGAACCTTAAATTTTCTTACAAAAATTAAACACTATTAGGAAAATGTATTTTTATACCATAGCCGCCCTACAGTCCTGAGTTGATTCTATTGGATTACTTTGTATGGCCATATTTTCTTCAAAGACTGGCCAAAATCAATTTAATAATATTGAAGAACTATGACAAGGCTTAACGCAATATTGGGAAGAACTGTCTCAAATTTCAATAGCGCGGGCTATACACAGCTGGAGAAGAATAGTTACAGCAACTGTCGCTGTACAAGGAGATCAAATTCGAGGAGTATGATGTGCTAGACTTAATTGTCTACGTATTAATTGAGTGTTCAGTGTTTGAAACTGTTGATCTTTTTTAATGATTCAAAAATATTACATCTATTTTACATGGCTAATTTCATTAATACCTATCACCTAATTATGGATTTCTGGTGAAATGTTTTCTATCATCTTGTTGGGTGATTTATCTATTGTATAAGATTTTTTATAAATTATTTTTCTAGTTCGTATTGATTTTCAATATTTAAGATGTTGTAGTAGTAGAAGTACTTACTATTAGAAAATAGGTCTTGCATTTGTTGGCAACTTTTTAAAGCCAATTATATTTCTTACGTAACAAGACCAAGTTTATTAAAATCGGTTGAGAAATAAAGAAATGGCAGACAAAATATTAAGTTTGTTTTTCGGTTCCAGGTTTTAAATATATTTTTCAATATATCTCCAAAATCAATAAACCGATTTAATTCGGCGTTCTCTTATCATGTAAAGTTCATTCTTTCGAAACCTGTCATTAGTTCTGTTATTTTGACAACTTTCAATTTAAAAGAACGAGCGCCAAAGAAAGCCTATTTTCAATTGCGTTCGCCATCTTTAATTTTAGTATTTCTACCATTTTGATTTTTGGCTATCTATTGATATCAAGTTCTTTAATATTGGATGAGAAACAAAAATTTGGCAATGAAAAACAAAAAGTATGATTTCTTCGGACCACTCGATATATAGTATAATATATTATAATTTCTTGTCCATTTTAAATCGTATTGTCTGACATATTGCAATCCTTTTTTTAGTTACAGCGAAACCAGTTGCATCAGATGTTTGCATTTGAAATTACGTTCCTCAAATGTATTGCAAGTTTTTGCATCTAGCCAAGAAACAATTTCCAAATGTTTTACCAACGAAGAATCAGCGGAAGCAAATTGTCCTTCTGAAGAATCTCTATCAGCACGAGAAACGGCGGAAATATTATTATTCAGTAAGTCATTAACGCGTAGCTGTTTTATAACAATAGATTGTAAATCTGCTAATTAGACGACCCTTACGGCATTTTTAATAAATCAAGGAATAATCACAGCAAACGTTTGTTGTAAGTTGTAACTAATTAGAGATTTGCGATTAGGTATTAATTAGTAATCTATAAAAATGTTTCCGTGTAATTAAAATATACATTTTCTTTATTGGGTTGTCTTCACCATGCTATTTATTAAAATTAAAACTGGTAAAAAAACCTGTACCCTTACATTTGAAAATAAACTTAAATTTTGGGTATTAAAACGGTATTAAGTTAACTTAATAGAAATCCTCAAAACGGTAGTAAAGATCCACTTTCATTCCCCTATTTATTAAGATTTTAAAAAACTCGCTTTCCTCGCTTTTTATAATTTATGTATCAACATTTAATTCCGCTATTGCGCTATTTCATCGGTAGAGTTGGCAGAAATGTACTGCGGGACATAGGCGTAACGCATCATAATAAGCGTAATAAAAGAAATTAATTAGTAACAAAAGCAATAAACTGTTCTGAGATTGCACCATCAGTACCACCACAAATTTGTCTTAATCTGGTAAAACTGGTGTCTTGCTTTAACATACGTGCGAACTTTTTCTAACGGGCTCATTTTTTGCATCACCTATAGAGCTGCCTTCAACCATGCTCCCCAACATGTAAGAATCGGCTTACACTTTTTTCGTACTTGCTATTAATGCATCTACCTCTGGAAAACCTTGTCGAATAGTTTCTGCCACAAGATGTAAAGCATGCACTTTACACGTAACATGTAACCTACAACCATGTTCTTGAGGAGAATGGCCTACCAAACGCTTTGTCGCGGCACCATCGGTTACAAACATCAACACTTGTTGACTGATCATATTTTTCTAACGTCTCCAGCACCACCCGCGTAATTGTTTTACCAGTACACTCAGTTAGTCTTTTGCTAGCTAGTAATTTTACGAACTGTCGTCTCGTCAACACTCAACCACAGCCGTGTATTTTTTAACACACATTTGACCTTATTTACAATGTCTTCGCGTACAGTTGGTACAAAGTTACGCAACGTTGCGCAACTTGCTAACGTCACCTGGGGATTGTATTTACTCCAGAACTCCCGAAATGGTTGTTTATCGAGTATATTCAGCGGAACATCACAGGCAATCAGTTTTATGTTGCACAGTATTTACTTGACGTCTACAATCATATTTATCCCAGTACATCAGGTCTGTCTCGCACACCGTACAAATTATTGTAGCACCATTATAGAATAAATCCGGGAATTCACTGATAAATTTATTCACTTTATTAGCGTATGGCCGTTTTATATCCTTGCGCACGTCTAACATATTTTATTATTAAATTAATATCAATAATAAAATACAACGAATAAAATTATCAACCATACAACAACATAAAATACAACGGAGAGCCCGGAGAGGAATAAATTACCGTGTAAACACTACGACAACCAACAATGGACTAGACTCGCGGCTCGCTTCGATTTATTCGCCAGCCGGTCATTGCCTCACCTGCTGTTGCACCACTGAATAGCCGCACAACTTACCAACTCTGGTCACCAGTAAAGCTAGACGTTTGGTATTAGTTCCAGTGGCGTTACCGTAGCGATATGCAATAACTACTGTAAAACAAACGAGTGATGGCGAGTGGTGAAAGATAGATCGCGCATCTGATCCATGGGTGTTCAAACTCTCAACCGAGAAGTTGAAGTTACAATATCTTCAATCAACTATGTCCACGGATGTTGGCGTTACTATTGATATACAATCTACACTTAGTGCTGTGTTAAATAAACTTATTCCGTACGATGTGCCTGAAGAAGATGATGCGATACACATCGCAATGCGAGCTTAGATTTCTTGGGTTCATATTCTACGGATTGTCTCTTTAAAAACGCTGTCACAATTATCAATGTTTAAATTTTCTTTCACAGAAAGCGTAGCTTTAGCATAGAAAATTTTGACCACAAGGACGATTATTTTAAAGTTTTTGATTTTTCATGAAGATGTCAACATAACATCCTCCTTTATTGCGGTAATGCTATTTTTCTTATTCCATTCTTGAAATGCCTAATACTCCTTCTCATATTGGGCACGAGATTTTTTCGGCAGCAAATCTAGCAAAAGTTCTTTTTTCTTTCGGTAATTGATTCTGGTACACCTGCACTAAGTACAACACTCATTTTACATAACAGACCACAAAATTTCTTCAAGATTTCCATGGTTTTCATTTTCGCACAGTCTTCTAATAATTGTATTGATGGCAATTGAAAATGAACATTATAATGCAAGAACTCTTTTTTGGAAAGCTAATACAAAAAACGTTGTATGCAGTATGTATGCAAATGGCTTTAGCGGACTCATCTTCATATTACGGATTCGGCTGGCGCCTCGTCCAGAATCATTACGATTCGTGCGTTAAAGCCTTATTTTGTTTACTTATTACATAAACTACTATTAATTCTACCAAAATTATTTTTATAGAAACAAGAGATAACCTTGGTTACTCTACCACAAAGCAATATTGTCCTGTAGATGGAAAATACTATTTAAATTACAAAGGAACTTCTACAAACCATCCAAATGAATGTGTGGGATTTAACTCGACTGTAGACTCATGTCCTTCAGGATCAACATTAAATTTTCGACTTCGCAGCTGTACATTTGATAGCTATGGTAATTTTTACTTAAAAATCTAATTTACTAAATTTTAATATAAAGACAACTACTTTATAGATATGAAGTTCGATTGCTTGGGCAACTGGAAGGGACCTAATGGTGAAACATTTTTGGTATTTACTGACAGTAGGCACATGAATAATCAAAAACCCAAATATCGATGTGCAGTAAGTATATTTACCAACAGATATCTCAATACGATCCCCGTTAATGTTTCGTTATTTAATCGATTTTTATTTTAGCTTTATAAGCAAGATCGTGTTGGGAAAATAGAAATGGCCCTTAGTAGTGATTCCACCTGCACCACAGATTTAAATAATTCCACGAGTGGTTTTGAAACGTTTGTATTAGCCCCAAAAGCAGAAGAGCCATGGCCTGCAGAAGTTTCCTTTAGTATGTGTAGCTTCCCAAAATGGCTTCATGGAGACTGGGAACATGTACGAGTAGAAGGCGATACCATGGTGTATAAAGATCAGTCTTCTTTTAAAACTTATACTATAAAATGCGTTGGAATACTAGAGGATAGCGATAGATATTTGATTTTTAGTAGAACTCAATGGTAAGATTTTGTTAAAGTTATTAACTGCAAGGCTTCGTAGCTACCTCGTTGCTGTTTTAGTAATGAAGAGTCTTATAACTGCATGAGAATAGCTAACCGCAGCAAAAACATATTGGAATTTCAGTTAGGTAGAAACATTAGCGACAATAAAGATGTGTTTACTTTATGCGCGGATGATAATTTCGAAGAAGATTTGTGGATTACTCAAGGACGTGAGTATTCTCAAGCTCATATTTAATATTATCTTATGCCGAAGTGCGTTGAAACCATTGATGTGAAGCTAACACTGACGTAGTTTTCCACAAAATACCAAAACACAATATACTGCATTCGACGCGCGTTTTGCCAACCAAGTTGGCATCATCTGGAGATGATTAAAACTAACCTTATGCTAACAATGTATCCTATTTATACCTAAACCATTGTCATGGTTCTGTGAACCGTGACTCACTGATCAATGGAGCGAACTATATGGGATTGGCTCTCTGTCACCATATATTCATACAATTTTTACATTTTGTAATATCCAAGCTTTCAAATGCATCCAGCTGTCTATTATTTGTTACATTCCTAATTAATCGTAAATTGCTATTATATTTTATGGTTGCTGTCAAACGCATATTAGGCAACACTAGACTTATCTGTTCTACCATTTTTGGGATGAGCCATATGATTCTTGAATCTAGTTTAAATTGATTTGACCAACGTACTTTTAATTACAGTCCTTACAGCTAATTTCGTAAATCGTCGACTTTCGTTTGTTCAATTTTGTCTTTTGGTTTGCCTAAAAGTAGTTGTACTTTAATTTCCCGACGAATGAACCACTGTCATCCTACCAGACTAATTCCAGTTGCAAAAAATGGACATTGATCTCCCTTGACATTGTTTCCAAATGTTCCGATACCATAAACTTTGACGATCTATTCGAAGTATACAATCTCAGTCAAGATGTAGTAAAAGAATATATTCAACTCACTAAACTTTGCATGAAACAAAATTGCTTTCGAATCAGTGATAGCAATGATTACAGCTAATTTCGTGAATCTCCGATTTTTCGTTTGTTTATAAGTTTAAAAATCTTACCAGTACCACGTGTGAATCGAGGATCGTATGGAATCGATACAAATTTCGGATTTTCTCTTATTTTAAAAGTCGGGGATTTCGAAGTTCCTTTAAATTTAAGTTTCCTAATTATTTCACCTTCTTGCAACTGGATATTAGCACTGGTAACATCTTTAAAGATATAGGTACGACGACAGTGGTTCATTCATCGATAAATAAACTACAACAACTTTTAGGCAATGAAAAGACAAAATTGAAACAAGCAAATAATCGGGGATTTACGAAATTAGCTGTAAGGACTGTAATCAAAAGTACGTTGGACAAACTAGAACATCAATTCAAACTAGATTCAAGGATCATATGTCTCATTTCAAATATGGTAGAGCAGATAAGTCTAATGTTGCCCAACATCGTTTGAGACAACCATAAAATAGATATTAGCAATTTAAGATTAATTAGGAATGTAACAAATAATAGACAGTTGGATACATTTGAAAGCTTGGAAATTATAAAGTGTAAAACTAGTACGAATAGTGACAGAGGGTCAATTTCATATAGTCCGCTCTATAGGTTAGTGAGTCACGGTTCAGAGAATCGTGATAATGGTTTAGGTATAAATATAATACATTGTTAACATAAAGTTAGTTTTAATCATCACCAGATGATGCCAACTTTGTTGATGAAACGCGTCGAGTGCGTCGAGTATGGTGTTTTGTGGAAAATCTCGTCAGTGTTGTTATCTTATGACCATATTGCGTTTAGGTCTGGAAATTTCTCCAGGGATATCCCCTGGCATGTGTCCAATAACAGGAGAGTACACAGGGAGGATTCCAGATGCCACAGACTTGTGCGCAAAGCTATGGTCAGACTGTAGAGCTCCAGAATTAATGTATTACCAAGTGTCTCACTGCGAATCACATGAAGTATATGAGGAAAGAGAATATCAATGCCTAGGACACTGGCGTGAAGTCAATCTCTTATATACTTACACTCAAAGAAGGGACGTCGCAGCAGGTACCTACGAATGTTTCGTGGGATCTATTATCACAGATAAGGAGATTTATATCAAGGAAGCTGGAGAACATTGCCAAAGGAAGGTAGATCCACTTCGCTATGGAATGAAGTTGATAAAGAAACAACCTTTATATTCCTGTATAGACAGAAGTGGGTTGAATCACGTTTCATACCTAAAAATTGATAATAATTTTTGTCTGTTTGTAGGTACCACACCTAAACATTCTGTGAAAATATCAACTGAAAGAAGCGTTCCTAAGTCTTCATCTACGTTTACTCCGCGCCATACTACTGCGATTCAAGACTTTGGTAAGTACAAAAAAATACGCAATGTTTTTTTATACATTTTATGAACGCAATTTAATAAAGTTCACTGAAGTTTTACGATTTCGTTTTTAGACCCACTCTGTATTTCTATTTGTCATTAAATTTTTGCCGCATTATTTGATTTTGTGAAAATTAATTTTATGTTCCCATTAAAGCTCAAGAATACAATTTTTTAGGCCTTGAGCTGTGAAAAAATGATTAACATCTATCCTGTTGTATCTATGACAATGTAATGCTAAGCAAATAAAGATGCGGATGAGATAAATGTATTACCTTGTATTTAAATAGCTTTTCCGCTTGCAGTATTTTACAATTATTTACACAGTGCTCCTAAATAATAATAATAATAATAAAAAAAATACCAAAACACTGTAACGGAGGAAAAACAAAATGAAATGCTTCCTAAGTATATTTGTATACTGCGCACTTTTGAAAACTGTCCACCCACATTTCCTTTTAAACCATAAAAAATTTAATAATTCGCCATGACACGCCGACATTTCTTCCAAGGGGGAACTTTTTTGGCCCATAGGCAATGATGATCTATTCACCACCTTAACCTGCAACACCCCCAATTTTAAAATATTAACTGGAATCATTCTACTTGTCATACATCATTTTAAAAGCTAATTCTATCGCAAATACAACGGTTTTTCAGTTTATGAAATGGGTGGTGAACAGTATGGTTTATACTTTAGCGGAGAGAACCGAAATAATCATTTTGTTTGGCAAAAATAATGAATGCACTAGACGAACTGCTCGTGAATTTAATTTAATACATCCTGGCATTACTGACAAAAATGTTGTTCATTCTATGTGACTAGTTTGATACGGAAATTTTTAGAAACTGGGGTGTTGAAAATAGGAAACGGAATGCACCTAGAGTGTTGGAATCAAATTGATATTCTTGGTAACTTTGTCATGGTCCCCAATGCTTCAGTGAGACAAGTTGCTTCTTCAATTCATGTTTCTGTTGGTGCTGTGTACAAAACCTTGAAACTACACAAGTTTCATCCATACAAAATGCTTCTCGTCCAAGAATTATGCGAAGATGATTTTGTACGGCGTGCAGTTCCGCGAAATCATGACTGCAAAAATTAATAGGCGCGAAATTTCTGTAACAACTATCTGCCTTAGAGATGAGTGTACCGTGTATTCTATCTTCACGGATTTGTCAATAGTCAGAATTGCAAGTACTGGGATACTGAAAATCTGCATTTATATCCACACACAGACATCACAGAAAATAAATGTTTGGGCAGATATTTTGGGGAATTCAGCGATTGGTCCACTTTTCATCAATGAAAATCTTACGGGCTTACTTGGATATATTAGAAAATACTACTGATCCGTTATTCACGGAATATATAGAAATCAGCAAGATGCAGATGGTACTCCACCAATTAATGAATAAGAACTGATATTCCAACAAGATGGTGTCACCTCACATTACATTTTAATTGTAAGGCAGTGATTAAATGCAAGGCTTCCAGGCAGATGGATAGACAGAAGAAGATCCACAGATTGGTTTGCTCCCCCCCCCCGATTTATTTCCCCTTATTTTTTTCTGTGGGGCCATTTGAAATCAATTGTTTACAAGCCACCGCCTAGGGATATTGAAGCTCTCAAAAATGGAATAACTCAGGAATATCAAAGCATCTTCCATGAAACGTTTGTTGAAGTAAGATCAGAATTGGAACAAAGGCTGCCTTGGCACCAACGGTACCCATTTAAAAATTTAATAATAACACAGTTATAGTTAACAAAAGTAATCCTCAAAAAACAGTCACATTTGTTTTTTTACCCATAACATTCCCAAATCTCAACCGATTTCAAAAACTGAAAAACCGTTGGATTCGTGATAGAATTAGCTTTAAAATAATGTGTGAGAAGTGGGGTGGTTCCATTTAATATTTTATAGTTGGGATGCTGTGGGTTAGGGAAGTGAATTAATCATCGTAGCCTAAGCACCAAAAAAATTCCCCCATGGAACAAAAGTCGACGTATCACGGCCAATTTTTAATTTTTTTACAGATTTAAAGTAATAGAAAGTTTACAGTTTTCAAATGAACACAATGTACATTTGTCTTCATTTACAAAGCGGGGCAATAGTCCGACTTCGATATGTCGAGTTCTATGATAGCTAGATTTAAAACCATAATGATTTAAAAACAACTAGTATATTGGGAAAAGTTAACATTGATGTTGATGATTTGTATGTATTATTTTACGTGGGGAATCGGTTGTTAAAAGTAACCCTTTAACACTTTGTACATGTACGTAATTTGAATTAAATCATTTCATTAATAGGAAATAATAGTCAATTGTAAACAATAACAATAAAGAATAGAATAAAATAAACTAATTTTTACCTGTTGTGCTGTAATAATCTTGTGTGACACACAACGTTAAACAGTTGAAACTGCAACTGATTTGTGAAACAATTTTTTATTATATTTACTTCATGTCGTGTAAATTTACATGGTACATACTGTTAGTATGACTAGTTTATTATCCTTTTATAATAAAATTCCTTCCAGTACATTGAGGATAATTGTAGGTAGGCACTCATAATATGCTCATAAAATTGTTATATATATGCAATTGGTGAGACATCATACCAGAGACTATGCAAAACGTCAATAATTTGTTCAAGATAAAAATTTTAAATTAAATGAAATGGAATAAAAAGCAAAACTGTCCTCTCTGAAGAGTTCGAAGATGAATATTTCATTAGTAGTATTCAGCGACAAGAACAAACACATTTTAAAGCCACTAATATATAGGAATTATGAGTGAGATTAAATAATAATTAAATAATAAATTGAAACAAAGAAAACAAAAAAATAGTCTTAAGTCTCACAATCCTTTTAATCGGTGACTAATAGCGGAGCTTTTTATACAGGGTGTCCCCAAACCTCCTAGCCAAATCACGGGAAGCGATACTACGTTAAAAAATAATATCATATTTTCCCGTAACAAAATTCCGAAAACGCCCTTTAGTAGCTAATAAAAACATAACTGATTAGAAAATGATCACAAAAAATACATATATTTTATTGTTATGTATAACAAATCAAATTTCTTGTAAACATGCAAAGAAGTCTTTATTACTTCAAATTTCCTTATCTCTATTTATTAAAATAACACCTCTATATTTCTACAGTAGACGTCATTTTACATTTGAAGGTTATACCCACGACTATCGAAACTCCTTGTCGTATGAAGGTCATATGTTACGCATAAGATGACTAATTGGACGATAAAAGTGGATGGTCTTGAGACGGTTGTTACGAGGTCGTAAAGAGGTCGTTGTCATCTACAATAGCACCCTTAACATGACTTAAGGAATATAGTTGTATGAGGGTCGTTAAAAAATAATATGAATAACATTATGACTTTGTAGAAAAAGAATTGTACAAAGGTCATTAAAAACGTGGATAAGACCTCAATAGGACTTTGAGATAAAATAGTACCTAAAATTGTAGGGTTGTAAAAGCGGTTATGTTGATTTTGAATACGACCTCCATACGACCCATAAATGAAAATATGGCGTCTAAAAATTGATAGCAGTAACAAAAAGTGGTAGTCGTAACAGAGGTTCAATACGACCTCAGTACGATTCATGAATCATTAATAAAAATTGACCAATTTTTTGCTGTTTATGAATAAAAGTACGAGAATGACCATCACTTACAAAGTTTAAAGATGTGTTCATCCTCACTTTTATTCAAACCCCCCTAAGCCCAACCAACCAGTTTTTAGATAAATGTAAGTAGTTAAAATTACAGCCGACGATTCTTTTCATTTTAGGAGGCCCGGAAACTCAGTTTTTTGATAAATGCCTACGTGTGGTAAAAGTTTAAGAATTTCGCTTCATTGCGTTAACTCCCCCTCACTTAATTTTCTCCTGTATAGGGGCCTCAGCCTCTCCGGTTGCAAAAGACCCTAGAAACGGCTCTGCTCGCGCATAACCTCAGTACAAACAATAAAATTTTACACTTTCGGAATCCAAAATTATTTAACAAATTTACAACAAATTTCATATTTCTTGCATGTAGTATAATCAAACTAGCTAGAACTCGATTACATCTAACATTCTTTTATAATAACAACACGTAGGTACTTAGTGTCATACTTAATACATTTTAATTATTGCCGTTTTATTTATCCCTACTGTAAACACATAAATACAAAACATACGTATAGATACAGTACATACTGATTCGTTACGTTCTTTGGTCGTGTTTAAACAAATATCAGATCATAGGTCGTATCGAAGGCATATCAAAGATTGTTACGATCTTATAATGACTCTATACAACAATATCACAATCAATTCTTAGGACGCAACCTAATAGTTTTATTAAGGTCATATCCAATTAAGTCACATAAAAGTCGTATGAAAAGTCGTGACAACCCTTTCCCAACCGTCCAAATTTGGTTGTAAAAGGGTTGTAACAAGGTCGTATTTTAGGTCGTGACAACGTTACGTTTCTTATAAGACTAAAAATGTTACTTGGGTTAACACATCTTATTTTTCTACACTATTGGACTCGATTTCGTGCAAAACCTGCGTTTAATGCGATAAAAAGTAAGAGTTGAAATATGCGGGAAAGATTTATAGTATCCTGTTTTGTTGCAACTAAGGGCACCCGGTGCGATACAATGCGCTAGTGAATGTCGAATTCAGCTCATAGCAACTATCTGTCGTCTACCAGTTTTCTGTTATTCCATAACTGTCTACCACATTAAACGCAGGTTTTGCATGAAATCGAGTCCAATACTGTATATATAACAGGGCGTACGTAATTTATTATACTTAGCCTACTTCACCTTAAAAATGTGTTTTTACGATGTATTAATTTTTATAAATTATAACAACCGAGATGGTAACGCTCATTGTGTGGTTTTCAACCAAAGCTAAAAGGTTCTTTTCATAAATTCATAATCAATGCAAGTTACTTTTTGCTGATACAATAGAAAATTTAAAACATGCAGTAAAGTACCCACTTCACTCTTTTATGTTTAGTTGATTGTTCAATTATTGATTAAATTCTCTAAATCTCTAAATAAGAAATTGAAAAATTAGAAATTTTCAGTAGTATCTACCTAGGTCGGAGATAAAACATATTTCAATTTATATTCTAACACCTTCCTTTTGTTTTCAGATTCTACAATTTCTGGTGATAAAAGTAAAGGTTCCAGTGTATATGTTCATCCAGTCACCTGCGTGTATATATTAATGTATTTATTTATTAAATATTTATAATTCTAAAGTTATATTTATATTTATTTATAGGGAAGCTGGTCTTGCCAGGTTCAAATGAACTGTTTTTTTTTTTAGAAAATGTCTGTTACTTATACGCAATATCACACACGGTAAATTTTATTTCATGCTCGGTCCAAGAAAAAGTGGGAAAAAGTTTTATAGTGTTTATAGTACATTTTAATATCATGTTTATTATTTTTTTGCATGAATTCCAATTTTGCAATACTTTTATAATATGACATACGTCGCCCAAAATTCACAAATGTATGTTATAGTTTTATATTTCAATGACTTCCTGCACTAGTAATGAAAAAAGGTCAATGATTAACGCTACCATTTTTTCTTCAATCACTGGTGTTCGATTTCTCACAGTGTAGTTCTAATTCCAGGCCGTTATCGTATTTATTTCAATTTTAAATAGGAAATTAGGGAATTTTAGAGGATCTCTTAAAATTTTAGAGAATTTTAGATATTTTATTCCAATCTAGGGAAATCTAGGGATTTATTAGAACCCGCCTATAGTGTTTTCGTAAATTCTGTAGAGTAGAACAAAAAAATTTGTCGGCTATTTATCAAAGTGAAAGAGCATTTATTTAAATACAGGGGGCACATGCAAAATATAAAATCTGTACACGTATCTCAAGCAATTTATATACAACCGTCTCTTTCGTTTGAGTGTATAAAAATAAAAACCTTCCCAAAATCGCTGCAGTGGACCATATAATTAAAATAGCTGATAACGTATACGAGACGAATGTTAAGACAGTTGGTCGACTTGGCGACCCTTCTCGAAATCAGGTAGAAAAAGTTAATTGCATAAATCCGAGTGAAGCGGCGCAGTCAGGTGCGTAACGTAACGTTGGACATAGTATAGATAGATCGGAAAATGAATTTGTTTTTTTTAAAATGATATATATGTGATTTAGATACATATTTATGCATTAAATATCTTGAAACATTTAAAAGTTTTATTTACCTGAAATTTGAATCACTGTAATTGGTAATCAGCGCAGAATAATTAAATTTAGTTCTCTAAAATATGTAAGTACCTGCAATTGAAAATATTTTAGAATATATGTTGCTGTATTTCGTCAATACCAATTTAAAGAAATAAAACTGTTATTCACAGCAAAAAATACGATACCTCATTAGAAAATTGTTATTGCCCAGCAAAGACCAAGGGGAGGTAAAAGCATCCCTTGCCAGGAGGGTAATGGGTAGAGGTAGATATTAGTATAGATATATATATAATAACTCACCAAAACAATGTCAACTTAACTACACACAATTCACAAACACAATACATACTGATAATTCACTATATAGGATATATGTAACACATGTTATACACACATAAAAAAAACACTTAAACACTTAAGTTGTGGACCAAAACTATTTATAAACTATTTCCTACGCATGCACGCCATTGAATCCGCATTCCTTTACAGAATTTACGAAAACACTATAGATATTTTCAGTTAAACCCATCTGGCATCACTGATTGATTGTAATTTCTACATTGATATATTTTTTTGAAAATACCCATACCTACTTTTTCCTGTTTTTTTTTGTAAGGTATTTCTGAATAAATGAAATAAAATATACCCTTCTTATGTCTGTATATGTAATATAAGTAGAATAAGGAGCCTATTCTCCAAAAATGTTATGTGTGTGAATTGTGATATTTTTTTTTGCTCACAGAACACACCCAAGAGCATGTTGCCTTTAATAGTGATGTTAATTTTATTGTGATGTAAATTTATTTATATTTAAAATAAAAGTACTTAATTTATATGTTTATCTACATGTTTTTCATTTAACCATTAGATAGTGTTGGCGTGAATGAAAGTATTATAATTATGGTAATGTATGTAAATGTTTTCATGTGGAAATTCAAAGAAATTTAGTATGTGTACACCTCTATGTCTACTTTAAATGACCGAAGGGTGCTGATATTCATGTCGGCTTTAGATGATGCAGCAAACTTATTATGGAAACAGACTAGCTCAAAGATTATTAATGTGGTGTATCATCGTAATACAATTGAGTTATCCTTTTCAGTAATAACTAATGAGTAGAGCTGGCGAAATGTGTGGCGAGACATAGGCGTGCGCATCATAATAACAGTAATAAAAAATTAACTAGTAACAAAAGCAATAAATTTTTACAATTTATAACAATGTATGCACAACTTACCCTCTTAACTAGCATAATGAACTAGCTTGATTATCACAAACTGGAGAAGATCTGTTGTAAAAACTTTGCAGCATCAGGTATGTTTCTATGATTGTCTCCATGAGTGATGTTCACTGTGGTGAAAAAAATATGCTTATATTTTGAGAACGACCGTTCGACATCTATTGATGTAATACAGGCATACTTAAAATAGTCTTTGAACGCATTTAACGGATCTGGAAATGCACCATTAGTACCATCAGAAAGTCTTAATCTGGCAAAACCGGTGTTTTTTGATTTAACACACGTGCCAACTCTTCTCTAAAGTGCTCATTTTTTTCGTCACCTATAGCGTGTAGCAGTCGATTTACTTCGTTCACTATTTACAGTGACTCCCCTAACGACAACGCATTGTTGTGTACGTTTTTTATGGCGTCATGTAATCTTGTAAATAGTTTTTAAAGCTGTTTCAAAGTCGATGTTTCTCACAAACCACGTTACGTTTCTCAGCGCTGGATTCTATACGGCCTATATTCTCTTCACGTGCGATTTTGGGGTGTACCTACCCCTCGGCTACTGACGTGTACGTCAGTTGTGGCCTAAGTATACGATCCTGATAAGCGTGAGCATTTCTCGCAGGTTGAGTTGAATGCTTCTGCCCATCATACATTGGGTGTAGAGCTTGGTCCTCACCGCCTTGGATTTTCTGACCATCTCATCGGTGTTCTGTTTCCATATTAGCCCTCGATCCAAGCCGACACTATAGATCGGCACAGCGTTCATGGTAACATGTCCTGTCGGGGCCTGGTTTTTCTTCTTTCAGAATAAAAATTGCACTATTCTTCTCGGCGTTGATTTGTATTTTCCATTTATTGCACCATTCTTCTAGGAGGGATGCTGCTTCCTGGAGTCGACGAGTAACCTGGGCTGCCTGAGGTATCGTTCGCATAGAGGGTCAGGGCTGTTCCTGCTATCATTGGCAGATTGGAGGTGTATATGGTGAACAGGTGTGGCGAAAATACCTTTCCTTGTGACACTCCTGATTCTATATGTAGCTGTATATTGATAGCTCGTCATCCATTTTCGCTCGGAGTTGCCTCCTTCAGGTTATGACCTAACAAGCTTGACGATTGCTGCCGGATATCAAGCGTCGATCATCTTTGCTGGAAGTCTGGCGTGCCATACCCTATCAAATGCCCTGACAAAGTCCAGTAGGATCACTCCGGTGCACTAGTTTCTGTTGAAACCGTCCGTTGCGTACGTCAAGGAATGTCTGGTAACTTTTTACCAATGGGTACCGTAGGCCTGAAAAAATCTTATCAATTATGCCTTCCTTACTCTTCAGCAGTTGCAATTAGAAATATTTGGCTCGATATTTCGCGATCTGCGTATAATCAAAATAGTCTGCCCTTGATAAGCGTGAGGTTGCTCTTACGATATATATCACTCATTTATTACGATTTGGTATCAGACATTTGGTACATTTATGTATGAATATATCACGTGTGTTACAATTTAAATGTTTTGAAGTGAAATGTTCTAATAAAGCAAGAAGTTTAAATTTTGTTTTTGCAAAAACTAGTTTGCTAAGGAAAAATTATTTTAAATTTATGCTCTCCAACTCAAGCCTAGCGCAACTTAATAAAATAGGGAAAAATGAACTGAGCTCTAACTAAAACGAAACAACGCAAGTGATTTGAACGCCCTGAACAAAATAGAACGCTCACGTTAGGTCTTGTTTTGTTTTGACCTGTGGTTTTGACGTTTTTATAAGTTATGTTAGGTCAAGATAATTATAATTTGTTTATGCTGTTTTGTATTAGAATGACTAGTAACAATTTAATTTATTAAAATCTTGTATAATTTGTTACATAAACATCAAATTAACCAATTTTAATATAGAAACGAAAATGTCATCAGTACCAGTACATAATTTCCCTGTTTTAAAAAACAGTCGTATTTTAAAAGCCGCTAGAGGTGAAAAACCAGACAAATTACCCATATGGATAATGAGGCAAGCTGGAAGGTACCTACCTGGTAATATTACAAATATTTCATTCACTCTTTCTGTACTAGTTAACTTACAGAATTCTTGGAGTTTCGTAAACAACATACATTCTTTGAAATCTGCCAGACACCCAGCTTAGCATGTGAGGTAACACTGATGCCTCTTAGAAGGTATGATCTAGATGCGTCTATTATTTTCAGTGATATTTTAGTTATACCGCAAGCTCTAGGTATGACTGTCGAAATGAAACCATCAGTGGTAAGTGAATTCCCAATGATTAATATTAATTAATTAATATACACATTTGTAGGGACCAGTATTACCAGACCCTTTAACTTTGGAAAATATTAATGACTTAAAGAGAGAAGGTGCTGTATCGAGGTTAAAGTATGTAGGGGAAGCTATAACTCTAACAAGACATAAATTAGAGGGTAAAGTTCCCTTAATTGGTTTTTCAGGAGCTCCTGTAAGTAAAACGATTGAAACATGTGACAGATTATGTTGCATGCATTTGACCTAGTCCATAAATTTTTTAATTTATTACAACTGCGTTTCTATTGTGAGGAGAAAATTATTTGTCATCAGATCACATGTAGATTTTTATATGCTATTTTTTTTAGTGGACCCTGATGGGCTATATGATCGAAGGTGGTGGTTCGAAAACACTGAGTAAAGCAAAAAAGTGGTTGTATGCATATCCAGAAGTGTCTCATCAATTGCTGGGCCTGCTCACCGATGTTATTATTGATTACTTGATTATGCAGATTGAAGCTGGTGCACAACTAATTCAAGTTTTCGATAGTAGTGCTGAATATCTAAATAAGAGTTTATATGCAAAGTTTTGTCTAATTTACTTGAAGAAAATATCCCAGAGTATAAGGAATAGATTAAATGAATTAAACCTTGATAACGTACCACTGGTAAGAATTAATTTAAATTGCATATACAATAATGTGTACGCAGTGTACGTAAATGACTTTTTTTCAGATCTTGTTTGCCAAAGGGGCATATTTCAGCCTAGAAGAACAAGGAGAGTTAGGTTACGATGTTGTAGGTATTGACTGGACCATGGAACCCAAGTTTGTAAGATCAACGTTTAAAAATAAAAATATAACAGTTCAAGGAAACTTAGACCCATGTGCTTTGTATGCACCAAAAGAAGAATTAACCAAAATGGTTACCAGTATGATTGAACAATTTGGTACCGAAAGGTATATAGTTAACTTAGGCCACGGCATCTATCCAGATGCACCTGTTGATGCTGTGCAGACATTTATCGATGCTGTTCATAGCGTGAATTTGTAAATTTTTTATATGAGCTGTTATGATTTGTTGGATAATAAAATTTTTTTTGCAATAATCTAGGTTTATTAAATATATATATATATATATATATATATATATATATATATATATATATATATATATATATATATATATATATATATATATATATATATATATATATATATATATATATATATATATATATATATATATATATATATATATATATATATATATATATATATATATATATATATATATATATATATATATTATATATATATTATTATTATTATTATTATTATTATTATATTTTTTTTTCTTTTCTTGGCCGTTAATATCAATTAATATTGATAGTTTTTTTTGTGGGGATTTCGGTCAGGTATAACTAATTTAATTTTTTTTTCTAACGTTTTCGGTTTATTACACCATCATCAGAGAACTACAATTAATATAATATTTTGAAAACATAGTTATGGTTATTGTACATTAAAATTTACTTACACTATTAATTATTAGGAATTTGTTTTAATATTTTTTGTTACATGTTGTTTGGTTGTCTGTTTTAACGCAACTGAGATATTTTAACATAGTTTGTGGGCTCTTACAGTTTTGTTTATGTTACAGAGATACCATTGGAATGTATATGGTTTATTGTGGGTGTTTTGCTTAAATAGTGAATATGTAATAAGATATTTTATTTCAAGAATTATTATTTTGTATCGGTCAGATGTAAAAATTGATTTCATGTTGTAATGTACCTCAATCATTCGCTTACGTATTTGGGTTTTCTCTACCTGGCACCGCCTATGACTCGCGGACCGATATGCCAACTCTATTAATAACATAGTATGAGTCAATTTCTATATACATTAATTAAATAGTATTAAATAAATAGGAGTGAGCAGAGTATATGCATGGTATACTTGAAGATGAATATACCATAATCGTTTTTTCATATGTTTTACACATATACTTATCATGTCTTGTGCTATGTGAGTAGAATATTTAAATTTGCACATCTTAAGTGGAATGATAGAATCAATAGATAATCTTGGGTATATCAAGATTACATGAAACAATGAGTACGGGAGAATTCTAAGACATAATATAAGGACTAATTATATAAGAAATGAAACATCATTAAAAGTGGGAATATGAAAAGAATGTTAAGAATAAAATCACAGCACATTTATAAGGGAAGAAATAATGCGAATACCTTGGCGAATTTTTTTGTTGAATGATTTTAATGAAGTTATGGTGGAAAGTTAAGGGATACAAAATCTGTAACAAAAACATTTAATACTATTGAGAAATAAAGTGATGTTTAAATTTTTGCAAATTACTGTGTGCAATTATCACTTTGGCATTAATGTATTGTGTATCAGTTTCATCAGGCATTTCTGCGATTACTGTTGCATTTTTATATAACCATCTAAAACAAAAAATAAGTACCAACATTATAAATAAATTTTTAGAGACATTATGTTTACCTAATCTCGTCTCCACCATTTAATACTTTAATTGTAATTTTATGCCGGGATGTTGCTTCTAATATATTTTTTTCTAAATGATATCGTAAAGTGTCCAATCCTAAAAAAAAAACAGAGATATGAATACTTTTTGCAAATAGCATAGTCTTGGATGAATATGCCTACCTATTCCTTTCTTTGCTGAAACAAGTATATCTAAATCATTCACTAAATCCTTCACTTTATCGACAAGGTCACACTTATTTCCTATATTTACAACTTTGTCCATTATGTTTTCATTTCCAGTTTGAACTCCTAGTTCTTTTAACGTGGTTATGACATGATTACGTTTATACTCGAAACACGAACTAGATAGGTCTTCCACATGTAATATTATATCCTAAAAAATAGAATAATGAGTAAATACAAGTTATTTATATATACAAATAATATGTTTACAGATATTAATGGCAATTACAACAAATTTCATGTAAACACAAGTATCAGAAAAAAAATGCTGCGAAAAATAGCTGAGGATATAATTTAAAATTACAAACCATAATTGAAAATGGTTTACACTACATTTTTCATTTAATGTTCTGACCATTTTAAATCTAAAATGATGCCCAAGACAATAGTGCACATAACTCACTTTATGCGTGCTTTATACAACAAGAGTTGAATCAATTCGAACAGGCCTTAAAGGAAAGCAAGTGATGTATGTGTAGATTTCTTATGTGGCGTATTGATGATGGTTCTCACTGTGAAGCAGGCATAATCCATACACGTCATTATTTACTTCATTTTAACGCCTGTTCGACTTGCTGTATTGTTGGTTGCCTGTTAAATATGTGCATATTTATTATCTTAAGTATAAAATATTACAAATAATCAGGGAGGAGAAACTGAATCAGTCCAGGACCGGTAGGTACGACTGCCCCACATGGGGCCACAAATATAAGTGGAAAAAAGGTAGGGTCTCTTGGGTCGGCCCTAAATGAACATGACATTAATTTTTTTCTACCTTGTATCATAAATTTCTTTTAAATGTCATAAATTCGATTACATATTAATATGTAATATTTATTGTGTCAAATTTCTTTTCCTAATATAATAATATTACAAAAGCAAACATAACACTGAGCATGGTGGACTATATGCACACTGGCGAGTGTTAAAATAATTTAATAGTTTTTAGTGTGTATAGTAGCGAATCATATTCCCAACATCTTTCACGAAAGTAACCAACCCTATGGGTCATAAGACAAGGCCAACTGCGGAGCAGGGACACACGTGCTTAATTGCCTTAGAATTACATACGACAAATCTCGATTTCCCACAAAGATCCTGGTTGCATGACCTGTAATATATGCAACCAATATTACAGGTATATAAATAAATGCGTACATATCAATTAACTTAATTATTAAAGGCTCTTAAAAAATATGATTAATTTATATAACTGTCGGCTCTGAAAAATGGCAAATATTTTCGCTGCCTGCAAATACTTACTGCTAATACAGCATCTTCTAAAGTTGCAACAAAACATTCTATAAGATTAGTGGGAATATCTGAGATAAATCCGACTGTATCGACATAAAGGACTTCCAATCCTGAAGGCAAAATCCCAGCATGTAGTGTTACATCAAGAGTAGCGAAAAGCTGATTCCTTGGCTGTAAAGAATCTTCTCCGGTTAAAGCTTTGATTAGGCAAGTCTTACCAGCATTTGTGTACCCAACGACAGCTATTATAGGAAAATCCATTTGCTTCCTTCTGTTCCTAAGCATCATTCTTTGATTCCTCAGGTCTTGTATAGCATTTTTCAGTTTTTTCTCTCTGCTGTCAAACATTAATTTTAAGGCCTCTGTGTTGTGAGTGAAGAACATGAGATTCCTTTCGGATTTTCTTTTTATATAATAGAGTTCTGCTAAAGCTACTTGTAGCTTAGCATGTTTGCTTGTAGCATGCATTTTTAAAATTTGCATAACTATTTTATAGCGATCTAAAATTGGCACACCAAAATTCTCCTGTAATATACTAGTCGTCACCCTCGCTAAATTACCAATATTAATAAACACAGCAGTTATGTTATGATTTCTATGAATTACTTTCTCTAATCTGTCCATTGAACCTGATTTAAATAAAGTTTTTCTGTCTAAAGTATCCAAGGGAACAGATATGGTGTCCTCAACTTTCCATGAAGGCAGTGTTTCTACCAAGGCCACAGCTTCCTCCAGTTGCTCCTCAGTAGAAATTTTAAGCTTATGAGGCCCCCATTTCACATAAGGCTGAATAATTAGGCAGCGATGAGCTTCTCCAGAATGAAAATGGGTAGCTGCTAATTCATTATATTCGCTGGAAACGAAATAATAAAATGAAAACCAACGCAAACATTAATTTTTAATACAAGATAGATTTATTGGGGTTCAAAATAAAACAAAGAAGGTTTAGTGCCATATCCCCCAAAAAAAGTTCTTGTTCCTGATCTATTCCATCCTAGATACAATTCCTTAGCTACGCTACGCTGATGAGGGGCAATAACTCCGAAACACGTGTCCGTAGCTGCATAATTGTTTCTTTTTTGGGGGATATGGCACTAAACCTTCTTTGATTAATTTTTCATTTCCCTAACACCTAAAAAAATATGTCTCACCGGTCGGATGTTAACACTTCTTTTACGTAGTCGTCAGAAACTGGATTATCTTCACTTTTACATATAAAAGTTGTGCTGAATTTACGCGTTTCCATACAACTTTTAAATATGGCTCGCGCTCTCCTCACAGCGAACATGTCGATTTAAATTTTCCGCGCTTTCAATATGCCTGTGCCTGTGTGCTTTGTGGTTGGCTGGATAGTAGGAGCACGCCTGTGTCTATGGGGTAAAAGCAATTGTAAACTGTATTTACTAAAATAAATTACAGTCTATCAACTAACCTATAACTTTTAACCACTTTCTTGTAAATGCATGAAGATATTTTTAACTAATTTTAACTGATAAGATGCATTTTATTTATATTTTGGTTCGCAAACTTAATAATCTTGTTCCCGTGATGTGTACGCATATCTCTGTTTTGCGCGGTAGATTCGAATTAAATGTTGCCATTAAAACATTTCAGTAATAGCTTTAAATGATACAATACTCAATACAATGATTTAATCATATACAAAAAATGCAGAAAAACAATGTGGAAATAACAGCACATCATCAAAATACAATGAGTACATCGAATGACTTTTCAGTCTTCGTTTACACTGCATCAGAAGAATCTAAAAATATGCATGAGGAAGTGCAGACCTACATATTTCATTATTTGTATACACAAGGCATGATTGTGAACCAATGTTTTATTGTGTAATGTTAAGGATATTTGCTATTATTTTAAATTTTTTTTTGTTATAGTTATATTTCTTATGGATATTTTGTCAAACAGTTTTCCCTTGTTTAGAGGGCGGATTCGGAGTTGTAGCTAGGGGAGGGTGCACTAGCTCCGTATTTAATTTAAAGTGAAATTAATTGGCCACGTCATTTTCAATAAGAAAATTAATTTAAAAACAAGCATATACTAATACTAATAAGCGCATACAGGGTGTCCCAATAATGCGTCAAAAGTCCAATATCGGCTTTATTAGAAGCCTTGGAAAATTATTTTTTTATGGAAGTGGTGTAATGACCTCCAGATTTTTGTTTTTTAATTGGTATTGCCGAGTTAATCGAAAACATATGAAAATTTTGGTTGGAACAAAGTTTAATAAATTAATTCGCTGTATATGTATTACTATTAATTAAGATTTATTGTGCAGTTATGTAGTCGAGGGGTGCACTTCAACGACACAACTACCAAATATTGATTATTATTATTATTATACAGGGTGTTTTTTACACTAGCGCTAATTTAGAACATTTCAAAGTGCATTTTCCCGATTTTTCCAAACAGAACACCCTGCATATTATTGTATATTTGAAATGGTACGTTAATTCTCTACAATTTTTGTGAATAATGTCCTATCTAAAATTGATATTTCCAGAGATATTTTTACTTTTTCATTAAAAACCCTTAAATTATTATACCTTTTATTTCTAACTAATCTAGTAGCCATGATTTTGACTTAAAGTGAGAATAATTGAGAGTAGTATCAAATTTTTGTCTGGGTGCATCATGGTTATGCCTTAGTAGTAATTTTTCATAGTTTAATTAAATCAAGTCGTTTGAGTCTAACTCAAAAATTTATAAATAAGTTTAGTATGACAAAAGAGTTGACAAATAATAGGAACAGAAAAATACAAAAATTGGTACTATTTTAAACATTCAAAATTATTTTGAAGCTAATTTCATCAAATGATTGATTAATAATATATATAGGAACTGTTATTGATATTTTTTTTAAATATCTACAGTAATATTGTGAAAAACTTCCCTTATTCTTTCTTCCATATTTTCTTTTGTAGTTGTAGGAGTTTTGTACACTTACTATGTAACATAGCCCCACGAAAAGAAATTCGATTTGACCAAATCAGGATTTCTGGCAGTCCAACTATGGAACCCCCCTCTTCGTATCCAACCATTTGAAAAAGCGAAAAGACATGACACGACCAACCACCCTCCCACAAACCTTGCGGGCGCCGGTCAGTAAACCGACCAGTGCCCGTTGTCCCCCTGGCTCCGTGAAGGACGAAAGTGCTAAGAAAGCACTTAGGCCTTCACCTCCTAGAGCTACACAGTTCATCCTCACCTTGTCCGATGATCCAGATGACAATGTGTCAATTGCCACTTTGTGTACTGGCAGTCAATCCCAAGTCACAGAATATCCACACAGTCCGTGACAGACAGATGACTACCCCCGGGGGTGACAAGCTGGCGAAGAAAGAAGACGAAGACAGAAGAGCGCCAGAAGAGGCACTAGCCAGCAGGGTTCATCAGCCAGGACCCAGGGAGGTTGACCGAAATCTTCGGCACCGCTCACATTTGTGAGTGGGGCCGTTCGTAAAGTAAGTTAACCCGCCCTGCACGAGGCCGGTCCAGGTCTACAGCGATGACTAGGGTAAAAAGGCAATAGTCCTGCCTGGCCCTAGCATCCGAGACCGTCATCATGCCAAATGGATATTGGCGCGTCGTTTAAATATTTGTGAATAGCTGCAGTGTGGAGCACAGGTGCCCTATCATATGCAGGTACCACATTCTCTCCTTAATATCTGTGAGAACGGCCTCCAGTAATTCTTCCAAGTTGTCTTGCAAATAAATTTGACCATTCACACGCCCATAAAAAAATGTAGGCGTATCGCATAATCCCCAACAATTCCTCCCCAAACATTCAACGACCATCTTGTTTGGCAAT
The DNA here is from genome assembly GCA_029963845.1 of Rhamnusium bicolor. NCBI lineage: Eukaryota > Metazoa > Arthropoda > Insecta > Coleoptera > Cerambycidae > Rhamnusium > Rhamnusium bicolor. The sequence continues at coordinate 1,403,255 of JANEYF010002177.1, read as the reverse complement.
TTGTGCGTGAGATGTAAGGATGATTGTGTCGTATTAATGAAAATTAACATGTCCAGTTTTATGAAACGTTGCTTCATCGGCATGCAAAACAAAGTAAAAAAAATTCTTTGTTCTATTTTTTTGTTGTGCTCGTGACAAAATTCGGTTTTTATAATCCCCATCAATCAGTTCTTGCATTAGTTAAAGGTGGTAGAAATGACATTTGGTTTTTTTGTGAAATTTGATGAACTGAAGATCGGTTAATATCGTTTTCCTTGCCAATATTGCGATGGGAATCAGTCACGCTCAAAGGTGTCTCTTTATATTTATGTTTCCTAATTATTTTATCAATTAATCTTACAGAATATCCTTTACTCGCAGCTATATCTTTAATTAATGTCGTTTATTTTTCAAACTTCTCCTTATTGAGGTTGAAGCTCAATAAGCGATCAGCCAGATTACTAAAACTCGCCATTTTGTGTTAAGCACAATAATTGTGAGTCGTTAGGGATATATCTTAGAGTACTGCTGGTTTCTTTTCTGTATATATCAAATTATAACTTATTCTCACTATTTCTAATTATATTATTAATACATCTAAAAATGGTAGTTGTCCAGAGTTTTCAGATTCATATGTGAATTAACTGACGCGACACGAGACACGACTGTTTAATTTAAAAACAAAGTTGTCAATATCAACGACATTTATATCAAACATTTCAAAAATATCATCCACATACCTAAACCAAATCCCAAACCTCGAAATTCATCGACCTTTCAAAATGAAAGAGAAATCCGAAATCTGTATTAATTCCATTCGATCCTCGATTTACCGTGGTATTGGTACAGTGGCGGCTGGTGGATTTAGGTTGTACCACATCTCAGTATTGGAGCATGGAACACAAGCAATATTTGAAGGCACGACTATCAGTACTAATTGAAGGAGTTTAGCAGAAAAAAATTGAAAAAAAAATTTGAGAAAAAAAAGTTACAAAAATGTGCAGCCTCCCCAGATTCATTCTAGACCATTAGTAAAATCTTTGAAAACTATTTCTTTCGTAATCAGAAGGAAAATTTATCACTCCGTTTTTTTTGGTATTTGAAAATTTTGATTTTTTTGTAAAGTTATGACATTTTGAAATTTACACGATGCAGAACTTAAATTCACATATTCACAAAATTGTAGGTATCCTCCGATCTGGATCATCATCACTTAGTTCTTGCACAAGCTGAATCTTAAAGGGATGTCATTTTTCCAATTTTAATACTGTATGTACTGACGTTTTAGTAACATCATAATCGCGACTAACCCGGCGAACGCTGGTATGTGGATTTCCTTCAGCAGCCAGTAAAATATTTAATTTTGTATCCTCGGCAACACCTGGGCGACAGGTTTTGGGTAAATCTTCCACTGTACCAGTCTATCTAAATTTTTTGTCAATTTAACTCACTGTCGATTGTTATAAATTAAAATAAATCGACAACAATTATTGAGAAACTATTCTAGTATTTATTGCTGTACGCATTAATTTTTTTTATAACATATGTGTGATTGGGCGGTTAAAGGTTTCTCCTTTTCCTAAATCTCAAATTGTATAATATTTCAAGAAAAATCGCCCATTCTAACTTATATTATACAGGGTGTATTGAACTTATGTTACAAACCTCGGGTGCCAATTTTTGACAATATTTCTTGAGATACAAGGTGTTTCAGTGCCGTTATTTTTTCCTTTTTCCCTATACAGGGTGTCTCATAAGGACACAGAGCAACAGTGGATTTTTGGTATCAAAATATTATAGAAAATATCCAGAGCTCTGTAACATTACGGTAAATATTGACAAAGAAATAAAAAAATGACGAACATTTTGTTCATTACTGCATCATAACCCTGCATATTATTTACCGTATAATATTATTTTATCATAGTTTTATATCCCGTTTTTAATAATATTCATATTTTGTTTTACAGTTTTACATTTTTGTTTATAAGTTCCTAGTTACGACGCATAAAACACGACGAAATTGACGTCTGTTTGTAGTTCTTCCAGTAGGAAGCTCCTACTGGAGCATGTCCACGTAGCACAGGTGCCTTTACTGGTTCCGTCTTCGGCTTGCCCGATTCGCGTAACGAGCTTGCTGTTTACTCGAGGACGAGGTACCTTTAGGGATACAGGAGGTTGTATTGCCTGTGGTGTTTAATTTATTTTCATATTTTGTGTATATATGACTTATTTTATTTAAATAATGAGAATGTGTTTTTCTTTCATATTCATTTTTGAAAAATAGACGTAAATTATTTGTTTGAACGAGAACGCTCATAAGGCTTGACGTGGCACTGTGTACCACTGTGTAGATAATAGTTCACATTGTACCAAAAAGTCTAAAATGGTTTCGTCATTACTGACATTACTTTTGTATTCAATAGTCTCTCTGGGTACGCGTATATGTATCGAATCTTAATGTTTTCCGGGTACCCGCCGTAACTCTGGTAGTATAAATTACCGGGGTAGAATTTTATACTACTATGCCCACCTTAATTACAACTAATTTTTATCATTTGATGGCTTCCTTGAAACTAGCAGCGATTTCTAAGAATAGTTAATCATTTCCGTGTCTTCATTATTTCAGTTAAAATGTAGATTTATTTAGTTTTCCTCTGTACCGGCTTAAATTTTATCAAATCCGGTTAATACAATTTTATTGATCATAATCAAACTGCTATGGTTAGTGCCTTGATGATTTAAAATTGTTTTATATGATAGAATAATAAAATAATTATGGCAAAAATGATCTTGTAGTTTAGACTACAATCCGGATGTTGCTTTATCAAAGCCACCTACGCTCGAGGAGGAAGTTAAGCATTGGTCGGAAATCATAAGAATTTCATGATATATTTTAAATATGATAAATAAAAAACTGATTTTAGTTCTCTGTTGAATGAAATTGTAATAACACTAGTAACGATAACAGTGTCGAAGATCAATTCTCAACGTGTCACTGTCCTCAAATCGAGGATTTATTTCTGAGTTTAACCGAATTTCTTAATTTGATAAGGGCTAACGCGATAAGTAAAACCGCGCGGGGTACTGAGACCCTGGGAACTAAAAACCAGCATAGAAAGAATATCTTTACAAGTGTTCAACACATGTTTTCAAGTTTAAAGTGCCTAATGAAAGGAATAAACTCGCGTAAAGCTAAATAGTCTCAAGTTATCCAGTTGCCTTAGACGGCCTGGTGTAATTCAAAATAAACATCTGGGCTACAGAGGAAGAGAAGAAGGTTAGTTTTGGGTTGTACCGCCCCAGGCCACTGTTACAGTGACAGTCAACACCATTTTTAGAGGGGTAATATTTTTTTATTAAATTTTATTTCTTTTTTTTATGTCCTAACGCAATTCAAAATAGATAGGATAAGAACCTCAACAGAAAAAAAACATGGGTGCAAGAAAAACCGAACTTTAGATATGAATTTTTGAAAGCATTTTAAAGATTCAATTAGACACTTTAATAAAGCCTCTTTAATGAAATACTAACAAGTGCAATAAGTTTAAATTTTTCTTAGTTTCCTATGTTAGTAATTATACCTAGGTTTTTCTCATTATATACCGCATGTTTGCTTAAGGGCTCATTCATTAACTATTTATTCATTTATTAATTGGTGTGAAATATACACCATATTTGGGTAAATCAAAGGATATATGTATATAGTTATCATCCAATTCCATTATGCTTTTATTGGAAAATCAAGATAGTCAGGATAGTTTTACGTTTTTCAATTCAGGATAATGTTTGGTGCAAATCATCTGAATAATGTATGCAATATATTTTGATTTATATTAGTTACGTTTTAGAAATACCTACAATAGAAAAAATACACACATTTTATTCATTGTAGTAGGTACTTTTATAACAGGTCTTGTGATTAATAATTTGAAAAATTTTTCTTGATTTAATTATTATGATTATTTGTTTAACAATTTTAACATGTACCATTTAAATTTTTCGTGTAACTCGCAGGGACACACAGAGTAAACATCCTAAGTAGAACCACGCCGCTGTTTTTCTTAAGGACCCTTTTAAGTACCGCTTTTACTTTGTCTTCTCGACTTAGTACGACGGGATAGTTCGCTAGTCAGTCGTCTTGAACTGAACAGGGATAAGTCCAGTGTACCTCCATCTCGGGTATAGCGATCAGCTAAGTCTGTAGGACGTCGCCCCCACTTACAGGGCCGGATTAATATTTACATTATCGGAGTATATTTTGTTAGTGTGTTCAAGTCTTTGTGTGTGATTTTTTCCGTTTTTGCCTTTTTATTGTACTGTGTGGACAAAGCGAAATATGACTAGGCGACTTGGTTTATTTTTGTGAAGTGCACGTGTATATTCAGGTAAACAGTGAGGTAAACAACCTTCTTCTTCTTTTCTTCCACAGTGCGGCAGGGCCTATATATCGATAGGATGCATTTCTGTTCTGTGCTGACTGTGTTTTATGATAACAATGCATTAAGTAAACCATTTTCAATGAAATCTATGTAGATCACCATGCAAATAATATTTAAATTCCAGTATTAATCATATTTTAATAAATTATTTTTAATTTTTTTATCAGTTAACAAATAAAAACAAATTTCAGTCACTTGTTATGTGTCGCCTATCTCAGGTTCTTGTATAATTATTCCTATTTTAGTTTTATATTTTTATTTTCCTGTAGTGTTAATTAACAACTCTAAAATAGAGGTATCTATAGTTATAAATATGCAAAATAGCGCAAAATTTACTTATTTTTTATTATAACCAATAAACATAAATTAACTTTATTGCTCTGCATTCTATGCATTCATTTGTATTGGGTTTCTAAATACTATCTAATTACTAAATGTTGTTTAGTGGCAAATTATCATTTTACAAATAATAGATACAAATATATGTATAGATATAGGTATTGTTTAAATATTTTAGAAAACGCAAATGATAATTTTTATAATGAATATGGATATTTTCTCTAAAAAGAACAAGACATTGATGCTGCAAAATTAATTAGTAGTATTTTTTTAATTATAAAAATAACGATGTGTTTAATATATTTCGTGCTCAAGCTCTCGAAAATAACAGGGTTGAATCTTGGATCACAGTTTAGATTTTTCTCAAAATACCCTATTTTTGAATCATTCTTTCCAACCACGTTTCCAACGAAAATTTGGCAATAATTCGTTAAATTGGTCGTATTTAATTTGAAAAAGAAAAATATGTAAGCATTTTTTTTAAATATATTTTTTCAATTTTCATTGCTCCAAAAGGTCTTTTGGTATTACACGAATTGTGTCAGAATTTAAGGCTGCCTTTTCACCAGATATCCAACTTAAATTTATAAATCGCTGTTAAAAATTGTCTATTAGTAATATCGAAAAAAGAAAATATACTGTTCATTCTAAATACTTACCATATAGATTTAATAGTATATAAAATTACAGGCAATATTTACTGATACGTATTTTTTTAACTTAGAAAATACGATTATTTAGTTTCATAAAATGACACCAAATAAAATATTTGTATTGATTACATACAATGTAGAAATTTCCAGAAAAAGATTTCGGAAATATCAAATATTAATATAGACTGGGAACGGACATAAAATAATGTGAAGTTTAACAGCAAATCTGGAGACCTGAAAAATATACGGTTTATTGTTAATTTGAAGTCGCTGGTTCCGAATCAGTCTGTTGTCCAGCTGAATTTTTTCAAATAAGCCTAAAAAGTTAAAAATTTTCACACTTTTTTCAAAAAAATGCTCGTAACTCGAAAAATGTAACAGATTCGGAAAAAATACAAGAGTACAAATTAGTAGAGTATAAAAAAGTGCATTGGAAATTGTATTAACCCAAAAAAAATTTACCACTCATATTCGTGCCGTAAGGAGGAAAATGTGACATTCTGACACCGTAATTTTCCCGTTTTCTGTCTTAAAACAAGATTTTTGCACTGTTTAAAGTAAGAGCATCGGATTCGTATTATTATTAAAAGATATATTGTAATTAATGGTGTCGTTATTTTTTTATCAAGCGTGTGGAATTCTGTCAACGTATGTATCCACTGTATACCGTGGAAATATAAAGGTAGTCAGAGAAATCATTTTTTATATCGTATATAACAAATTGTTCAATTAAACATAAAATGTATACTAATCTAATTATTCATGGTCGAGGGGAAGTGGAATTAAAAATTAATTTATTTAATATATTTAGAGTATGAAGGTCTTACAGCAATGAATAAAATGCTATTGTCCGCACTGTTGTATAAAAATATTGGGTGAAATTTAACGAAGAAAGTACCTACATATTCATCATTCGTGCATAGTACCTACGCAACCAAGTCCACAAATATGTACTATTTTCACTAAAATACACCAGCAGCTATTTCCATTGACATACCAAATGTCTTTTATGGACTGATATTTTATCAGATCATAATATTGTACCGGTTTCCCCATAATGGACTACATATTTGTAGTCTACTATGGGGAACCCTGTCAGTCAATTCACAATAGATTTGCGACTGCAGCCAGCTCAGAGAAACACATTTGAAACCATTTTGTTTATTTTTTACAGGTTTGAGATTTAAAATAGACTATTGGATATTTAGTATAGTGTGTAATATTAAGTGAATGGGGCATAAGAACAAAAAAATGGAACAATTACCTCCAACGCCAGACTAGCTTCGTTATCACATTTTACGTGTCCATTATCAAACTTTTATATGGAAAACGCCAATGTTAACGACCCAATCTTGCCCAATGCAGACAAAAATGGTTGGTCAGTAACGATAATATGGTGTTCACAACTCAACGCACTTTGGGAGTAGTTCCTATATCGTGTTTACTTTGTTGCATGTGCATACAAAAGCTCATGCAACACAGTGCATTGCAGTGTCGAGAATTGGGGCTAAATTACATGCGAATATGCTGTTCAAATATTTCATTAGACATAAGCACTTTAAAAATACTTTATTTCGGTCAAAAACACTTTTCACCAAATTTAATATGTTTTTTTACTATTTATTAAAGTTTCCCTTCTACTTACTGTCGATGCCCAAAAAAAAAAAATTAAACGCGCACTACTGAATATGCTATTTTTTTTTTTAAATTATGAATTTTACGTATTTATTTAAACCACCTAAAAACAAGATTTTTAAGTACATGAGTATAGGAAATTATCGCAAAGGTCGAAAACATTTCACGTTTTCCTTTCTGCCTATTGTTGAAACAATTTTCTTTTGAGTACACCTATTTCCACATTACAAATTTGCCATCGTATTTTTTCCATACCTTAATAATTTCCCGTATTCATGTTTCGACAAGATTACATCAACTTGATAAAATACTATTTTTGAAGACGCCACCGATTATGTAATTTATGATACAAATGTAAATCCTGATGAAACTACTTCAAAATCTAAAGATTTAACAAAGGAAATGGGTAATTATACAATAAGTTTACAGCATACCCATGAGTAGTACAATTTTGTGAGCAAACGCTATGTGTTTTTTATGCTCTACAAATTTGCTGCCTTGTATTTTTATTTCTGTATCTGTTATATTTTTGAATTACGAGAATTTTTTTGGAAAAAGTGTGAAAATTAGCCATTTTGGATTTTTAGTGCTTATTTGAATAAATTTAGCTGGGCAACAGGCAAATTCGAAATTACCGACTTCAAATTAACAAAAAACCGTCTGTTGCCCATTTGCTGTTAGACTTGATTTAAAGAAGGCTTTTTAGAAAATTTGCCCTATCTATTGAGATATCAAGCGCAATAGATAATGTAATAATTCTTTATTTATTTGTCTGAAAGGCTGCAATTAATTAACTGTTCATATTTTTTAAAATGTTTTTTCGGAGCTTAACTCCCTCCCCCAGTTACCTTTTCATCCCAGTTTCACTGGCACATAGTTTGACATAATCACTCCCAAAGTTAACATACTTACAAGTGTAGTCATATAAAGGGTTAAAATTTTCATCTCGGCCCCCGCTCACATTTAAAATTTAGGAACAGAATTTTCACATTTAACACAGACTACCACGAGACTGTTAATATTAATAAATCGATACTTTAGCAGATAATGATTAGTCATTTCGCGGTTGGGGGGAGGCAGATTGACGCTACCGCCCCAGTTCTTATTGAATTTTTGAAACTGTGACATAGCAAGCACAGTCTGGCACAACTATTTTTAGAGCTAGCACCACTAAAAGGAGACTCATATAAAGAGGCTAGCTTTAATCTGCCCCCCCCCTCCGAAATGACTAGCTATTATTTGCTATAGTATCGATCAGTCTTGTGGTAGTCTATGCTAAGTATGGGAATTATGTTCCTATATTTTAAACAAAATGGCGTGATTGGGGGTTGAAAAGAAAATGTTAACTATTCATATGACCACCCTTGTAAAAGTACTAGCTTTGGGGGTGACTGTGACAAACTATACTTGCTATAGGCTATTTGTATCTGAATTTCGAAAACTTAATGCGAAATGGGGAGCATACAACCCTTAATTATTTATTACGTAAGGGTGTGTTAGGTATAAAACTAATTGTGCTGGGCTGTGCTCGATATAAAAATTGCATGCTAGCAAAACTGGGGTGAAAAGTAAGAAATTTCACGGTATCTCCAGAGACAACAGAACATGAGGGGCCAAATCGTCTCACTTTAAGAACCGACAGTAATCCGTAATCACCCATCATGGCTGGATTCCATCGTCCTTGATAACGAATTTCCATTGTCCTTATATCTTGATGAAATCTTTCTTGAACTATGTTACAAAAATTGTGTTGGCCAGTGTAATTTTATAAGCAGCTTAGAGCAAAATATGCTTTTATTTAAACAAATGTAACTGTCAGTGAAATTTCGAGTTAATTGTAACAATTATATCATCAGTTTGGTAAAAGTGTTTTCCAGTTATCGCGAGATTTCTTGTAATAATGGCATCTCGCTTAACTAAGTCTGACTTAGAGATCATTGCCACTTGTTATCGAGAAAAAAATGGCGTAGCAAATGAATTGCGGAAGAATTTCTACCACTTTCTAGCATAAATCGTGCTATTAGGCGACTGATACAAACTGGATCAATTTTCAGAAAACCTGAGAGAGGTAGGCCTGTAACTGTTACGAAAATTCAGAAATGGTACATGAACTGTCTTTGTCACAAGAAAATCAACTGGGAACTCATGATAACGTAAAATACCAAACAGATTAAGAATCAGTCGCAGATCCATACAAATTATTCAAAAATGATTAGGCATTTAATGCTACAAACGGTTGCGAACCCCAGCAATTTCACCAAATCCAAAAATCTCTCGATCATTACGAGTCTTGAGACTTTATGGGAAGTTTTCGAATGCAGATTTACAGAGTTTAGTTCTTCAAGATGAAAAGATTTTACGCTGCAAGTCCCTCAAAATAGGTAAAATAACAGAGTTTATTCAACTACAAGAAAAAACCGTAATTAACCTGAAAGTCTATACCATTACCAGTTCAGGTTTTCTGAGAAGCTCATGGTATTCTGCGTAATATCTTCGAATGGCAAAAGTCGCTTATTTTTTTACTAATTCTCAGTTGATAAGAACCAGTGCAAATCCATTGGATTATTCAGTATGGAATGCATTACAAGAAGTGTAAGCCCAAAGACGAGAACATTTTGCCAACCTGAAAGATCTGCGTTGTCAGATAGAAGAAGTGTGGCCAGAAGTGTCCGTGAATTTAATCAGAAAGGCTATTTTGCAATTTAAACATAGGCTAAGAGTAGTAAATTTGCAAAATGGAGGTCCAATACATGTTTTTTTTTAAAATACCATTTTAGTTTTGAGATTACGTATAGTTGTTTTTTTTTAACTGAAAATAAAAAATCGTTATGCACTTGTTTTTCTAAATAAATTTTTGAAATTTGCTAGGATTACCTTTCAAACTTTTGTCTGTAAGTGACAAAAAAATTCAAATAGATATCTCAATGCATTCCGGAGTGATGGAATTTCAAATAGGAATCGTTTCGCAATAGCCACCCTTATAATTTTTTTCACTGCGCCATTTTTAAAATATTCACAGTTAAATTGAGGGCTTAATACAATTGAATTATATTTGTTGTTTAAAGGTTCTTTCGTCATTGGTTTTTGCAGTTCCAGCCCCCCCCCAAATTTCCTTCTAGATCTGCTAGTGGCGGTGCAATTGTTATCCGGTTTTAACATACAGTTTCTTTTCAACTTTCCATCAGCGCAAGTTTAAACCTAATATTGCATAATAATAATAATAAAAAAGCAATAAATGTTATATGTATCATTTAACTGTACACATTTAAAGCGTATTCGTCATTGTTTAAAATAATTAAGCACATCTGTGATGAAAACAGCAGGCAGCATGGCTCATCATAACTTAAATTTAATTATTCGAATAAATAAAATGAAGGAAATAATGTGCAACATATTTATACTCGCTAGTTAGTTTCTTCTTGACTTATTATTACTGCTATATTTCTCAGCATATTGAGTATTTATTACTGCAATGAAAATAAAATCCAGATAACTTGAATTTTGAAATTATATACAAATTGATACAAATATATTCAGTTGTATCTCTTGCACTTTTGTCCTATAAATCTTAATTTTAAATAAGAAAGAACAAATTCAACAACGAACATGGGCGCCCGCAACAGGGACTAGCGAGGCAGGTGCCCTCCAGTGAAATCTCCCGAAGTGACTGACAATTCCATGTATAAATGGGGGAAATTATTATTAGAGGGCTTAGTTACCACAAGTAAATATTACAATTACCGAAGAAAAGTTTCATAGCACAAAACGTGTAAAAAATGGGCTGATTGTTCCTTAGATATATCCGGTATCAAGTTGGAACAGGTATTATTCGCAACTCCCAAAATATTGGGCGGTGTTAATTCTAATTCACTTCCACTACTCGTAATGACTTTTTAAATTTTAAAACGCGTCCCATTTGTAGTTATTTAACATAAAATAAATATAGTTTAAAAAAACTAAAAAACACGCTTTTAAAGCACATCAAACTAAAAAGTGAAAAATAATTATTAATATAAACTGAAAACAATAATGAACGAAAAATACTAGTATTATTGTGAAAAAAGCGTGGGTTGTTCGATATACGAAAAATATGGCACAAAGCGCCCCACGCTTTTTTCACAATAATACTAGTATTTTTCGTTCATTATTGTTTTCAGTTTATATTAATAATTATTTTTCACTTTTTTAGTTTGATGTGCTTTAAAAGCGTGTTTTTTAGTTTTTTTAAACTATATTTATTTTTCACTTTTTAATTTGATGTGCTATGAAAGCGTGTTTTTTAGTTTTTTTAAACTATATTTATATTGCTTATTGATGCTGATATTATAACATATTACGATCCAACAGATATTTCTAAAAAAAAAAATATTTTTTTATTTCAGCCATGGGATTTGAACTCACGCCCGAGGAGTCCGTCGTTTCGCGTTGACTAAGACTTGCCCGCTCGGCCAACGACCGAACTGAGAATCACGGAATATACTTACAATATTAAGCCTCTTGCTCTCACGCAGAGGATACGTGAGGAAAGGACTGGCGATCCTGATCAGGATAATGATATAAACTTATCAAATTATTGTATTGTTACCGGTTCTTCGTAAGTGTACAAAGTGTCAATTAAATCTGTCCGTTTAAAGTGTGTCAAAATCGAGTCCAAAGAGTCGGTTACAAACAAACAAACAAACAAACAAACATACAAGTGAAGCTAATAAAAGCGTGTTAAAAATATGCTTATATTTTGAGAACGACTGTTCGACATCTATTGATGTAATACAGGCATACTTAAAATAGTCTTTGAACGCACTTAACGGATCCTGAGATGCACCATCAGAAATTCGTCTTCATCTGGTAAAACCGATGTTTTGCTTTAACACATGTGCAAATTTTTCTCAAACGAGCTCATTTTTTGCGTCACCTATAGCGTATAGCAGTCGATTTACTTCGTCCACTATATGCAGTGACTCTGCTAATGACAACGCACTCTTTTGTAAGTTTTTTATGGCGTCATGTAATCTTGTAAATAGTTTTTAAAGCTGTTTCAACGGAAATATCTTAAAATTTTGTCTGACTTTCCTTGATAACTGCAGCCTCGTCAGGATTGAAATGTAGTATCACAGCTTTTATTTGTTGTAAATATTCAGCAGAATAAGCTGCCTTCATCCATGCTCCCCAATCTGTCGAAAAAATATCAAGAGGTAACCTTTTTTAGGCATTTACCTGTCCAAACAAAAAGCAAAAAGTCGGTGACATACATATGAAGCTATCCACACCATTTTTATACCAAAATATGTAGTATTTTCAGTACTCTTCACATTCTAAATATCATTCAAATTGCTAAAGTCGTTTCAGAGATATTAAAAAAAAAATTAATAAATTTTTAACATCTCAGTAACAAAGCGTCTCCGGACTCATGTTGGTAGGAACTATTTGTCTAATTTTTGGGTGAGCAATCTCCGCTTAAGCGACGGCATATGTTTTTTGAAACACCCTGTATAGAGGAAATTTTATTCAAAAATGGCGAAATAAAAAATGTAACTTGAAATATTTGTTGTTAGGTAAATTTATACAATAGTAAATGTTCACCATTAATTTCGTTAAAAATGTATTATTTATAACACACTAAGCAAATATAGAAATGGAAGAAGTTCAGAATTGTCAGAGTCGGTCGGTTTCTTAATGCCTCAGCAATTTTAAAGATTACGTTATGCCGTTCCTTTCAAACTAGACATAACATTTTTTTTAAATTCTTATTTTAAATATCGTGTAAGTATCATGTTTTTTGAGATAACGCCAGTAATTTTGCTGTTAGGAGAGACTTGCATAACCTCAGAAAATCAGACCGTAAATATGTGTATATGTATGTACATATTGAACCATTTTCATTAACTACATATATGAAATTTAAAATTTGTGTTATTTTATATAAAGTATTTACAACTAGAAGAAATTATCAGCTCCAAAACTATGTTGTGTATAGAAAACGGCAGGTCATACGAGACATCAGTTATGTGCTTTATGAAAAACGTTATCCAAACTGTCTTTTCATCCATATACTTTATTGAGTACTTTAATAGATTATTAAGAATTGGAACAATTAAGATTAATATGTTTATATTATTAAATAGAATGTATTTCAAAGCTATTTATTGACAGTTTTACTGCTTTAAAAATGCATATATTCCTTACAATGTGTTTACGAAACGAATTTCGATTTTACAAATCTTATCAATTATTTTACGTAATAAATAAGTGTAATTTTATACTAACATTTTAATAGTCAAACAATTTTTTTTTTAATAAATAGTTTTGACAAAAATGCCTAATGTGATTTTTTCAATTTTGGGTGTTATATTTTAATCGTAGTAGGCCATGTTTTTGCAACTGAATATATCAAAACCTATGGGACTATATACAGGGTGAGAATTAAGTTCAGTCGTCAATTTATGAAACCGCCCTGAACACACTGTATTGAAACTTTTGCTTTTAAATTCTAATATTTTGTTGCATTTAACAAGCAGGCCTAGTCAGTTGGTACAATGGTATTAATTCCAGTGTCGTTACCTTGAAGATGTTAAATAAGTAGAGGGGTTAGACATAATCAACTACACCTAATTTTTAATTTGGTCTAAATCAATGGTTCAGTATGGGCCCGAGCAAACACCTGCAATATATCTTCTATAGTACGCCATAAAAAGCTGCCTGAAGCCATGTGCCCCATCGTGTTAATATTAGTTGTGGTGCTTCACTAATTCTTGGGCAGGCTTTGTGAAATTCTTTAATAGGTTTTTGAGATTTTTCAAAAATCGTCTTTGTATTTCCCATTAATTTGTCGACATCCGGATAGCTACTGTGAATTTTTTCTGCCACAAGATGAGATGTACGAAGTAAACAGGTTATATGCAATACATTAGGGCAAAACTGTTTTAGTGATAAACCTACTTTAAGCTTATACACAGTTCCATCGACCATATTAAAATATTATGCTTATGTATGCGAAATTTTTCAAGACTTTTTATTGCCAGCTGTTGTACTGCTTCAAAATTGGCATTTTCTCTATTCTTTTATTTGTGATTAAATACGACATCGATAACTGATTTGGTTTTAAAATGCGTACTAAAACATTTCCCACCTCGTTATTTCTTGCATCCGTGGTTTCATCAACAGTTATTCATAATGTTTTATTCAATAATTCAGATATTATAGTATTTTCAATTATTTATTTAACCCAGGAACGTGACGTCGTAATTGTCCTCTCGTTGGTAATAAGCATTTAGTAATGTACTTTTTCCAAAACAAACAGAATGTTCTTTGGCAAGTAAATTTTCCAAAATATTACACACAGTCAACATAAAAATGAAGCAATACAAAAACACCCATGGAAATTGTAGTTGGCGATTTTTCTTATAACTGTTACTTTCAATATGTCTCTTACAATTACTTAAATTCCAACCAATCAAACTTGACTGTAAACAAGTCATCGTATCACCGTTCCATCGTCTGTTAAATCGGTATGAAATTACAAACGTGATGCACGTGACAAAGATCGCTGAGACATTGCTAGCTAGAGCGGTACGTGCGTTCCCCGGGACGACTAACAATAAACTATCGCGAACCAGTCGAGTCTTGCTCGAGTCCCCGTCCAGCCGTGCGCTACTGTGTCGAATCGCATTATGCCAACTCAAATTATAAGCTGTTATGAGCACGGAAACTGTATTTGTGACACTGTTCGTGATTTGCTTTTCACAGAAAAACAGTTCAAAGAGTAATTTCACGTTGCGAAGAGTTGGGAAACTTGAGTGACCGTGCAAGAAGCGGACGATCCTGAACTGCTGTTACACGACAAAAGATTGGTAACATCAGAGACAGAATTCGACGAAGTCCAAGACGATTGATGCCGAAGATGGCTATGGAACTTGGATAAAAACTCTTATCGAAAAGGGAATTAGAATGACTGCAGACATGTATCGTAGGAACGTGTTGGAGGCCGTGATGAAACTATGGGTACATTAACATTTTAGAAACCGTTGATGGACTTTTCACCAAGGCTCCGCAAGGCCTCATAAAGCGAATGCCACTATTGCTTGTATTCGGGAGAATTTCCAGACTTTGTTTCGCGTAAAGATTGGCCTTCATTTTCGCCAGACTTAAGTCCAACGAATCACGATATATGAGCTATTTTAGAGACAGTGGCTTGTGCAAAATGTCACGCCAATGTTGAAGACCTAAAGCATTTCTTAAGAACCACCTGGGCTGCTATTCCTGAGGAAGTGCTGCGACCTACGATAAATAATTTTAAGAAAAGACTGCGGGCCTGCATTAGGGCACACGGAGCAATTTTTGAAACTGTTTGAGTTTACTTTACCTATTAATGTTTGATATTTATTGCAAGACATAGGGAATTTGGATGTCATCCCAGAGACGGGATTTAATCCTAATATTCCAAAAAATGCGCGATATAATAATAAAATTCGCTAAGCGAATGAACTGAGTTAGTGGTCCCTTGCCCTATCCCGGTGATCTTTTAAATAAATATCCACATGCGATGGTCTTCTCTTTAAGAAAATATTAAATTATTTTTTTCAGTAATTTTTTTCCCCAAAATATTGAAAAATTTCGTGGGTACCTACGTGAAATATGAAGCTTCCTTCTTTCTTGTATTTCTTGATAAAAATATTTTTAAAACGTTCAAATTCAAGTTGAGTAAAAAAATGGAAATAAATACCCGAAATAAATAGCAGTAACAAAGTAGGTAATATCTCTCAATTAAGAGTAATTTTAGGTTAGTACTCTTTGTTTTAAATAGGACGATATCATTTCGTGATATTAATGAACTTTATGTATATATTTACTCAATTAAGATATTTAAGGCATCTTTTATAGACATCAGGCCAGTAAACTTTACTTCCTGCGCTATAAATGTATTTTTAAAAAAATCTGCGCTGACTTAAATATTTTTATTTTAGAAAAAATGTCTTGTGCAATTGAATCACTGTCTTTATATATGTATAATATTTTTGTTCAGACAATAAAATATCAGACGAACTTATACTTTTTCTCATGGAGATTACGATACGATGATATCATGTCTGCTAAATAAAGAGTAAATAACATAAACCAGAAGTTGTGGGTGTTATTTGATACAATTTAATAAAAGCGCTCAAATTAATTACAATTTCTTTTATAATTAAGAGAAATTTTATTCACTATGAAAATGTTATACTGTTTACGTTATTTCTTGAACCTTATTTTTAACATCCCACAACTTGAATCAGAAAAAATATTTTGCTCGTTTGTCTGTCTGTATGCCTATGTGTAAGCAGTAACTCGAGGACGAGTTTCCAATTTAAAAAAATCTTTCACTAGATCGTTTCACACTTCCCTTGACTGGGAAGCTGAGTCAGTATAGTTTGCATAATATTTAAAGAAAAATAAATTGTTATACAATTTTTTCCAGATCAGTACGGATATTGAAATATTCGATAACATCATAATTAGCACTGTATGAGTATAAGGTGTACCTATGTGACTCGGTTGACGTAATAAAATAACTGAAAAATAATGCTTAAAAAAACACTTCGTTACAATGAAAAAATACATCTCAAAATGTAAAGTTATAAAGTTATGGGAAAGCAAGTTGACAGGAAAATGTTCCGTTTCCTGTAACATAGATATGGAACATATTTTCTTATCGATGGAACCGAAAGGAACCAAATTTTCACTAAAATTTAAAATGAGTATGTTAGGTTACTTTTGCTGTCAGCAGGATGTCTTACATGATAATGCTGTTTTTTTTTTTTTTTAGGGAACCTTCATTAAGAACTGAATGGTGGATCACCCTCCAGTCATGTTGAACCCTTCAGTGGCATTATGGATGCTACTAATACAGCTTTTAATACAAAGTAAGTTATATAGAAATTAAAGTAATCCAAATTTATGGTGCATTCATAGTTTCCTTACCATATTGTCGCACAATACCGTACCGTAAGTTCTACGGACTTAATTGAAGTATGAAATCCTTTTTATAGTTTAGTTACAATTTTATTTTGTTAGGCATTTGCACAAAAATTAGAAAATGCAGATTTGTGCGAGAAAGCATAAAATTATGAAGTGACAATGCTATATCAACAATATTTTTCCATAACGTTTTTCTTAATCACAGAAACATATAAAACAGCAACCGAATTACTCTTCAAATGCATAAAACTGTGGTGTATTCCATAAGAAATAAAAATTGACTTTTTCTACCGGTACGGTGCGGTGTGGTAAGAAGACTATGAATAGAACCAGACATTTACATAAGCTTGAAGCACATTTAACTGGGCGAAATCGGCCCGCACCGGGCAGCAAAAATGCCTAAGGATCGAAGGAATGAATTATATGTTTTTAAATGGCCGTGCGTACATTTAGTGTCCACGCGCACTAGCGGCCATGTCGCGGCGACCAGGTCGCGGCGGCGAACAGATTGTATGAAGTTATATGTCCCGCCGAGTCGCGACGGCCAGCGAGAATTCAAGTGGTGCACACAGGGTCAGCTAGCCGCGCGGCCAGTGGTTACCCAGAATATAAGGGGTGGTCGCGCACTAGCAGTCGACTACACATGGGCTACTACAGTATAATCCTTACAGGAACATTGTCACGCATTAAAACTCACTAGTTCAAGTGTAGCGTGGTTTATTTATCCTTTCTTTCTTACTGACTATATACACTTGCTGGCCGCTATAGATTGGTCGCGTTCTCGGTCGTGTATTTTCTGGCCGCGATTGCTATGGCCACGCGATCTGGCCCCTAGTGTGCGGGAGCTCTTATCCGGGCGAAGTCGGCTCAGGAAACAGCTCTCCGGAATGCCGGTTTGGATTTGCTCTCAGTAGCCGAAATTCGTTGCGAGCCGATTCCGCCCCGGTAAATGTTCGCACCCAAACAGCATTCGGTGGCATTCATCCGCATTTCAGAGCCGTTCGGCTTATAAACGATAACATTCGGTAATGTTTATCAACCAGTCTGAATAAACAAACACCAAACACTACAAGATTAGGACAGGAGCAATTGGTATAATATAGAGGGTTGCTTAGTAGCAATTTCGCGCGCATCCATGAAGATTTCCGTTGCGGGCCGATTTTACCATTAATATGATTATTGAATTCCGTTCGGGAATTTTTTGCTGGCTGGTGCGGGTTGATTTCGCACGGCTAAATGTGTTTCAAAATTTAGGTTTATTTTGTTTACCGGTGAATGGTACGTTACAGCAAGAGCACTATGGATCCTTTACTTTAATGTTTTATTTTCTATAGATATAGAAGTTAGTGGACAATACATAGGGGCAAGACAGAGAATATATAATCATCCACCTATTAGAGGTAGGTTACTATTATCTTTTTCTGATTTAAATGTACATCCATTGAGGCCTATGATGTATCACCTTATGTTGTTATAACAGGGCTGTTACTTTTATCCAGTCAGAAACCGTCTTTTTGAAAAATCTTTATTTCTCATGGTTATAAATAACTCTTAACAGCACTGTTATAATAACGTAAGAGAATACATCTAGGCCTGAATGTCTCTAAATGTGTAGCCCCTTCCGCACAAGGTATCACGAAGTATCTTTATGGATACAGGGGGTTGTATTGCGGTGTTTAATTTTATTAAGTTCAATTTATTTAATATGTCCAAAATGGTATCGATAAGAGGGCACTTCAATGTTTACTGCATAACATTTTAACAGTATTAATTTTTCCAAATGTATGAAAAGGTCTTTATTATAATTCTTTTTTATGTAAGATATACATTGACCGGCACAAAAAGTGGAATAGCAACAAAACGTGTAAAATTGTTTCGTGGTGTCTTTTCTAAACCTTTTGGTTTAAAACCAGTTACTTTAGAAGGATAACTTCAATTTTGAGGATAAAAGGTGTCCTACGAGAATTACATGACATAAAACGAAATTTGATTATTTAATAACGAGTATTACCTCACTTAGCTCTGATTACACTCTCAAGTCTACATTACATGTCTTCAATTATGTGTTGGATGGCCTCTTGAGGAATGTTATCCCACTCGTCCTATAGTTCCTGTAGTACATTACTAAGTTGCTGCTGTGTTAAATACTGTCCACGACGTTACCTGATCCGTCTTCCCAGCATATTCTATACGTGCTCTATGGGGTTTAGGTCAGGACTACGTGCTGGCCAGTCTAGAGTTTCAGTACCGACGTCATGGAGTTTCTAACAATTATGGCCACATGCGGATTAGCATTATCGTGCAATGAAAGAAATTGCTCACTAATAAACCCCGTAAACACCACCACATGCTCTTTCAAAATGTCAATAATGTACCTTATAGCTGTTAAAGCACCTCCACCTACGAACAAAAGTTCTGTGCGAGCCGCGTAATATATGCCAACCCACACCATTACAGGCCCACCACCGAGGCTCACCCTCTCATTAACGTTACATTTCGTATTGCGTGTATCTTTCACCCCGGCTTCTCCACACACTCTCTCTCTCATCCATCTGCAGACCTCAGGATAGATCAGGACTTATTGGAGAAAAGAACATTGTTCCATTGCCCGATATTCCAATTGAGATGTTCGCGTCCGAAACTGAGCCTGGCCACATGGTGATTCCGGAAAAGCTCATGGCCTGTTGCTGGCTTTCTAGCAGATAAATTAGGTTCAGATAGCATTCTCCTAACGGTTCTATCGCTGACGTTGACTTGATGCATTTCTTGCAGTTGATTCCTTACTTGAACGGCAGTCATGTGTCGATCTCGCAGGATAGAAATCACGATGAATCGATCATCGAAAATTACCAGCACTTAAAACAATCGGCAGAATGCAAGCCAATAGTAAACAATGATTTCTCATAATGATTAAAAATGTTAAAATTTGTCAGTTTTTAAAATGATAAAGAAATGAAAAAAATTGGGAAGAGAAAATGAACAAAAAAAGCTACAAGAATGCCAAACAAATAATTCTACAAATTTTTTTGTACACTGAGAAAAACGTATACCAATTTTCTTGCTGTCCCACTTTTTGTGCCGGTCAGTGTATGTTTACAGGGATTCCTTTGGATATTTTGGGCAAACATTTTTAATAGAAATTAATAGTATTTTTGGAAAAGGGTGGCTATAGCACCCTAGGATAGAAATTAGGAATAACTTTTGTGTATAAATACAAATAACTTTTTACTATTATTATCAAAATATTTATTAAAATATTCTTCTTGGTTTTGAAGACATCGACAATAATCATTTTACAAACAAATGAAGTATTAAAACATTTTTTATAGCAATAAACACTACGTAGGAGAATTTATTCCTATAAAATGTGTATAAATAAATTCTCTGATAATTCTTGCATATTTTCTATATCATATGTTTATTAATATTTTTCCACAGGACTGCTTCTAGCGGGTCGTTGTTTTGTGCATATATATATATATATATATATATATATATATATATATATATATATATATATATATATATATATATATATATATATATATATATATATATATATATTCCCGTGTATTTGTTGCTGGTGAACTTAATAGGAACTGCTGACGTCACTCTGGCGTGTTCCGGACAAAACATTTTATTATTCAAATTCAGACATCTCCCTCAATTTTCATTCAATCGACTTGAAATTATTTTGAAACACGAAACAGTTTATAAAAATTAAAAAAATTGGAAAAATTATTTGTTTTTTCTTTCAAAAAGAAATTCATGATAGGTAAAAGTTGTTTTGATTTTCGTTTTAAAAGTTGTGATAGGAAACTAATAATATGCATCTTAATCCAACTTGCACTATTTGCGATGGTGAATACACTGATAATTATCAGTTAGAACAAAAGATTTTTAGTCCTTGTTAACACTATTCAGTTTCTTTTCTTCTATTCAGTATATAATGTAAAGTGAAGTTGTGTTTTCTCAACAACGCCAAATATATTTTCAGTACAAAGGCACCAAAAAGCCTGGAAGTGGGCCTGTACCCCTTCATAAGTTAAATCATGAACTTACGCGAAAATAAATAGGATTTATTGGAACTGAATTTGAACATGTGGAAAAATATGACTTAGACCACATTGTATATTCTACGGGAATTTCAGAAACCGTGTATTCAAAATGAACGAGAAGAAACGTTCATTGCTTTTCACAGAATGGAAATTGGTGTCGGGCCTCTACGGAAAAAACGGATAGAACCCATGTAGTAGATCAGTTGATTATTCTGTTTTATCATTATTATTAATTTCAATCATCTTGTTAGAACATTGTGATGCACCTATATAAAACGAAAGAAACAAGCAAACCGTTTGATACATGTATTACTGGGATCATTCCCTTCCCGCTGACACTTGTGGCCACTCTCATATACCATGCAGGGTCCATGTATTGCAGGCTGACAACCCGTAAGACGTCGTTTTATGCAAGTCGCTGTAGGGTGCAAACTATTAACCTACAGGTCTCATTATTTTTCTATTTAGTCCTTAAAGACGAAATATTTGGTTCTAATCCATGGCTAAGGCATTTTGGTTGTATTTCAGATGGCCATCGACCCTTGAATATATAATTTTGCTGTTTTTAGAGGTAATTTCAATTTCTTACCCCATTTTTGCTTTAACAGTCGCAGTAGAGGAAAACGTTTCAAATGAAAATTGGAGCGCGTCAAATTTACCATTAATCATGTGTACTGCAACGAATTTGTGACAATTAGACGCTAAACAGCACGGCTGTATTAATAGGAGCGCACTCACCGGGCGCAACGTTGGACCGCGTCGCTCGGACTTTGCTCGGAGACAGGTCGCGTTTTCATCGTCCATAAAATTATGAATCGAACAGTAGGTGTCAGTTATTTAGTTCTATTTTGCACAATCACCATCGCACAAATACAAGTCAACGTACTGTATTTTTTTACGCAGTTGCATTGTGGCACGCATCCTTTCTTGCTCTTGCATACATGCCTTGGATGCTATGGGAAGGATGGTCAACACTGGTGCCCTGTTTAGTGTTATGCCAACCGTAGCTGGAGGGACAGAGAAGATCCTGCTACAATTCAGAGTATTGTCCCCAACCCTGACTTCGTGACCTCCCTGGTACGTGGAACGCAGTGTTTGCTAATCTAGGGCATCTAGAGTAGGAGGAATTAGCACTCTCTTCAATTTTGAGTTAGTGCACTTAGGTAGCACAATTTATGCTATTAGGCCTTGTTCCGCATCATAGTGTTTTCCCTCCCTGTCCCATCACCAAATTTAGAAATGTCGAATGGAGAGGTGGTGCCAATATCATGAAACTTCTCAAAATTATACGCAGGCATTTCGAACACATAGTAACTCGCATTGATAAGTTTCTCGTAGGTGATCAATGGACAAAGAACATATTTCTCCCACTAGTCTATGGGAATAGATCTTCACTTAAGTGATGCGGTCACACCTACCACAGCAAACATCTTGAAAGATCTTTATCAAATTGATTTTTAGTTTAGTTTAGTTAGTTTTAAGGCATCATTTAGTTTAAACCTTTTAATATGATTCTTTGAAACACTACTGACACAACTGTAAACACTTGTACTCTATTAAAACAATAAAATGTCAACTGTCTAATCATAGACAAACTTTCCTTACTTTTTGGTGTATTAACATTTTATGGCAAAAGTGATTGCAGCGTCACACAAATAAACTAAACTTTAACTTTTTACTTTCTTGCATGTAATAATAGAAAAAAGTCACTGTCTTAAAGTACACAATGTTCCAAGGTGCAAGGCTTTCCCCTACGGTAACCATGCAAAAATTGAAAACGCAATCTGTCTCCGAACAAACACCGAGCAGCGCAGCACATCGTCGCGCCGGTGTAGGCTCTCCTGTTAATACGGCCGTGCCGTTTGGCCTCTAATTGTCACGGATACGTCGCAATATACGTGATCGATAGTAAATATGACGCTCTACAACTTTCATTTAAAACTTCTTCTTCTATCGCGGACTGTTAAAGCAAAAATGGAATAAAAAAGTCGAACTTTTCTCTAAGAAACAGCCAAATGCAGTATTCAAGGGCTGATGGCCACCTGAAACACAACCAAAGTGCCTCATATGCCAGATGTCAAGGAGTAAAAAAAAGGCCCAAAAAGGAAATAATTTCAGGAAATCTGGACTTTGTTTTAATCGTTTTAATTGTATCTCCCCCTAACCATACTAACTACGATGTCGGCGTTAACCGCTATATCACGATATGGCGTCGAAATTTAGTTTTCGCGAATAACTCCTAAAATATTAACTTTTTGGCAGAAACACCTATATTAATCTTCATTAAATTTTCTACAAGAAAAGTGCATGGTAGTTTTTTCCTAAAGTTAACTGTTTCGGTGAGTCGCTTGAAGTTCGATACCTTTGCACGACTAATAGTATAATTATTAAAAATAAAATAAATATGACATTAGTTAGAAGATAATTTCTTAGAAAGAACAATAGCGTTATGGTTGCCATTGTGGAAATAAATGAAAATTTTGCTGTGAGAAAACTAAGTTTTTTCAGTTTTGTTGTTGGTAAACATTTTAAATATGATCCTAGGGAAGGAGTGGAATTGTCAGTGGTATCCTCTGTACCCACTCCACTATATGAATTCAAGTTTATTCTATTTTTTCTTCGCTTCGACGATGAAGGCTGATTTTGTTGGTCTTCCATAACAGTGTCCACACTCTCACTCTGTTCTTCTGAAGCGATGTGGTCTTCTGTCTCCTGGTACATTAAACGCTCTAGTTAAATGTCTATGTTTGCGTCACAATCTTCATTCGCTTCCACATCTTCAGTGCTAATACCGGATTGTCCTAGACAATTAATGCAGTCTGTAGAGCAACGGAGGCCCACTTTTCTGCAACCGCAAGCTGCCCAGTAACCTTTTGAACACTTGCTGGATATTGTGTTCGGGAGCGACTGGAGCCGGATTCTTGTCGGTGGAAATTGGAATCAAACAATATTTAGAGTTTCCTTATCCCCAGTCTAGTGGGTTCTTGTTATTTCCATACCATTTTTGAACTTGATGGTATGTTCCAAGAGAATGCTGACATGCAACTGTCTGAATGGGTGCAAGCTTGCAAGGCACTTGGACAGCGGCACGATCACTTAGAACATATCAAGTTTAAAAATGGTATCGAAATAACAAAAACCCACTAGACTGGAAATGGAGAAACTATAATATGGTTTGGTTCCAATTACCACCGCCAAGGATCCGGCTCTACAGTCGCTCTTGAACACAATATTCTTCACATGTTCAAAAGAATGCAAGGCAAAAACATGGACGTTCAACTAGTGCTTTTAATGTACCAGGAAACAGAAGACCACATAGCTTCAGATCAACAGAGTGAGAGTGTGGACATTATTATGGAAAACCAACAAAATCAGCCTTCATCATCGAAGCGAAAAAAAGAATAAACTTGAACTCATAGAGTAGGCCAGGTGATACCTCTGAAAAAACCTACGTAGGCCTACAGGGGATACTACTGAAAAAAAAACCACCATGTACGCTACCGCAAGGTGATGTTGAAACGAGTATTAAAAATTGAGTGCTTAATTATTTAACTATTATCTTATGGTCCATATAACGAGAAATTACGCATATCGCACCGAAACTAGTAGGTATTGCAAGTAAAAAATACGGTCGCGCAAAAGTATTGAATTTTGTGAGTCTGTATCTCCGAAACGGTTAACTTTAGGAAAAAAAGTAGTGAGGACATTTCTTGTAGAGAATTTAATGAGGATTAATATTGGTGTCCAGGGAGATATAATTGATACACTGAACTGATTCTGCGGTTGACTCTTTGTAAAACATTATTAAATATTTTAAATATATGAAGGAAATTTGCATTTTAATGTTTCAAACATATTTTATTAGAAACTTTACACGTGTTTTGGCTTTTTAGATCGGGATGAGGTATGGACATCCGTTTAATTTCCGATATTCGATCAGTGAAGTTAAGCAGCACTGATCGAGTCCGGCAATTGGATGGATGAACGATAGCTCATCTAACAGTCAGTAGGCTGTCAACAGACAATCCCGGGAAGGCCGCTAGCCTGATGCAGGCGGAGAGGCGAGCCCGGGTGGAGGGTCGAAGAGACCTACCCAGGAGGTTTGCCACTCTGCTAGCGGTGCAGGCGGGCAGGCCCAGGCGGTGGGTTAGTTGACAGTCGAAGACCGTGGTTCGGAGTCCACGCTAAACTGTAGGTCCCTAGGTAAAAAGGGCCCATTGTGGCCTACTTGCCTAGTAAAATAAGTAGCTACTACTAGATCTTTGTCATGAGTACAGGGAATACTGAACAGTAAAATTTGTGTTCATTGCTTATATAACCACATCTGGTACCTACTATAAAACTATTGTAAAATATGCTTTTATATGTTGGACATTACTTTATTTTTTAAATCTAAATTATTTTATTTAAAATATGATGACCGGTAAAAATTGTTTGTTCATTCGTTAAATTTTTATTATTTTTAACAGCCTTACTTATTTCTAATTGTTATAATAGATCAAGTTTCTCTCCACTCTTTTCCGACTAGAGTAATTTGACATTATTTAAATCTATAAAATAACTGTTTTCTATGCAATGTGTTGATATACCCGTGCTATATACATTGCTTACAATAGATTTCTTGTGTTCCTCGAAGCGCCTTTTTTACATTTCGTCGTTTGTCCAATGTATATATCATCACAGTTACTACATTTTAACTCATATACTCCTGTTTTTTGTAGCTTTTCAGTTTTGTCTTTATTATTAATTAACATTTTACGTAAATTATTTTTATTTATTGAAATTGTTCTACAACCCAGTTTATTCAGTTTATTACTAACTCTGTTGCTGATTTTAGGCCTATAATATAATATAATATAATATAATATAATATAATATAATATAATATAATATAATATAATATAATATAATATAATATATAATATAATATAACATAACATAACATAACATAACATAACATAACATAATATAATATAATATAATATAATACATTTATGTATCTTATTGCATTCCTGAGAAGAACCGGCATAAAACTCTTTACGTACATTTTTCTTTTGTTTACTTTTTATTAGATTATCTATTAGGCTTTCATTATAGCCACTGTTTTTTGCAATTTTTTTTAAGAAGTTAATGTAATTAAAGACACGTAGAGTTTCTAATAAAATATGTTTGAAACATTAAAAAGCAAATTTTCTTTCATATATCTAAATAAAATCAATAAATAAATAAATATTTAAAAAAATGGTATAATTGAAGCGATAAAAAAATTCCAAGTTTCCCGGAATGATTTTTTTTATTAAATTACATGGCGCCTGGCCTATCAATCATGAATTAGAATCAAAGGCTTTCCTTGCATTTAATGAAATGTGGGTATGAATTTAATTCCTTAACGTATTGACTATTAGAAAACACGGGTAGTTTTCCACAAAACACCATCTGCTGCACTCGACGCACGTTTCGCCAACCAAGTTGGCATCATCTGGAGATGGTAAAAACTAGTTTTGATTTTTGACTTGATGCGCGTATTGCCATCCAAGCTGGCATTATCTGCAGATGGTTAAAACTAGTTGAAAATTAATTAATCAACTAGTTTTAATCATTCCCAGATGTGCCAAATTGATTGGAGAAACACGAGTCGAGTTCAATATATGATGTTATGGTGTTCTGGGGAAAACAACTTCAATGTTAGTTTTACATCAAAACTTCCAATCCATTTCAGGAATAGACTATTAGATCCAAAATATCACAGGTGCACGTTGATCGAAGATAACTCTAGGCCAAGGAAAAACTGAAATGGTTTTTAGTTGATAGCATTGCTAAATTTATAAGAACGTGTTTTATAAGTGCATTAATAGCTCTGCAGTTAGTGTTTTTTTTGCATAGTGGATATCCAGATCCGTTTTGGTCCGGCACTGATGGAAATGATCACAAGAAAATAAAAAAATGCGTGCAGTATTTTAACCATAATCATTGAAACGTATTTGTCTTGTTCAATTAGCCCTTAAAATTCAAAGGGGTGATCAGTCGCCCCCCTCCAGACATAGATTTGGACTTGGAAGGAGGCGATGTTCAAGAAATTCATCCTTTGACCGACATCTACAAGTTTCCAAGACAGGGTTTTAACCATCATCAGGGTGTGTTAAGTTAAAGAGTTCGTTGACTACCGGTGAAGGCCTTTCCCCCCTTATCTGAAAATAACCATGCTCGTGATGTTTGTCTCGAGAATTTTAGAATAAATAATAATCTCCCTAATATAATTATTAATAGAATTAAAAAGTTTCTGATCCATATTTCATTCAGTAAACAGAAACGACCAGCTTTGTGTATTTGTGTATGTGCAGTACATGTATTAAATGCACATTTGCAATACGTGTATTAAATGCACAATAATGTTTCATGCAAATTTGCCATTGTTATTTTTTGTCGATTTTTATGACAACAAACAATGCCACATTGGTCCAGACACGTAGGTAGGGAATATATTTTATTTTTATTTGTGACAGAAATACAAAAACCTTTAGTTATCACTAGAGTTGGCAAAAATGCGCCGCAGAACATAGGCGTACGCATCATAATAAATGTAATAAAAGAAATTAACTAGTAATAAAAGCAATAAACTGTTACAATTTATAACAATGTATGCACAACTTACCCTCTTATCTAGCTGGGTTATCACAAACTGGAAAAGATCTGTAAAAACTATGCAGTACCGTGTATTTTTCTATGGTTGTCTCCGAGAGTAATTTCGATGTGGTGAAAAGATATGCTTATATTTTCAGAACGACTGTTCGACATCTATTGACGTAATACCAGCATACTTCAAATAATCTTTGACTCACTTAACGGATCTGCAGATGCACTATCAGTACCATCACAAAATTTGTCTTAATCTGGTAAAACCGGTGTCTTGCTTCAACACTCGTGCGAGGTTTTCTCCAAGGGGCTCATTTTTTGCGTCACCTATAGAGTGTAGCAGTCGATGTGAATAGTTCTTAAAGTTGTTTCAACAGAAACATTTTCGAATTTTGTCTGGCTTTCCTTAAAAGCTGCAGCTTTGTCTGGATTGAATTGTGGTATCACAGCTTTTATTTGTTGTAAACGTTCAGCATAATAAAAAGCTGCCTCCAACCATGTTCCCCAACGTGTAAGATACGGCTGTGGTGGTTCGGGAATACCGGGACACTTGCTATGAAATGCGCGAAGACGTTTAGGAGATTTAGGAAACACTTTTTTTGTACTTGCTATTACTGCATCTACCTCTGGAAAACCTTGTCGAATAGTTTCTGCCACAAGGTGTAAAGCATGTACTTTACACGTAACATGTACCAACCTACAACCGTGTTCTTGAAGAGAACGGCCTACCAAACGCATTGTCGCGGCACCATCGGCACAAACACCAACACTTGACCTTTTGACATGTCAAATTTTTCTAACGTCTCCAGCACCACCCGCGTAATTGTTTGGCCAGTATACTTAGTTAGTCTTTTGCTAGCTAGTAACTACTATAACATTTAAAATAGATTTTTTTTACAATCTGTCGTCTCGTCAACACATAACCACAGCCGTGTATTTTTTAGTACACATTTGATCTTATTACAGTGTCTTCGCTTATAGTTGGTACATTTACTCAACGTTATGCAACTTCGTAAAGTCACCTTGGGATTATATTTATTCCAGAACTCCTGAAATGGTCGTTTATCGAGTCTGTTCAGCGGAACATCACAGGCATCAGCATTAAGAGTCGCAAATGTTATAGTACATGTACTGGACTCTCTTAAACCGACATTTCCACTGTTACTAGATGGGAAGAGACTGAGTGTACTGGCGCTGGAGACCTTATAAAAATTTAACCTGTCAACAAGTCAAGTGTTGATGTTTGTGACCGATGATGCCGCGACAATGCGTTTAGTAGGCCGTTCTCTTCAAGAACACGGTTGTAGGTTGGTACATGTGAGGTGTGTCTGTGTCTTTTTAAGGTAGTTATGTCAACACCAGCGTCTACTAACAATGTTGTCAAAGACCGACGAAAGCAGTGTCTAGAGTATTAAGAAGAATTTGGCAATTTTAAATAATTGGCAAGTTTGTCAGGACTTTTTCCGAACATATAATACCTACGGGTTGTTTTCTGCACTTACCATTATTGTAAAATAAAAACAGTCGATTGGTAATTGCATCTGCAGGCCTCAGAGCTACACACTTTCCATAAATTTGCAGAAAATCTAGTCCTTCATCAGTAGGTCACTGTGAATTGTCTTTGAATTTTAGTCTTCAAAACAGGTATTTTTATAATTAACATTGATTGCATATCTGGTACATCTTGTAATGACATATTCTTTAATTCTTCACGGCGCGCGGCGGCGGCAGCCCCTGCTATTCTTATTATCATTGCAATCTACGCAGATGTTTCATCTGGAGCTTCTTTTAAAGATAAAATTTCTTGACTGTTAAATATCTGGGACTTTTTCGCATCGTACGTATCAAATTTTTCATATGCTATTAGATATCGATTTCTTGACTTCTCTGGTAACAAATTAAGCATAGCTTTGTTCTCTTCGTCTTCTATATCATTGGGAATGTCCATTTTACCATTTTTATTGATAAGAAATATTTTTTTTACAAATTATAGAATAAGAAATATGGCGCCAACTGACAACATAGTTTGTTTACTATTAAGTCTATTTATGCTTCCATAGAAACTGACTTCTTTAAGCAATTAAAGACACCGTATATGTAGGTACTTCATAAAAAATGATGAAAATGACATTAAACATCAAACTATGTTAAAAAAATAGATCACTGATTTTCACACACATAAGAATTTCCTTGGGTATGCAGGTGTAGAAAAAATAATGTGTATAACTCGTGATGAAAGACTTTTGTCTCAGGCTGCAACCATCCTTTTAGTTCGACAAACTTGTTATACAAATAACTATTGTTGGAAAGTTACTTATTACTTGAATGATCTTATATAATATGGATTCAGAACTTTTTCCATGTTAATGTGTATTATTTAGGAGTTTTCGATTTTCGATTGCGGTGTCGGTTTCTTTTCACCTCTGCATTCTAACCTAACTAACCTGCAAGCCCTTACAAGTCACTAAAAACATAAGCTATAACATTTTTATACTCTAGGTTTCGAATTAAAGAAGCTACACCCTTGTGAACAAAGCTCTTGCTATCCAGCAACTGGTAACTTATTGATAGGTAGAGAGAGTCAACTGTATTCTTCTTCGACATGTGGATTACATGGCCAACAACGTTATTGCATAGTTTCTCATTTGGACGAGGAGAGAAAAAAATGCTTTTGGTGCGATTCCCGACCATCGGTCAAACCAAATCCGTTATATAACCACAATATTAGTAATATTGTTTACCGTATGTATCCTGGGTAAGTGTTCATTCAGCACAGAGATTAAAAAATATTTCATAATTTTAAAAATAAAAAAGTGGTTAGCTTATTAAATCAATGATTGTTGCCATTCTTTTTTGCTTTTGTTTTTTTTAGGACCCGTCAAAGATCGTGGTGGCAATCAGAAAACGGAAAAGAGAAGGTTTATATTCAACTCGATTTAGAAGCAGAATTTCACTTTACTCATTTGATAATCACTTTCAAAACGTTCAGGCCTGCCGCCATGTTGATAGAAAGATCATATGATTTTAACCAGAATTGGCAGGTAAATAAAAACTATAATTAAAACTACTTATAAAAAATATATTAACTGTAAAACAACTAAGAACTGTTTATTGTGGACTTATTCAATCACAATTAAGTTACGGAATTCAAGCGGGGAGAGGGGTAAATGATACAAATCTAGATCCTCTTGAAAAATTCCAAAAAAAATTTCTAAAAATTAATTTTAAAAATATTACTATTATTCAACCGACATTTTATATAATGAATTAGATTTATTAACCATAAGAAAATTATTCTGCAAAGCTTTAATAATTATAATAAGCTATGTAAAAATATCTAGACAGAATGATTTATCCCTTCCTTATAATAAACTGTACCAGAAATATAGAGGAAAAAACGATAGGACAGAAAAGTTTTATATATCTAGCTCCACGAATATATAACTCTGGCCGACACAATTTTTCTAACGTAGTTCACACTACTGTTTTTATATTGTTAATACCTACCTATTAACTGAAAAAATATCCAACCAGTCCTAATACGTACAATTTTTGTGCGAATGCAATGGACCCTATTATATTGCCTGGTAATAAATTTTATGATGGGTCGGCAATAATAATAATAATAATAATAAATTTATTCACCATCAGACCAACATACATGAAGGTATCGGTATCGTCAATCAAGTTTACAAAGCTGTAGTCTAAAAGTATCTTAAAATTAAGTTAAACACAATAAAAATCTAAAATACCGTTTACAACAAATTCTAAAATTAATAATTTAAATGAATTTACTTAAAATGCATATTATCATTCAAAAGAATATTGTATAAATTCATCTACAGTATAAAACATATGATTGAGCAACAATTTTTTTTACATCTCTCTTAAAATGTTTGATGTTATTGATTTCTTTAATGTGTGCAGGAAGCTTATTATATAGTTTTGCTCCAACAAATTTTAGCAAGGTAAAGTAAGGTGGGACATTTTCAGTATCAGTCTTGTTTTGACCTTCCAAGTGCCCAATTGTGTCTGTTAGAAAGTGTTTTCGTTTGTTTACATAACTCTGTTACAACAAAAATGTCCAGTCAACTGCGCCGAAGTTGCAAAACCTCACCTGACAAATTTTGTTATATTTATGGAGAATTTCTTTTGAAGTCACAAACGACGCCATTTTCTAAAAATATGAACGTTTTAGTCAGAGATCAAGACAAGCAATGGGCTCCCCACGTTTGTTGTGTAAGTTCTAGCGTGTCATTAGTGCAACGGATAAAAGGGAAAAGAAAAAGCATGCCTTTTGCGGTTCCAATGGTATGGCGAGAACCCACCAATGATTTCGATGATTGCTATTTTTGTGTAACATTGCCATCAGCTCTAAGGCCTGTTCCTCACAATGCATCAGACTTACCAGTGTCAACTACGCCTTTAGATTGGCAAAATATTGTTTTGGGAGGTAATCGAAATAGTAACGACTCCTCACACAGCCCAGACCAGTGTGCCGATCGTTTGTATATTCCAGAATGTTTTAGTGACTTAATTGCTCAAAATTAATGATTTGTTACGTGACTTGGGGCTGTCAAAACAACAAGCAAAACTTCTTGGTTCCCGACTTAAAGAGTGCAACTTACTGGCTAAAGAAACAAAGATTACGACATTCAGAAAAAGAAATGTAACATTTTTCAGATTTTGTAATATGGAAAATTCACTGTGCGCGTGTATATTGATGGTTTAATGCAGGAACTTAATATCGAGCATTCCTCTTCTGAATTGCGCTCATTCATAGACTTCTCCAAATACTACATAATGGAAATTTAAAATCATCTATACTAATTGCTCATTCAGTAACAATGAAAGAGGATCATGATAGCATGAGCACCATTTTAAATAAAATTAATTACAACGAATAAAAATGGCAAATATGTGGGGATTAAAAGTAATAACAATTCTAGTAGGGCTTTTGGGAGGCTTTACAAAATATTTATGTCTTCTTTGTGAGACAGTCGTGGAGTAAAAGATCATTATGTGAAAAGAATTTGGCTGGAAAGGAAAGAATTTGAACCAGGAACTAATAATGTTAAATATGTGCGCCTTGTAGTTCCTAAAAATGTTCTTTTGCCACCTCTTCATGTTAAACTTAGGCTAATGAAAAATTTTGTTGAGGCTGTGAATAAAAAGAAAGAGGGTGAAGGATTTTAATACTTAAGAGAACTTTTTTCCCAATTGAGGCCAAACTTAAAGAAGGCATTTTTATTGGTCCTCAAATTAGCAAATTGCTCGACGATGCAGATTTTAAAGGAACACTCAACAGACAGGAACTCAGCTTGGAGTTCATTTGTAAGCGTATTCAGGGGATTTTTAGGGAACAAGAAGGATGAGAACTACAAGCAACTAGTAATTGAATTTTTAGATTCATACCAAACGCTTGGTTGCCGTAATCCACTTTCTGCATTCACATTTAAATTGTCTTCCTGAAAATTTGGGTGCGGTAAGCGACGAGCAAGGAGAAAGATTTCATCAAGATATTAGAACAATGGAAATTTGTTATCAAGGACGATGGGATCCAGCCATAATAGCTATTACTATTGGTTCTTAAAGCGAGATGATTTGAAAAAGAAAAAAAAATTCAGCATATGTTTTCCAAAAATCATTCTCTATCTTTTGTAGATATATCTATTTAAGCCTAATATGTCATATACATTCAGTGGGATATGCTATTCAGATACATGTTACAAAAAGATATTTTTTTTGTCCGCAAGCGTAATATGCCAGCTTTTTGCAAAAAATTGACAAAAAAAAATTAAATATGAAATTGATAAATGGCATAAAACTTAACCATTTCAAGTACTGCACTATTTTATTGATTGATACTGGTGCGCTTCCTATTGTTTAAAAATTGCAGTATCTATCTTAAAAAAAAGGAAAAGTATATTGATACAAATTTGATACTTCACTGATTAAATGATACTCCCAATGCTATAAATTAATACCATATTTTTTCCATAAATGTAAATAAAAAAATATAACTTTCACACTCACTTGATAAATTTTAATTATTATATTCTCACTTCTATTGCCAATTTAATTCAAAAGTAGTAGGATATAGATAATATTTCATTTAAGTATATAATAGAAGTAACATTCGGATATATGTGTATTTATAATTATGTATATAAAAGCGATATAGCACTCACGTTCAGTTCCTATAACTATGTGAGGTTTATCCTAGGTTTATTATTTTTATGTTATCATAAGTTAATAATGTATAATCCTTTATGATAAAACTAAAATAAATTACGATGTATCATTGTAAATCGACTTACGATGTATGTTTTGGAAAAAAAAACATTATTGTTATTATTATTATTATTACTTACATTTAGAGAAATATTTATTAGGTTTACAGGTATTTCGCCCACAATTGCACGGAAAGTTTCCCAGGAGTCAGAGAAGGCACTGCAAGAAATTTGAGTGATATAGTATGCGAATCGCGATATTCAGGGGTAGCACCATCGACTGATGGCGAAATTATTTATAGGGTGCTACCTCCGAATGTACCAATTGATAACCCTTATTCTGAACAAGTACAAGGCTTGTTAAAAATTACAAATTTGAGAATAAATTTTACAAAACTGCACACGCTTGGAGATGATCTTCTAGATAGACGCGAAGAAATTCAAGTAAGTCAATTTTGATTTAAACTAGACCGGACTCATTCTACATGCGCAAATAAACTTATAATTACTGATTAGACTTAGGGAAAGAAAGATGTCATGACGTAAATAACAGAAGCGGACAAGCAGAAATACAAGTTTTTCTTCATAAAATTTTCCATTTATAATGAAACAAAACCTTACCTTGTAAACTTGCTTATAAACTATTTTGTGGTTTATTTGAAAAGAGTGCAGATATAAAGTAATTCCATCTAACACTAACACTAGCAGTTTTACTGTTTTTTAAGGCAGCTGAACATTCTGACTAGCATATTAACACTGTAAAATTGTTATTAACAGTAGATGTCCGTTGGTTTCCCTTACAAAGGCTGAGCGGAGCGAGGAGCGGAGATAATACAGTACAGTACAGTACAGTTTCATTTCATTCACTGTTATCTGCGATATGATAATAATAACAGTATATCATTCAAATGGGATGGATTTAAACGGCATCTTCGGTCGGAAAATATTCGTAAATAGATTGTAAATAGAAAACGAGCATTCAGTGTCTACAAATGTTATGGGGTCATATCGAAATATTGCATGTTTATGTAGGGACGATTCGTGGATTCCGGGGACAGCAAAATCCACTTCTCTTTGCGTAAAAGTTTTGCAAAGCACGAAAGTATACGGAAACCTGGATTTACCTCTAAAACATTTTCTAATTTTTCTTTTACGCGTTCTGCAAATTCTTCTGTTAGCAATAAAATGTATTGCCGTAAATCGTACACCACAATCATTTCATCTGATAGGGAAAACTTGTCGGTCTGGGGAAAGAAGTTGTAAATTTCTTCCAAACATCCTTGAACAGTTGGATACATGACGGCCTCTTGAGCATTGGCGATTGCCACAGCTTGATTGGAATCCTACTGTTGAATCATCCGTTTCACCTCGTACAAATAGATAAAATAATACGTCGCGGCCTCAGTTCAGATATCCCACCGTGTCACAACAAATTCTGATGGCGGAATTGCGTCTAGAAGAATTTCCCAATTTTTTTTTTTTACACTCAAAATGAGTACGTCCACGTTGAGATAACACCTTAACTGTTTCTGTGACTCGACGTAAAACGTGCGCAAGGCAAGTTACATGAACGCATTTGTACGTTGCTTTTAATATTCACCCAGTCGGTCTCATGTACGCTGCGGCAACCGTAATAATTAATAAAAAAATTTCTTCATTTTTCTCGTAACCGTCCCCCCATAATAGTTTTAAACTGTCACTTATAAGAGAGGTCACAATGTTTGCATTTGCACGTTCCTATTCTTTTAAAGCTATCAAATATTGTCTCGTGGCATGTAGTTTCTCCAAAGCCTGCACCAATACGTTGACAATTTTCGCTCCACATTTGTTGGTTTTCTCATCGACACTAACCCAAATGTATTTGTTTTCGAGTTCGAAGCAAATATTGCAGAAAATATTTTTAGCTACCTCTGGCAAATACTTTTTTCTGAACTAGGCAACTGCATTTCCGCATATTGCCCTCCTACACACTTCTATAAATTCCCTAAATATAGGATTGCTTAATTAGTTCCATGGAATGTTACCCCACCAGAAATTGTAGTAAGTCTATGTTGAACCGATTTTATTTGTCTCCGCCCGTCAATGTTTGGTGTCTTGTCGCAACGGATTCATGAGTATATGTAAGTCTAACCTCACAAACTTTACAGCTCCACACCATTAAAAGATAAATCTAGATAATCGCCAATCCGTGACTTAATTGTATCTGAACATGGGGACTGCCTCGCCATCTTTTACGTCCACTAACTTACTGAAATTAATATGGGGTAATCGTCTTTATATTCGCCATACATATAACAGATCTCTATCTAGAGAGCTCGAGCTGAACAAACTATATACTGCACTCTACAGAGAGCAACGATGTAAACAAAGTAATCCCCTCATACTCTCTCCCACTAAATAAAAGGTTAATAGCAGATAGTCTTTGTTTACGGACGCAAAAAGATATTCGCCTTTCGACACTACATAGATAAATAATATAATTCTCGGCCGCTCATCGATGCCAATATAATTGTCGGTGGTTGACGACTGCTAATCCGTACGGGGTTTACATCCAAAACATTAATTAAATAATGTGTTACTATACTGTCAAAAATTACAATTTAATTTATTACTATTATATGATGCGTTCTTCGGAATAGTATGAGGTTTAAAAATCCATCTCTGGGATGACATCCAAACTCCCTAAGTATACTTATGATATGCCTTTAAAGTAGGGCGCTAAATTAACATTTCATTATACAACTTTTTTATTATTTTGCGTAATTACATTTGCTGTTTATATTAGGAAAAATATTACTATGCTATTACCGACATGGTTGTTCGCGGTTCGTGTTCGTGCTACGGACACGCCAACCGCTGTTTACCCATGCCAGGAATCGATCCCAAAACCGACATGGTTCATGGTAGATGTGAATGTACTCATAATACAAAAGGTAGAAACTGTGAGAAATGTGAGGATTTCTTCAATGACTTACCATGGAGACCTGCCATTGGAAAACAAACAAACGCATGCAAAAGTATATGTTACCTAGTTGTATTTACACGTTTCTTATAATATTCGTTTTAGGGTGTAACTGTAATAATCACGCTACAAGCTGCCATTTTGACGCAGCTTTATATGAAGCCACAGGGCATGTAAGTGGGGGAGTTTGCGATGGGTGCCAACACAACACCATGGGTCCGAATTGTGAACAGTGCAAGCCGTTCTATTATATAGATCCACAAAGAGACATTCAGGATCCTGAGGTGTGCAGGCGTAAGTATTTAACAAACATCTTGCTGATTGACAAATAATTTCTACTTTTTTTAAAAGCCTGTGACTGTGATCCTCATGGCTCTTTAGATGGAGGGATTTGCGATTCCGTCACAGACCCGGTTAATAGTTTGGTAGCTGGAAGTTGTCATTGTAAAACCAACGTTGAAGGGCGGCGATGTGATATTTGTAAAAATGGTTTTTGGAATTTCACCGATGTTAATCAAGATGGTTGTCAAGAATGTACTTGTAATACATTTGGAACCATTGACAATCAAGGTTGTAATGTATACACGGGAGAGTGTACCTGTAAACGATATGTTACAGGAAGAGACTGTAACCAGTGTTTACTGGAGTATTGGGGTCTTTCAGATAAAAAAAGATGGTTGCCAACCTTGTGACTGTGATCCTGGTGGTTCATATGATAACTTCTGTGACGTAATAACTGGACAGTGTAAATGTAGGGAGCACATGACGGGCAGAAACTGTGATATTCCTAAACAGCAATATTTCACCGCTAGCTTAGATTTCTTGCTTTATGAAGCTGAAGCATCGAAATCTTCTGGACAAGTAGTTATTAGAGAACCATACAGAGATGGGCGAGAAGATACATGGACTGGTACTGGATTTGTAAAAGCATTTGAAGGAGGTTTTCTTGAGTTTATCGTCGGTGAGATTAAAACCTCCATGGATTATGATATTGTTATTAGATATGAACCACTTTTGACTGAAAGCTGGGAAGACGTTCTTGTCACTGTGAGAAGACCAGATTATGATCAATTAGATCCTAATGGCCCTTGTACCCAAATTAATCCAGAGGATGATATAAAACATGCCAGTTTGCCAGCCAATAGTAGAAGTGTTACTGTTTATCCACCTGCTTGTTTAGAGGCTGGCAAAATATATAAAATTAGGCTTGATTTCAGAAAATCTTCCTTCGATAAAGAAACTCCTTCAGCGTCAGTTTTAATTGACTCTATTGTTCTGATACCCAGAATAGACAATATACCTTGGTTCCATGGTTCTACACCAGGCGAATCTAGAAGAAAGGAATTTGAAAGGTACCAGTGTTCTAATCCTTCGTATTTTGGAAGAGGTGGCAAAATTCCAGAAATTTGTAAAAAATATCATGCGAGTATTGGAGCTTATGTATTTAATGGCGCTTTCTGTAAGTATTTTCCGTTCAAATAACAATTAATATTTAATAATGTAACCCTTTATTCCAGCATGTCAGTGTGATCCCACTGGTTCTGTTAGTAAGCTTTGCGACTCCAGTGGTGGTCATTGTACTTGTAAACCAAATGTTCTCGGAAGACGATGCGATCGTTGTGCATCAGGTACTTACGATTTTGGCCCAGAAGGTTGCAGGTCTTGTGATTGTAACAGTATTGGTGCTTTGGATAATTTCTGTAACGCCACAACAGGCCAGTGTAAATGTCGAGCAAACACGTATGGTAGAGAATGTGATCAGTGTCGTACAGGCTTTTGGAGATTCCCTAATTGTGAAAGATGTGATTGCAATGGACATGCGGATATTTGCGAAGCCAAAACCGGTGTTTGTATTAATTGCAGAGACAATACCCAAGGCGACCACTGTGATTTTTGTATTGACAGTTACTATGGAGATCCAAGAATTAATGTCGATATCCCGTGCAGACCCTGTCCCTGCCCTGGACCATTAGGCTCAAACCATTCCTATGCGGAACGATGTGCATTAGACCCAACAACAAAAGACGTTATTTGTGAGTGCCAAGAAGGGTACTCAGGCGCTAGATGCGATGTTTGCTCAGATAATTACTATGGAAACCCAGAAATACCTGGAGGTTCATGCAGACCATGTGAATGTAATGATAAAGTCGATTTATTGGCACCAGGAAATTGCGATCCACATACTGGAAAATGTCTGAAATGTTTATATGAGACTACAGGCGATCATTGTGAGGTTTGTAGATCAGGTTACTTTAGATTTGCTGAAGACAGGCCATGTGAGGAATGTGTATGTCATATTCTGGGTACAAACAGCAGTGCAGGACATTGCGATCCCTCCAGTGGGCAATGTCATTGCTTACCAAATGTATCAGGACTAAGATGTGATGAATGTATACCCAACCATTGGAAAATTGCTAGTGGGGAAGGTTGTGAGGCTTGTGCTTGTGATCCATTGGGCTCTCTTAGTCCTCAGTGCAATGAGGTAAGATAATTTAGGGCACTTTTGCTGTGTACAGTATGTGTATTGAAGCATTAGACATAGTACATTGAAGGAAGACTAAAAACTACAGCTAGATGGAAAATGAATTCTCCGCTATCTTAATGCTTACGATGACGAGCGACGTCTTGTCTGCTTCTGGTTTACATAGTAACGTTGTTATTTAGGAGACCCATGTCTAATAATTCAGTACACAACCTGTATATATTTTTTAATATTTGGTCAGTGAAAATCATGTTCCGCAATTTGTAGTTTGATGGACAATGCCAATGTAAGCCAGGCTTTGGTGGAAGGCAATGTAATGAATGTATGCCTAGATTTTATGGCGATCCAAAAAAACAATGCCTGCGTAAGTTTCTTATATTTTAAAAAAATACATACTAGGACGTTTACTGTATTGTGTTGTATTTATTCTTTACAGAATGTGAATGTGACCACTTGGGGGCTAGAACTGAACAATGTAACATGCAGACTGGAGCTTGCGTTTGTTTATCTGGTGTTGGAGGTTATAAGTGTGATCGTTGTGACAGAGCCTATATTGGAAATGTTCCAGATTGTATTCCCTGTGGAGAGTGTTTTGATAATTGGGACAGAATATTGCAAGAAACTAAAAGTATTTGTTTGTGTTCAAATATTATTTTTGTTTAGTTATTATGCATTTTTTAGATCATACTTTGGAAATTATTGAGAGAGCCGGTGATATAAAAAAAGTTGGAGCTACCGGAGCATACACCAAAGAGTTTGATGAAATGCAGGGTCAGCTGGATGAAATTGAACAACTCCTAAATAATATTGACGACGTGGATATCGATGCCATAGAAGCTGAATTGCAGGTATTGCGAGACAACATAAATAAAACTGAAAACGAAAAAATTGAACAAATTGGATAACGAATTGGATGATAATAAACAAATAATACTATTAAAAGAGGTTAAATTGAAATCTTTAAATGAAAGTTTAAATGAACTGAAGAACAAAATTAAAGATTTGGAAAATAACGGGACTAAACTGCAGGAAGCAAACGTACAAGGCGCGCTGACACTTATAAATAACGCAAAAGAAAAGGCTGATCGTGCTTCGCAAAAAGCGGACAATTCACAGGTAATACTATAAACTAAAAATTTACGTAAGTATGCATATTTATATCTAAACTTTAAATTTTAGGACGATATTAAATATGCTGATACGCAATGTAAAGCTACAGAAACATTCATAAATGTAACAGAAAAAGTGTATAAAAAACAGTCTGAGGATAACTCAAATGAGTTGGGCAATATAACGAAAAAAAATAAATGAATTGAAAAGACAAATTCCAGAGTTAAACCATTTAGTTTGTGATGGAACAGGAGATCCATGTGATTCTATTTGTGGTGGAGCTGGCTGTCAAAGCTGCGGTAACTCAATATCTTGCGCAAATGGAGCCAAGCAACAAGCTGAAACTGCCATACTTAACGCAAATGATACCGAAATCGCCTTAAGAAACAAAGAAGCTTTAGCCAACGATTTAATTAGAAACGTAAGTTTGTAATTTCTTGCTGATCTGGCTTACAAAGATATGTTATTGATTGGTACAGGTGAAGATTTGAACCTAACGAAATTATTATTTGCTAATCGAGCTCAAACTTATATTCATAGGTTTATGTGATATAACAAGTCACACAATTTACGTTGTTTTTTTATTACCATTTTATTATAATATTACATTACTGCAGTTTCGGCCCTTAATGTACCATTTTCAAATGATTCTGGAAAGAATGAATAAACAAAACCAATTAAAGTATATTTATACTAAAAACTATTTATGACTATATACTACCTGCGTTAGAGATGGGAAATTTTAAATTCCGATGTATGAGTGCCAATTAGGTTGACAAATAAGGGTGGTGGATAAGTAAATTGTGTTTTCTTGTTATATCATCATGATTGATTATCAAAGTTTATATATTTTAGGTGTCCCAAATAAATACAAATGAAACAAGAAATTTAGCACAAGAGACTTTTGACAAAATATTTGATGAATTGAACAAAGCCAATAATTCATTAAAAGAAGTAACTGACATGAGGAACGAGATGCGCGATTTCTTGGGCCAGAATAATACTAAACCAGAAGATATTAAGAAATTAGCAGAAGAGGTAACAACTTTAAGATGAGTCATGATTGATGAATTTAATATTAAAATTTGTCACATTTACAGATTCTTGAGAAAAACGTGCAAAAAACACCTGAAGAAGTAAAAGAGTTAGCGGACAATATCAAAAATGCTGTGGATCGTCTTACAAATACCGACTACATCATAGAGGCTACAAAAAATGATTTAGCTAAAGTAAATCAATTGCGAGAACATGCCATATACGCGAAGTATGTAGAAAATAAAAATCACTTTCAACTTTAATAATCAACTTAAATTTTCAGATCAAATGCGACAAAATTATTAACAGAAGCTGAAGATGTAAATAGTTCCTTAAATAAAACTGAAGATGCACAAATGGAGGCAGAGGACGCTATTGAACAAGCCTGGGAGGATTACCGAACAGTGGAAAAATTATTAAATCAGGTATAATTAATATAAAGTGATTTATAAATCTCTTTATTTATCTATACTTTTATTAATTTTCTTAGATTGGTAATGATACTGAAAATGCACAAGGTACAACTGGAAATATCGATAAGCACATTGTCATTCTTAAAGAGAAATTAACGGACCTTCAAAGAAACATAACTGATAACGGTAATTTTGCCAATCGTGTTATAGAAGAATCTATAAACATTGTGAAGAATGCTCAGAAAACAAAAAATGACTCTATTGTACTTGAGGATACATACAGAACTGCTAGAAATAAATTAGAACAAAAATTGAACTCGGTTAAGGCCACCAATGAACGCGCGAATGAATTGTCTTCTAAGGCATTGAATTTGGTTGCTAAAGTGACAACAACTCAAGAAGACATTCAAAAATTGGAAGATAGCAGTCAGGGTGATGATTTAGAAGCCCTCGAAAGACAGTTGAAAGTATTAATAGAAAAAATGAATGAATATACTATGACGCTGGAGAATAGAGTACAATATTATAAAACGTGTAATTAAATTTTTTTGAGAACATGTAATATTCAAACATTTAAAATACAAACTTAGAAATTAACAATATTTTTTTTATTCTTCAGTTAATAAATAGGGTGCTTGTACATATATTTTAAGTATTTTATATGATTTTATAATATTGCTGTGATCTCAAAAAATATTTAATAAATTCGAGTGACCTAGTTCAACCCACGGCATAAGGCAATATACCAAAACTCTATTAATATATTAAAATTTTTAATATACACATAAGATAAGCGTTTTAATAATTTTTTGTTGTAAATTGATGTTTTTATGTAAGTCAAGATCACAAATGTACTTCTGTAAATAAATAATTTATTTCTATTTTTTTTTTTATTATTCGATCCATTATCATACAATAAACTAAACATATATACAGGCTGTTTACGATCCTGGAAATTGGAATTTATTTTTAATGGGAGGTAGGACTTGATAAATTAAATCGATTGCTAAAAATTTACCTAAAAATTCCTTAGAAGTGGCAGAAAAAAATGTTTTGTTTTTAAATAATACACAAAATTGTTTGAGTACCACTGACGTATTGGATTTTGTACAGCCATGTGCAAAACTTATGGCAGGATTGGACATGCACTTTTTGATTATGAAATGTCAGTTATTATTTTCTAATTTCTTTATTTCTTTTATGCACTATACGATTTATTATATCAAGATGTACTTATCTCCAAAAAATAATACCCAAGATCGTATACACCCTGTGTATATAAACAGGGAAGGCCAACTATCTGAAATTCTTCTCTTACAGTCTTATTTGACGAAATACAAAGATTCGTTTTATACAAAATGGTTTTTAATTTTATCCGCATGAGTCCCTATGTTGACAATCCAATTAGAAAGGAGACTTAATTTTAAAAATTAATTTACATCATCGATTTGTTCCCTGAAAATAGATAATCATTGATTATCCAGATATTTACATTATTTAGATTACTCTGAAGGTGGAGGCAATCATTAAAACTGTTAACAGAGTAAATTTTTAAATCATCGGCATAAAGGAGGCAATTCACGTACAAAACGTTTAAAATATCATTTATAAAAATTATGAATAACAAGGGTCCAAGGATGGACCCTTGGGGGATACCTGATGTTGCTAAGTATTCAACAGACTTGAACCCATTAAATATTACACATTGAGTCCTATTATGTAGGTACGACTTGAAAAATGTAATTAAATGATCAGATAAACCAAAGTTACTCAGTTTATGAAGTAGTATATTGTAGTCAAGTCTGTCAAATGTCTTAGAGAAATCGATGTAGATTACATCTGTTTGTGTCTGATTGTCAATTGCTTCAGCTATAAACTGAGTAACACAAACCAGGTTTGTCACTGTGCAGCATCCTTTTACAAAACCATGTTGAAATACCGATATTTTGTTGGAAACATGGAAATAAATATAACCATGAAGTAACGTTTCTAAAGCTTTACAGAAATTACATATAATGGAAATTGGTCGAAAATTACTAACTTCAGATTTATCACCTTTTTTGTGTATGGGACAGACTTTCGACTGTTTCCACAAGTCAGGCAACTCACCGTTCATTAAATACATATTAAAAATAATTTTTAGGGGATAAGCCTTAAGTAAGAATGCAGGAACACCGTCTGGGCCGGTTGTCATTTTCGGTTTTATTTTCTTTAAAAAGAGCTAGTATTTCACACTCCTCGAATTCACGTAAGAGCACAGTTGAAGTAGGATAATGATCACTTGACAAATAATTAGAATTGCATGCCGGTGTATAAGATTTACAGAAGAAGTTCGCGAACGCGTTAAGAATGTCATTCGGATCAGTGAATTGCTGCTCATTATAGGACATTTGATTTGAGATGTTAGATGATCTCATCAAACTACCTATATAAGACCAAAACATACTAGGTTCCGTTTTTATGTTATCTTCAAATGTATGAACAAAGTCCTTGAAAGATATGTTTATATCAGACTATCCTTCAATTGAATATTTTTTATTATAAGAGAATTATACCACGGATGATACTTTTTACTCTTGTTAGCCACAAAAAAATTTAAGCACGCAAATATCAAATATAGAATAAAGTTTATCATAGAAATAACCAATCGCATCCTTTACATTAGAGAAAGTTTCAATTTGCCAGTCGATGCTGCACATTAAATTATATAAAACCAGGAAGTTTGCTTTCCGGAAGTTATAGCTACACTTATTATTAATATTGGATGGAAAATTGTTTTTTGAATTGTAACTGACATTCCCCTGAAGGGATATATATAAAGCAGGGTGATGGATATCCTCCTTTACAAATGGATCGGCGGACTGTTCCACAGAACAATTATTGTTGTAGAGATTGACTTATCAAGTAACTTACCATTGTCATTAAATATAAAATTATGCTGTGAAATATTAAGAATATTTAAAAAGTTATTTAATGTAAAAAT
This sequence comes from Rhamnusium bicolor, assembly GCA_029963845.1. Lineage (NCBI taxonomy): Eukaryota > Metazoa > Arthropoda > Insecta > Coleoptera > Cerambycidae > Rhamnusium > Rhamnusium bicolor. The sequence continues at coordinate 1,358,347 of JANEYF010002177.1, read as the reverse complement.
TGTACGATCGACATGAGAGTCTTTAAGATAGGTCGAGTATTTAGATATATTAAAATCACCAATGATAAGTAGGTTTGATCCGTGTAAATAATCAAGCGATTCAATTCCCTTGAATAATTTTTCATACTCCGACACTGCTAACATAGGAGGAACATATATTACAAAAATATATGTTGAAAAACGGTTAGATATAATTTTTATGCCTATAATAAGATCTTATTAGAATCTTGGTGAAATATTATTAGAATCTGATTAAAATCTTATTAGAATCTGAAAAAATCTTGTTAGAATCTGATAAAATCTTACTAGAATCTTATTAAAATCTAATTAGTATTTGAATAAAATCTGATTAAAATCTTATTAGAATCTGATCAAAATCTTATTAGGATTTGAATAAAATCTTATTATAATCTGATTATAAACTTATTAGAATCTTGGTAAAATCTTATTAGAATATTATTAAAATCTTTCTAGAATTTGAATAAATTCTTATTAGAATCTTATAGTAATCTTATTAGAATCTGTTTAAAATCTGATTAGAACATGATTAAAATCTTGTTAGAATCTTAGTAAAATCTAATAAGATTTTACTAAGATTCTAATAAGAATCTGATTCTAATAAGAATCTAATTAATATCTTATTATAATCTGATTAAAATCTTATTAGAATCTGATCAAAATCTTATTAGAATTTGAATAACATCTTATTATAATCTGAATCTTATTAGAATCTTATTAGAATTTTATTAAAATCTGATTAGAATCTTATTAGAATCTGGTTCTAATCTTATTAGAATTTGAAAAATTAACATCTTTTCTTAATCTAACCTAACGTAAAAATCGAAAATAAGGCTAACCTCACGTAAAAATTATGTTAGGTTAACTCTATTTTCCATCTCTACGGGAAGTTTGCTTTATATATTATTATAGAGACATCTGAACTACGTCACCTGCTACTGAATAATTTTTAGTAATTTTATAAACTAGAAAGTAACTATATAAAATTCAGTATTTAAAAATACTTAATTTGGCATTTTAGATTTTATTGGTATAGATAAATTAATGAAATGAAATAACCTTATATTTCATGATAAATCAAAAAGAAAAATTCTCATAAAATTCCTTTATTACTGTGACCGGTTTCGTGAACAAATTAATTACTTCACATCATCAGACACAGGAATGTGAAGTAATTAATTTGTTCACGAAACCGGTCACAGTAATAAAGGAATTTTATGAGAATTTTTCTTTTTGATTTATCATGAACAATTACTCATATGGGATCAACCTACCTACGTTAACCTTATATTTGTTGCATCTTTAACCTACGATGCTGTTAAATTGTCTGCAAAACTCAAGTAGTTTCTTTATAGAGTATCACGTCACATAAATGTAGGGTAATAACCAAATAATGTGCTCAAAGCTCCCGAAGAAATGTTGATGGACTTAATAAATATTTAAATATAAAGCATTTATGGCAGGGTAGCTGATACACCAGTGTATCAGTAAGTTGAAATGGTGACAAATTATTAATTTTATATTCCTAAAATGTAATCTCTTAACCAGTCGCTTACGTTTTAAAGTGAATTCATTTATTTTTAAATAAAGCCTTTCGTAAAGCAATGTTACTGGGTGACATATTTTTCGGGATTGTAGTCTGTTTCACTCTAATTTTTTTTTGTGACTACGCCACTAGTCACTTTTGTTCATCGATATCCCTAATTTATTTTGAAACTTTAAGGTGTTTGATATCACAATAAATGTCAGTTATACAAAAAATAAACTGGAAATTAAATGGCAACTTCTGTACCTCAAAAACGGAGAAGTTACGGAACTAAGTTTCTCGGTAAACTGGTATTATTTCGACCTGTTCTATCGATTTTTGAAGTTTTGCAGAAAAAAATGACTCACTATGTACTTCCATAGTTTTATTAATATATATAAAATGTATTATCACAAATTATTAACTTAAATATAAAAAATAAATTACAGTAATTCTATCTATGTTACAAAATTAACCTAATTTGACACACTGGTAAATGAGCAAATTAGTTATGTTATAAATAATAGAAACTATTCAAGAATTATTTTTATGTCCGTGTATGTTCGTCAATCCAGTCTAAATATTCGGTAACTCTTGTGTATACACCAGGATAGCCAGGTTCTCCACATTTATTTCCAAAAGATACAACACCTACTTGAACCCAACGAGTATCCCAGTGAACCATTAATGGACCTCCAGAATCACCCTGTTAATTTTTTTTAGTTATTCAACCAGTATAAAATTAAGTACATATTATTGAAAATTACCTGACATGCGTCCGTCCCCCCTTCGGAATAACCGGCACAAATAAAGTTCGAAGTAATCGGTTGAAAGTAAGCCTGATTACAATCTTCATTTCGCCAAATGGGCAACACAGCTTGCCTTTGGACTGTACTTTCTTTTCCACCATAGTAAGTAGTACCCCAACCAACAACGGTCGTTTTTCGTCCAGCAAATTTCTCGTTTTTGAGATGTGGAGGGGGTAGACAAATTGGTATGACATATTTGGACTTTCTTGCTGGCCTGTCTAGTTTTAATATGGCTATATCATTGTAAAACCCAATTCTAGAAAATTGTTTATGGGTTCTTATATCTGTAACCTTAAATGTGACTGGTGCTGATGGTTCGTCGTCTCGCTTTAAATCTATGTCTCCCAAACGTACAGTAAACTGACGAGCAGCAAACCTAAAAAAAGCATTTTTTTCATAACTAGTATAAATTTAACTGTCCAAAATTTAGAGCTCATAGCTGTACTTACGGCCTTTGTCGAGAATCTCTCGTACAATGAGCTGCTGTTAGAACGTGTGTGGCTGTTATCAGTGAACCACCACACCAAAATTCAGTTCTTCTAGACCCATGCAAAAATATTGCTGCCATCCATGGCCATCTTCCAGGCAAAGCGTCTTCACCGCCAACCACTCGGAATTTAGCCGATTCTGGTTGACCACATTCTACAAAATTTAAACAATTTGCAATTTATAGTTGAAATAAGAAAAATGCAGTAAGGAATACCATAATTTGGCTTAACTAAATTACTTTGCCAAAATTCTATTGGACATTATTTTTTATCGAAAATTTAATTAAGAAAAAATTCTTAGTACAACACAACAGCTTCACCAAAAACATGTTTTTTTTGTTGCATAAATTAAATAATTTAATAAATTACTTAAAAAAGAATATGATCAAAATCATGTACAACTTCTAGTACTCTCTTGTTTAATTCTATCATGACTGTATTATTATTCGGTTGTTTATTCCTGTTTGGTGTGTAAGTTTTTTTCCAGATTCCAACCCATTAACTCATCATTGCAATATATGTTTAAAATAATTAAGGAATAAGGATCCTTAACAAGCATATTGTTACGTGTTTGCTATCCACACAAACACCTATACTCGTAGCTTCGTTGATTGAAATTCCAGGTAACACTTAATCACTACTTTATTAACTGATTAATAATTAACAACAATAGATTAATTACTGTCTTAACTATAATCACAATTAAACACTTTTCTATCTTATTTCTTCTTTACTCGTTCACTTTCAACTTAAGACTGACTCTCGGCCCACCGTGCGTCTTACTTATACATCCATTCACGCGGTCTAGAACATTCCCGGCCATTCTCGTACAATTTCAGTCTCATCTATTCAGTCTACATACTCCAGTGGCGTAACAATATGGGTCTATTTTGGAATCCGCCACTCTCATGATATGTGCTCGTTGTGCATACGCGACTTGTCCTTAAAATAAATCGACTTTATCTATAAAACAGAGCAGTCTGTTTCAGGGTAGATCCCATAAACTCATCCAACTCTATAAATTGCCTTCTGAGATGTCCACGTCTTAATGCTTCCAGTGACACGCAATCACATAAAACATGAGTGGAGGCTTCTTCATCCAATCTGCACATCCGATAAATAGGACCATATTTCACCTTCATTTTACGAATATGCTGATTTAGAAAACAGTACCCTGTTATGAAGCCTACTATCCATCTCATTCATTCTCTAGTGAGCTTCAGTAGCCGAAAGTTCCTTTACATAGTTCTTTGATTGTCTCATTCCAGAACTTCGAACTCAATGGTTGTTAAACTATGTCATGGCCCAGTTTCGCAGCTCTGATGTATTCAGACTTCTTGGTATGCAAAAAGCTGAACTCTGAGCCAGGAGCTTCTAATATCATCTCTCGTCATTAACTTTAATGCCGCTATGTCCTGGCACTCACTAAGTTTGGCTAAGTTAGCTCACACAACTAAATAAAAAATTTTCGACAATTCAGTATCAGCTTAGACATTACCTTAATCGATCCAAAAGTTCTCAGAGTCACCTGATTGTCGCTACATAAGTAGATAAGGCCCATCCCTTCACTTTACTTTTAAATCCGAGATGAATAATCTGAGAGTGAACCATCATCAGGTGATGGGGACAACAGATATATAGATAAATGAGGATCAAGTGAGGATAATTGTGGATAAAGTGTGGATATTTGCGGATAATTACCCACAATTATCTATAATTTTATCCACAATTATCCTCATCTTATCCTCATTTATCCATATATCTGTTATCCTCGTCACCTGATGATGGCTCACCCTCAGATCATGCACCTCGGACTTAAAAGTAAAGTTTCTTGTTAAAATCATTTTTGGCTAAAATGTAAAAGCACAATTATTTCTTTAAACTAAATTTTTCTTAATAACAATTTCCGATAAAAAAAATGCCTGTCATGACTTGATATATCTATCAAATGCTTAACCTTGTGGATCCACAAAATTATTGATTACAGCTGGAGTGTTACTGGGGATACTTGGAATATTTATTATTGGTGGTTTAATGGCTGCAGAAGAAACGGCTGGTAGTGGGTTGATAGTTGTAGTTGGTTTCTCAGTGTTATAATAAATCGGTGCAAATGTAATTGGACGAATGGTTGTCGTTGAGCTTGTAGTTGTAGTCGTTGAAATACTATTAGTGCTTCGTGGGCAACATACGCCTGGGACAAAGAGGCTTTTGAAGCAGAGAGACTGTCGTAAGTTTCCCAAATTCAATAACAGTTGAGGGCAGTCACTTAAGTCATCGCAGTAACTGAAAAATAAAGAATAGTAAATATGGAATTTTGCAAATGACAAATTTGCATTTTGAATCTCTGACTAGCAAACGTCGCAGTGAGTAGACGGCATGAAGATAAAAACAAATAATAACAACTATGTTGCAGTTTTGTTCATGTTTGTCGACAGTTGAACTGCCAAAGCATTGTTTCGAGTTGATGGATCTGCAGTACATTATACCATGTGTAACAAAAAAATTAATGTTTCACCACACTAACGACGCCAAACGGCATCTTAAATCCAAACATATCAGAACAACCTCCGTATAACATGTTTCTTTACGATTTGTGCATATTGTTTTATTTACTACATTTATAGTGGGAACTCTTAGAACGCCATGGATTAAAACATTCTCGAAAAAACTATTATGAGAAGTACATGCTCGCATGGTCACTACCCTCAAGTTCGTATTTGCGCAAAAATATATTTCTATAGTGTATAATAATGTTATGGAAAATATCACGGAGGACGCGAAAAATCAGTACGTGTGGATTTGTGTTAACGAAACCATGGATTTTAAGGAGCATGAAATCATTAATGTATTATGCGTATTTTAAGTGCTACTCAGAGTACACCTCCACTATTAATATATAGTAAAGGTGTTGCAAACCAATGGCGAACGGTTGAGGAAATAGTGGCAAATACTTTGTGTAATATTGGTGTTAAAAGTAAAAATATTTTACATCTGGTACAAGTAGTATTAGACGCAGCGGCATATATGTGTAAAGCTGCCGGAATTATACGATCCGCGTATCCCAATATGATTAATGTAACTTATCTGACCCATGCCTTGCATTTCGTAGCCGACGAAGTACGTCACCAATATTCTGCAGCCAATCGTTTAATTAATTACAAGTACAAAGGATGTATTTATAAAAGCCCGTTCGCGGCACCAACAATTTAAGGAGCGCCTTTCTGAATTATTTTTGCCACCACAAGTAGTATGTACTCGGTGGTGCACATGGTTATAAGCTGCGAACATTTTGAAAGCGTAAAACAATTCAAAATTAAATTAAATTTCAAGTACCAGACGGTCGAGCGTAGTTACGTACTATACATGAGCGATTCCAAATTTTAATTAAAGCACTTACGAAATTAGAATGTACTACACTACCTACAGAGGAATCTGTAAATTTTATCCGTAATGTGAATAATTCACTTAGTGGCTTATCGAACCGTCGGCGTCGTGGTGTTGTTAAAATAAAATACACAATGTGTTAACTTCTTTTTCCTATACACACTGATGTATCGACCAAATCGTTCCAACCTGAATACTGTCCACGCAGAACAAATTCTGATAATATTAATCTACACTAATGCCTTGAACACAGTACAGCAGGTTTCATGAAATGTCAATGCAATTAAGGTATGTATTTTAATTGCTCCCTACAAATGATTGTTACCGTGCCGGCCCTGCACGCATGGAAATTGTCCGGTGTCTAAGTCACCTATCATAAATCAATTAACCTTCTACAATTTCGCTTGTTTAGAAAAACCCAAACTGCGCTTTCAAGAATCATTTAATATTTAATGATTATTTAGGTGTATTAAATAATTTCTATTGGTGCTTTAACTTTCTCCTACATATATATCTATAAAATTAACTGACTTTTGAGTTTGCATCATGGACCATGGATATTTTTCCAGTGACACAACACAGTAATTAAATACTATGTAATACTGATAAATAATTCAAATATTAAAATTATTCTTCACAAGAAAACAGTCTCATCAGTACAAATATTACCTTATAGTTGTTACTAACTTGTAATATATATATATATATATATATATATATATATATATATATATATATATATATATATATATATATATATATATATATATATATATATATATATATATATATATATATATATATATATATATATATATATATATCATATATATATATATATATATATATATATATATATATATATATATATATATATATATATATATATATATATATATATATATATATATATATATATATATATATATATATATATATATATATATATATATATATATATATATATATATATATATATATATATATATATATCGTATATTTAAATTAAAATATGAAAGTTAATTAGTGTCGCCACAGATACCAGGTCACTGTTATAATAAGAAAATTTGATGCTGAAGTTAATTAAAAAATGTAACGACTTTTAATTACGTGAAGTGTCAAGAGATCAAACAAAATGAAAACTTGGAACCTTGACATTTTTAAAATTTTTAGGGAATTGTCTAGACGCTCAAAATCGATAACGAAATATCTATTTAATGAGCACATTATCACTAATTGTGATCTGTACTGACTGTATCGTTTGAATAATAAAATATGTCTGATTCTATTTGTTATGTTCAACACAAAAAAATTTAAAACAACGTTTTCTATTTTATAACATAACTATTACCCTTCTAACCCCTCCGGTGTCGTACAGCTTCGGGAATTATCACTGTCCTCTCCATCATCTATTTTCTCATTTTTATTATCATTATCACTTTTTTTATAGTTGTGATTAATATGGCTTGGTTCTTTTTTTCTCTTCAATAACAACAGGCAAGGCTTCTCTTACTAATGGAGCTATTGTATCTGTCACATTTCTTCCTAATACATTTTTGCTAATAGTGTACAAAGCACTCGGTACCTCTGCTGATATTTTGTTACTATTTGATTCTCCTCCACCTCTTGTCATATTTACTAAATATCTTCCTACTGTATTGAGGGCTCCCAAAGTCTCTGTTATTCTGTATATCGTGTCTGGTTTAAAATGTCTTCCAGATTCAATTTCGTCGTTGTATTTATTTGGTGAGTACCGTCTGTCTATGTTTCTAGGTTGTGGTATTTTTACCCAAGTTGGTGATTCATGTGCAGAATCCAGCCACGGTTCGTAGTATTCTCTTGGTGAATATTCATATGAAAGGGGAAATAGAAAGCAGAGTATACATATTCGTCCTAAAAACAACAAAACTTATTTAGTATAAAACTTTTATTTAATGGTATATCGCGGTTAACTTCTGTCACGGAAAGTTTCTTCAGAACAAAAAATTATGTTACTTTTATGGTGCGTATAGACATGTAACATAACATAATAACGTAACTCCGTCAAGACGGCACTCCGTAAAAGTGCGTGTCTAGACATGCATCAGAACATTGTAAAGCAACTCTGTCGCGTAACAAATTTCTGTTACACGACCGTGCTACGGTAGGGTCATTGTCATATCGTAACGCAACATCGCATCGCCGCGTATCACGGTCGCGAACATTTTGCCGTTCCAATTTTCAATCCTTTTTAGTCTCATCCAAACACGCAATGAGAGGCGTGACATCGTAGAGTAACATTTCTTTGATCCAGCGCTAGAAAACTGACAATCGATGAAGCGCGGTCATGTTGCGATACACTGTTGTAGTGTGCCGTCAATACCAACGCGACTTTGTTACGCGACGGAGTTGCGTTACTTTATTCTGTTGCACGTCTGGACGAACTTCTTTAGCGTATAGAGATGAAACAGAATATAGTAACGTAACTCCGTCGCGTATCGCATTATGTTCGCACACATGATACTCGACAATGTTTTTTGCACATAGAATTTCATCATACCGTATCTTCGACGTGCAACAGAAAATTGTTACGTGACGGAGTTGCATTATAATGTTCTGTTATAAGGATGGGCGCGTGACGTGATTTTCATCGTGTCATGACATAACACGACATGTACGTGTAATATAAAAGCTGTAAAACACGAACATTTTCGTCAGTGTGCGTGCGACTCATCGTGTAACACCAATCCCATATGCAATGCATTTTTCCCGTTCAAACTTGTGGTCAATTCTTGTTGAGTTATTCTGTTACGAGATTACGATTACGTCGCGACCAAATTTCCTGTGTGGACTGTTATTTAATTATTTATGTAAAGTAACCTTAAGCGAATTTCTCATTACGGTTGCTACGTGATCGAGAATTTTATGTTTAGTGCGTGCGTGCGCACGCCTAAGCGTGATTCAGAAATTACTTAAGCATCCATCCTTATTCCGTTGCATGTCTATACGCACCTTTACATGTCTATACCTACCTTTATACATTATTTTTAAAAACAACAAATAAAATCATACGTTGAAATAAGTGCGAATTTTTTCATAATGAACCTTGCGTGGTGTTCATGTTCTAGTTACAATATCTGAAAACATTAAAAAATAGATATTTTTATCTATGGTATTTTACAGAGCCTAATTTACAACAGACTTATAAATTTAATACATATGTATGTGTGCATTAATATGGACTCTGCGAATTTTTCGCGAGAAAAGACAATTAGTAATGTTCAAAATATTAGTTAGATAATATCGCAACTGAAATATTTTATTTATAAACAATAGGCATATACAGGGTGGGTCACTGAAAACGAAACAGGCGCATTTAGGCCCATTTTTCGAAAAACGCTCTAACCCATCGATTTTATTTTCAAGGGGGACACTTTCATTGGCTATTTTCGATCGCGCCACTTCAATCCTTAAACAGTGGTAGAATCCACCACTAAAATTTTAAACGGCGAGGGGGAGTAAGGTAGCATATCGTTTTAAAGATCGTTAAGTTTTCATTACAACGGTATTTTACTTTTTAAATTGGGACTAATAGTTTGCGAGAAAATCCTGATTCTCCTCCAACTATTTATTATTAATTTTATGTATTTCTTTTCAATTTTTCAACATAATTAATATTACATATTTTACTAGAGGAATATTACTCAATTATGCATCTGATAATTTTTTTTACAAATTTTTATTTTATCAAAATTGTATTTAAAAAATTTGTATCATATTGTAATGTTTATGTAACATTTGAGTTCTCAACATGTATAACAGGACTATATAAATATAGAAACAGTGATTAAACTTGTTAACATTACCGCGTCTGTTTCTTCTTGAATAAAATTTTGTTTTACAAATTAATTTTTTTACTTTCTATTTAGTTCGTTTCTGGTTTGTGATGTTTGAAACGTGACGTACACACCACAATGTGGGGAACTCCATAGAATGTTGCGTCAAATCTTGAAGCGGATGTTCATATTTCTTTTCGACGGATAAAGTTCGGTGAAAGTGAAAACGCCACGGTACCACCTTGACACTGTAATACCGTTGATATTGATAGTTATGCACGACAACAAGCGGGATCTTACGTAACAAATAATAGTCTTTAATGTTTTTGTCCAAACCATCCTAAGCTCAGAGTTTCATTTTCATTTTAATTCAGTACATTATGTTAAACGACTTATCATAAAATTAATAAGCACTACTGAACACATAAACAAGACATTGCAGAATTAAATATTGGAAAATGTGTTATAAAACATAATTGTTACTGTATTATTAAATAAACAATTAACACATGGCGCCAAACTGCTTTTATGAAATTCGTGTAACTTAGATAGGTGTTTTCAGTTTTGTTTGTTTCCTGACCCAACGTTGATGTCTCCCACAAATATCGTGCTTAATAATATTATTTTTTGGCAGTTGTGTCAAGATTTCTATAAATTTTAAATATAATTTTTTTGTTGTTATTGAAAATTCAAAGATGAATTTTTTTACCCTACCATAATACAAAAACCCAATACACTAGAAAATAACACAAAGGCAAACTTATTCTCGCAAACAAACAAACAAATCTTTAGGATCTACGTGAACTCTGATATATCAGAATACAATATTAGTTGTGTAAAAATTCGCTGTGGGCAACGTCCGAATGAAATTAAGGCTGCGTTAGCACGCCCCTATCGCTAGGATTACCAACACACAATTTTAAATCGCTGTTAAAATTTTTCTGTTGATGAGAACAAAAAATGAAAACAAATAATTCATCTTAAATACCATATGGGTTTAATGTACAGGGTGGAGCAATAGTGTGTCCGACTTCGATATCTCGAGTTCTATGATAGCTAGAAACTTGATTTAAAAACATAAGTAAACTAGACATAAAAGTCTATAACCGCAAATTGGTTTCAAATATACAGGGTGAGGCCAAGACGATTCTACAGGGTCAAGTACCATTTTCTTTAATGATATGTCCTGTATTCTTTGAAGCCTCTTTATGGCTTCCTTTCACTCCTGTATTATTATTGACTTTCTCCCAACCACTTGGATGTAACGATTTTTTTTTGTTTAAATTATACTATTTACACGTGTGTATAAAAGGGCTGAGTGTCATCACACAGATGACTCATATTTGTTCTTAAAATCGATAATTGTGACTGTAGTGATTTTTTTTAATATACACTTGTAAATGGCATAATTTTAACAAAAACCGAGTGGTTGGGAGAGAGTCAATAATAATACAGGTTTGGAAGGAGGCCACAAAGAGATTTCAAAAAATGTCATCATATACATGAACAGTTTGTTTTCATTTTTAACAAGCTTTTATTAGCTTCACCTGTATGTATCTATGTATGTATCTATCTAAGTAGAGGTATTTCAAAACCTTATGAGCCTTGAAATGTGCAAACGGCGGAGCTTATTCCGAGCTATAAGTATATTTTGAAAACATTTACTCATCTATCTACCATCTATATACAATGGAAGCTCGGGATGTTTTTAGGAAGTGGTGTAACTGAGCTGACGGCCGGAGTTATGCCTCTGTGCATATGAAGGTGGAAGCTCATAAGGTTTTGAAACACCTCTAACGGAATCTATCAACGTAATTTTCACCAACTTCAAGACGTCTGATTAAATTGAAAGTTTGCACACGTATTAAGGACCGATGACAATACAATAATATGAATGCGTATCGACGCATTTCTCTTAAAATAATTTTTTCTAAGCGGATGTCACAGTTGTGTGATCGGCGCATTCGCCAAAATAACGGAATCCTTTCAACGTAATTTTCACAAACTTCAAGACGTCTGATTAAATTGAAAATTTGCACACGTATTAAGGACCGATGACAATACAATAATTTGAATGCGTATCGACGCATTTCTCTTAAAATATTTTTTTCTAAGCGGATGTCACAGTTGTGTGATCGGCGCATTCGCCAAAATAACGGAATCTTTCAACGTAATTTTCACAAACTTCAAGACGTCTGATTAAATTGAAAATTTGCACACGTATTAAGGACCGGTGACAATACAATAATTTGAATGCGTATCGACGCATTTCTCTTAAAATAATTTTTTCTAAGCGGTTGTCACAGTTGTGTGATCGGCGCATTCGCCAAAATAACGGAATCTTTCAACGTAATTTTCACAAACTTCAAAACATCTGATTAAATTGAAAATTTGCACATATATTAAGGACCGATGACAATACAATAATTTGAATGTGTATCGACGCATTTCTGTTTAAAAAAATTCTAAGCGGATGTCAAAGTTGTGTGATCGGCGCATTCGCCAAAATATCGCATCTATGATAAGTTGGCAGAAAGTTAACCACTAATTGAATGAATACCGTTAGGTTACGAGAACATGAATGAAATAATTTTAGGTCTATTGTCACATATGAAATATTAAAAATCGAGTCTCTTGAAGACTATTACATTTGTTTTCGTTTCATGACTAAAAAATAAAAAATAAGTTATAGTTTAAAAAAAACTAAAAAAACACGCTTTAATAGCAAACCGAACTAAAAAGTAAAAAATAATGTTTAAATATTAAGATTTTGTTCAACAGCGATAGAAAGTCCACTAACTCAATTTGATTAAATGATTTTTAATAAGTTTAAAATAAGAATGGATTGACAAAAAATTCATTTTATTGTAAAAGGCGTGGGGTGCTTTTTTACTATATTTTTATGATAACTCTACTTTTATTAATAGCTACCAATAAAATATTTATAACAATTGATATTAAGCACCCCACACAATAAAATAAATTTTTTGTCAATCCATTCTTATTTTAAACTTATTAAAAATCATTTAATCAAATTGAGTTAGTGGACTTTCTATCGTTGTTGAACAAAATCTTAATATTTAAACATTATTTTTTACTTTTTAGTTCGGTTTGTAACATTAAAGCGTGTCTTTTTTTTAGTTTTTTTAAACTATAATTTATTTTAATATTACTAACAGACAAATTTTGACATCGATTTATATAGATTTAAAATGGATACTTGGTGAAATCACACTGAATTATTCCAGGTATAATGTAAATTTCCTCTGATATTTATTTGGAGAAATAGGAACATTCTCTTAGTTTTAAACTGAACAAAAAAAGATTATGAGGGGGGAGAATTGAAATAAGTAGTGACGCTTTATGGATAAATGCAGGACTACTTCATACACAAGTAAAGATCTAAAATAAAATTTGTTTACATGCCATTGTTTTCATTTAATTCAAATTCCTTGTTAAAGAAAACTCATTTACATTTGAAAAAACTTTCCTTTTACATTAAGAACTTTACAATATAAAAATTTAATTCAAATTAATGGATACGCATTCTTCTTTAAAATTATCGTAACATAATTATTAATTTAAGAAAATTTGTTATATAGTCAAGTTTATGGTAAAATATAAAAACCACAAATATGAATATGAATTATTTCATTTCATGCTTAATGCACAGAACAAATCATTTTCATAAAGGAAGACCGCATATTCAATAGTCATTTAGCGAATATCAGTGGTGGAGTCAGTTCGTATGCGAACACATCAATATTTTCATTTGCAAAAATGATATGCAATACAAAATGGACAATATCTTACTTACTTTTGGCGGGTGATTTTAGTAATGTACAAAATTAGGATGAACGCTGAAAATTTAGCAAACACTATTGCACTACAACAGTTCTAGAGTAAAAGTATATTATTAATAATAATTGTTCTAAGTGATTTGGAGTTAGATTCGGACACCTGTAATTAAAAATCCATTTGTAGTCTGAAAACGACCGTTCCACGTCTATAAACATAATTAAAATATTGACAGTTTAAAATGCTCGATTTTTTTTGCACACAAGATAACTTTTTTGCAGAATTTGCAATAAAGTTCTGTGCCGTTAAACTCTAGTTCAGGGTTGTTTTGTATCCACTGGTCTACGGTATTTCCGTCGAGACATTTTTCACAGTAACACAATAGACCGCCTAAAGTGCATTTAATAGATTTTTTCGTATAGGCGTTCAAAGTGAGAGGTCAATACACTTGAATCACATATACAATAAAATAATATGAAATAAGGTTATTAATTAATTCCTAAAAAAAAATCGTGTACCATTGCATTTCACAATATTTATTTTCATTTTATTAGTTATACGAGATTTGTACGTAAGCCCGTATCTGGAATGACTACCTGAGACGTGGTCTTTATTCATAAATTGTATTGGATGAAATATTACAGAAATCATTTATAGCAATTGCCAAAATTACGTAAACAACGTGAAGATCAAAAGATCTTAAAGATATAACAAAGTAAATATAATAATAAAAACACGTTAAATCCATATTATTTACTCTGAATCAAAACTAAAAAAAATTATTCTGTATTTTGAAATAACAAAAAATATATTTTTTATAAACTATTAGTGAGACTAATTAATTATTTTAATTCTAAATATCTAAAAATAATTAGGTATTAGAAAAAAAATTCTATAAATAAAAATAAAAGGCAGCAGAGTCAATCTAAGATCAATGAAAACTAATTTTAATATGTTCTAGTCATAATTTTGGCAAAACGATAATGGTGATTCAGCATGGCACACTTTTTATATGTCAATTCGTAGGAGTTAAATAGCATCATAATTTTCCATCCATTATAATAACACTTTGTAAATGTGGTTAATAAAAATATACATAGCAACATATTTAGAACGAGAATTAATGTCAGATTCTATGTTGAATTTGGGTTTTATGAATTCTGAAGAACAAAACGCATTGTAAAAGCTACGATGTTTGACATATAAAAAGAAAATGATGTTTTTTCAAAATCAAAAAATAGTATATGGTGCAACAAATATTGAAAATATCACTTTTCACACGAGAGTGACAATGAGAGTCACACGAGTTGCACACTATAGTTTTTCTTCGACTGTATGAAATATACAGTGTATCTAGAATAGTACGCAACAAATGGAAAATTTATTTCTGAGAAAATTTCATTCTTGATAAAAATTAGTGCTTGATATCAAACCTACTTTGAACACATTATATTGAGCTTATCGTATATAGGGTGCGAAAAAATTAAGAAAGTTTTGAATCAAAAAAAAAAAATTATTGTATTTTATAATATTATATTAAGTTCTTAGTTTTATAGATATTTTAATTTTTTTCAGATTATATTTTGTGAAATAGCCCAATAAATATGTAAGAGAGGTAGGGGGTGGGCTCATCTTTTTTATTTACTTTTCAAATCCCGAGCGGCCTTGGCCCGTCCAACCCAACAATTGCTACGGTGTCTTTTACACGTGGATGCTAAGATGGCTCCAGGCGCAAGTGTTCGCAAGGGATAATTATCTATGATTTACGATTAATAAATCTTGTTTGATTTGATTTTTGTAGAAACCGGATAGTTGAACGACTTAGTTTTCAAGAGAATTGAAAGTTGATATTTTGCCTACCAATTTTTTATTTCTCAATCGATTTCAATGACGTATTGATTTTTTTACATTTTTTAGAAAATTTGACACCTTGTTGACACCTGTCATTATGTCAAAATTCATTTTTGACCTCAGATTCGTGATCAGCGACCCAAAAAACCCTTATAGAATTTTTTTCAAAAAAATTATAGAGGTTATAGCAGGGTCGTAGAGAAAAATTGACGCGTCAAAAATATTTGTTTGCAAAATTCGGTTTCAGCGTGTCAAAATATATAGGAAAAGTTGGGTCTGATCTCTAGGTCAGACTTTTTTTTGTAGGCCTGTGTTATTCATTGGGACCTTAAATTTCCTTACAAAAATATAACATTCACGAAAAATGTATTTTTATACCATAACCGTCTTGCAGTCCTGAGTTGAATCCACTGGATTATTTTGTATTGCCATATTTTCTTGACACGAAAATGGTTGATTTTAATTTAATATTACTGAGGAGCTGCGACAAGGCATAACCAAATATTGGGAAGAACTGTCTCAAATTTCAATAGCGCGGGCCATACACAGCTGGAGGAGAGCAATTGTGGCTCTATGAGGAAATCAAATTCAAGGAGTATGATGTGCCAGACTTCATTACCCACTTATTAATTGAAACTTCAGTGTTTGCAACTAATTTTATTTTAATGAATCAATAATATTACATTTGTTTTAAGGAAGAATTTAATTAGTGCCTATCACCTAATTATGGATTTCTGATGAAATGTCGTCTACCATCTCGTCAGGTATTTACCTAAATAAGATTTTTTATAAATTGTTTCTCTAGTTTGTATTGTTGATTGTCATTATTTAAGATGTTGTAGTAGCAATTGACGTATGTACTATTAGAAAATAGGTCTTGCAATTTGACATTTCGATAAAGTGTTCACAATTTCTTAGAGCCAATTGCTTATGTAACATGACCAAGTTTATTGAAATCGGTTGAGAAGTTAGGAAATGGCAGGCAAAATATTCAAATTTGTTCTTGTGTTCTAGATTTTAAAAACAGCAAATATGCCTATTTTGAATTCGCTATATCTCCAAAATCAATAAATCGATTTAACTCATCGTAGTATTAAAATGCAGCGGAAAGTTTATTCTTTCGAAATCTGTCAATAGTTGTCATTTTGACAATTTTCAATTAAAGAGAACAAGCTCAAAGGAAGGCCTAATTTCAATTGCGTCCGCTATCTTCAATTTTAATCTTTCAACAATTTAGACACTTGGACTTTGTAGCCTATTTAATCAACTAACTATTGACACCAAGTTTGTTAAAATCGGCTGAGAAACAAAAGTTTGACAAAAAAATATAAAAAGTACGTTTCCTTTTCCCAACCGGTATATCCATTACCTATTTTTATTTTCTTTCCATTAAACCTAAAACCAGCCTATATTAAAATGTGCATATTAATAAGTGTGAATTGATTACATATGAGAATTCTGATTTGATGACAGTTTCTCACCGGATATCAGGACACGTCAATGTGAATTATTAAAAGATGCAACCGATAATTGTCAGCATTTATTGAGGATGTCGTGATTAGAAGAGCAATAAGGAACAGTAATAGATTTTGGAAACCCGTCAATGCGGTTCGTTGAAAAAATAAAATTGCGAGAAAAAATTATAATATGTAATAGGTTTTGGTCGGCATCGCGACGAATGAAATTAAACGAAACTGGAAACAACCGTATAAATTAATTGGCATACATCGCGATTTCAATACAATTTATAAGTAAAGCTGCAATTCGTTTCTGTGTATCATGGTCGTAGAGTACAGATGTACTTACTGTCGCCGGCATTTACCTTGACCGCGAAACTCTTTCTCCAGTCCAGTCTATTATTAACTTTCGAGTTGTGTCCACGTTAAGTCACTTGGGCGTATTGCATATTGTTTTTGTGTTTTTGTTTTATTTGTTGTACTGTATTGTTGATACTAATTTAATAATAAAGCATGGCAGACGTACGCAGGGGTAGAAAACGGCCATTTGCTGACAAGGTGAATAAATTCATAGGTGAATTCCCGGATTTATTCTATGATGGTGCTAAAATAATTTGTAAAGTGTGCGAGAAAGATTTGATGTACACCATAAAAATAAAAAAAATGGCGTGCCTTCGACAACACAGTTTATGTTTGATTTACTATTAATGCTGATTGCCTGTGATGTTCCGCTACACACAACCATTTCGGGAGTTCTGGAATAAATACAATGCCCAGGTGAAGTTACCAAATCGAACAACGTTACGTAACTATCTACCAACTTTACACGTAGACATGGTAAATAAGATGAAATGTGAATTAAAAAACACACGGCTGTGGTTATCTGTTGATGAGACAACAGATTGTAAAAAAATTCTATTTTAAATGTTATAGTACGAGTACTGGACCCTCTTGAATCGACAGTTCCACTGTTACTAGCTAGCAAAAGACTAAGTCAAGTGTACTGCGAAACAATTACCAGGGTGGTGCTGGAGACGTTAGAAGAATTTGAACTATCAAAAAGTCAAGTGTTGATGTTTGTGACTGATGGCGCCGTGACAATGCGTTCGGTAGGCTGTTCTTTGCAAGAACAAGGTTGTACGTTTATACATGTTACGTGTAAAGTGCATGCTTTACATCTTGTGGAAGAAACTATTCGAAAAAGTTTTCCAGAGGTGGATGCATTAATAGCAAGTATAAAAAAAGTGTTCCTTAAATCTCCTAAACATCTCCGTGCATTTCATAGCAAGTGTCTTGGTATTCCTGAACCACCACAGCCGATTCTTACACGTTGGGGAACATGGTTGCAGGCAGCTTTTTATTATGCTGAATATTTCCAACAAATAAAAGCTGTGATACTACAATTCAATCCAGATGAGGCTGCAGCTATTAAGGAAAGCCAGACAAAATTCGAAGATATTTCAGTTGAAACAGCTTTAAAAATATTGCGAAGAACTATAAACCATTACATGAAAGCATAAAAAAAATAGAAAACAGTGCGTTGTCGTTAGCGGAGTCACCGCAAATAGTGGACGAAGTAAATCTACTGCTACACGCTATAGGTGACGCAACAAATGAGTGCGTTAAAGAAAAGTTCGCAAGTGTGTTAAATAAAGATACCGGTTTTACCAAATTAAGACAAATATGTAATGGTGCAGCCCCAGATCCGTTAAGTGCGTTCAAAGACTATTTTACGTATGCGTGTATTACATCAGTAGATGTCGAACGTCGTTTTCAAAATATAAGAATATATTTTCACCAAAGCGAACATCACTAATGGAGACAACCATAGAATCATACTTGATGCTGCAAAATGGCTACACATCTTATCTTCTCCAGTTTGTGATAAGCAAGCTAGCTCATCAAGCTAGTTAAGAGGGTAAGTGTTACAAACATTGGTCTAAATTGTAACAGTTTATTGTTTCTCGTATTAGTTAATTTCGCGTACGCCACTGTCCCACGGAACATTTTTGACAGCCCTATTTATAAGTGAACAAGTTTGCTTTTATAAATTTTCGTTGGAATATAAAATAGCCCATTTAGGAGATCTGGGTAAGTTATTATTGTTCCATTACTCTGGGCATGAATGTGTAGATCTTATGGAACTAAAGTGTACGTGGACTTTGTTTTAAACGTATTTTAAATAAACAACAAACACCTATTTTCGACCACGAATCTGGCTTTAATCCACTCGTAAATCTCATTATCCAATCTCACTATCCAATCAAGAGGGTTTGCAACCTTCAAACAGAACATGATTCAATACTAATGGATTTCTCTACGATTTATTTTCGTCCGTAGTATGACACTTTTATGCCAAATGGTTTAAATTAAAAATATGATAAACATTCTGCAACGCGGCATGAAAAATTCAGCCAGGTACTGACAAAGTAATAAATAAAATAAAACTTTTGTTATACTATACACAAGTAAATACAACTTGTGTTGTACTATACTACTGTATTGTTATTTTTTTGTCGCTTTTTGGATAATTTTTGATTTCTGCAATATAAATTAAAATTAAACAATTGTTTTATTTTATATATTACGTGTGTAATACGAGTCAAAGATAATACTCATGAGTGCAATGCATAAAATACAATTTGCATCTATTTCAGAATTATGGAAAATTGCAGTGTTAATGTAATATAAGGTTCATTTTCAGGGGTGAAAGAAATATTTCATACCAATTAACGTTATCCACAAATGCATTCTGAAATGCATAGTAATCCACACTTAACAGAACATGCACAGATACAAGTCACTTAACTGAAAGTCAACGTTTGACCCAAATTTGCTTAGTGAAGACAAGTCAAAGAAAGTGACTGTTAGTGTTAACTCCCTTCTTTCTTTTCATTTCTCCCACTAGCATCTTGACATTGCTTTTTACTTTCGTTAAGAATAAGACGAATTTCACTTATTGTTGATTTGTTTGCCAAATTTATATGGTGGCTACAAAAACTGTGGTTGAGAACTTTCATAATTTTTGTCAACACCTTCTGTTTTATATAGACGCAAGAAGAGAAGTTGCTACTTTAAAAGTGAATGTTTATACAATTTCCCTCATGGTCGATGAGCGGCCCTTATAACTGCTGGTTTTCTATCGCACGTTTTTAGGAAATCAAAACGTTAAATAATATCAAATAGGGACCTAAAAAAAAGTCTAAGAGTCATCTTTAAATCATTGGAGCTTGTCTGCTATCTTTAAAAAATAATTTACGGTATGTCGTTGAAGAGTTTAGTTAATGATGGTTCAGAATCTGTAAACTGATTGCAATAATCATGGGTTGTTCAACACTTATCAAGGGTCAAAGTTCGGAAACAATCGTATGTAATTTTACGCAAACATATTTGTGGTAATATATACTTTTGCAATAAGAGGATTCTTGGTCGTTAAATAAGTTGGTATTAAAAGTCTTAGATCTTGCATACTTGTTGAAAAACAATTTTCATTGATGTAAGGTTATTATGTCTAGATATTTTCTCACAGAGTCATAGATTTATGTAACTGGAAAATTATTTAATCGTAATTTTGTTACATAGTATTTCGGGAAATTCCTGCAACAAAACAGATACATATTATTTACTAGACAGAATAGTTGAAATTAAAAATAACATTATTGAGTCAGTAGTACTGAACATAATGTGCATATTATCTTTTTTGTAATCCATGTTTCAGCGTTTTGGCAAATAGCCGGGAAAATAATTGTTTAAAAAGATAAATGTTATACTTATCTGTGATAAGATTTGTAAAAGTTAGTAAATAATAATTAGCAAAAAAATTTCAGTTAATATTATTTTTCATTCCACTCTACATATTATCTCTTTAAATGCTCTTATGTAAACACATTCATTTCAAGTTTCAGAAAATTGTTCCTCATTTTCATATAAATATTAGAAATTACGCGTAACCAACGGGTTGGTGTTAAATAACATTTTCGTGTATATTTCTCATAAAAAACAACCAAAAATATCTTTTTTATTTTAACACTTTTATTTTGCGAAAACCAGAAAATACAAAAATACAAAGTGGACCAGAAAGAAAAAACATTTTGACTCCGTTTTAAAGTGAACCATTTCAATAAAGCTTTGTCCACATTTTTTCTTTCTGGCTGACTCATTTTTTCACAGACAGACTTGTATGCCTTTGTCCATCTAAATATTTTTTTCCCAAATGGTTGACACTGTAGACATAGAAAGGCCATAATCATGGTAAATCTGGACATTTGTACGACCATTTAGTGTCTTGCGAACTATTTTCAATTTATTCGAAAGAAAAATTGAATTTCGGGTAGCTTTATAAACACATGATTTATGGAAAAACAACGTACACATTAGACTAATTACGCACTTATGAGAAGTGAATTGCAGTTGACTCGCAGAGACTCGCATTGAAATTCGTTTACATATAGTATTCGTTCGACGCAACGTTGGGTCAACAAACCATCCCTGGATAATTTGTTATAGCCGACTTCAGAGGTCTCGTGGGCATAAAATGCAATATGTTATAACCAAGTATTCGTCCGAACAAAAATACATGCGTTTAATAGGGACCCCGGTTGGGACTTTTCAATTCGTTCGTTATAGCAGAGTGTTCGTTATAACCGTGTTTGACTGTATTTGAATTACTCGATGTTTTTAATGTTCACTGATATTATTCAAAACAAGAAAACAGTGTTCCACTGTTTTGGTAACGGGCTGACTAATTTTAGCTATTTTAGATGAGGACAAATCATGAGCAAATGTTGTTTCAGAATACGAAACATCCTTTTTGCATAATATTTTCTAATGTAATTTCAGAGACTATAATGAATTATCCCATGTCCCGTGGACAAGCATATCGTGACTATTTCTAGTTTAGAAGTGGCTGAAAAGAGCTAATATTTTTTCTTAACTTTGGAGCAAAGTTTGTCTTAAGGTGCAACATGAAATTTGAACGCGAACTGCGTCCGTCCAAATTGCATGTTGCTGCAACGTTTATGAATGCGCGGCGCGCTTGATTTGGAGGCATATTAAGACCAACTTTGCTCCAAAATTAAGCAAAATACCAGTTATTTTCAGCCACTTCTAAACTAGAAATAGTCACGATATGCTAGTCCACGGTACATGGGATAATTCATTATAATGGAAAACAGCCATTATTGTGCTTTTACTGAAACCAAATTAAGACACACCGTTAGCATTGAGTTACCGACCCATCACTCTTCTGAATTCACCGAGAAAATTATACTGAGAAACATAAACAGAATTATTAATAAGAAAGATTTAATTCCAGATATATAATTTGGTTTCAGGGGAGGCTGTCACTGGGTAAAGTTGTGCACGACGTGATTACCGGTTTTAATAAAAAACACAGCACAAAGATGGTTTTATTAGCAATTGAAAAGGTATTCGACACTGTCTGGCATGGAGGCCTCTTGCACAAACTACAACAGTTACATAACTTACCCATTTATTTTCTCACACTAATTAAATCATATTTAAATGACAGAATATTTTCTGTCAAAATCAACAACACCTGCTCTGTTATGCACGAAATCCGGGCGGGAGTACCACAGGGAACGGTACTCTCACCTACGTTATTCAATCTAACCTGGTTGATTTCCCTACCCATCCTCTGACACAGACTATTATGTACTCGGACGATACTACGATATACCAAAAACTTTGGATATACACACAATCATTTTATGCTCAAACCGCAACTACCAAGTTGCGGTATCACCTCGACAAGCTTGTGATGTATTAGAATGACTGGAAAATTACTATTAACGAGACTAAGATAGAGACGGTAACCTTAACAAACATAAAAACTTTTACCACCCTATAAATAAACGATAATATAATACAGGATAAAAAAATTGTCAAATACTTAGACTTGCACCTTGATCAAAGGTTTTCATTCAAACAGAAACACAACTAAATCTATAAACAGGGCATATATGAGTGTAAATAAATTGTATCCTCTTGTGAACCGACGGTCTCGACTAAACACCGACAACAAACGTCTACTCTACAAGACGATACTGAGACACACAATAACATACGGCTGCGCTGCCTGGAGCCATATGTCTGACACGCAGTATAAACGAATACAGGTAATGCAGAATAAACTGTTACGATTAATGACAAACGCTAACCGTTACATAACGATAGATGAACTTCACAGAAACTGTAAAATTCCTCTAATCTGAAATTCATTACCCTAACGGCTCAAAAATTCTTCCAATCCAGCATCCAACACTCCTCCCTAAACCGTAATATTGCAAACATCCGATACCACCACCACTTCCCACACACACACACACACACACGTCTTATCCATGAAAACCTTTCCCTGTACCTAGAGCCCGACTAACACATACATCATCACACACATAACCCTAAACCCTAACCGTCAGGGTAGTTACGGTGACCTCCCTGCCATCTTCACACATAAACATATTACAATTAAACAGGGTTTTTCTGTATTTTTTCCTGTATTTTCTCAATACCTTTTCATAATATTTAATATCTTTTTAATCGTTTTACGCTATTGTTAAATACTTAGTTGTAATTTATTGTTCCCAGGATAGTACGTAGCTAACAAAAAGCACCCAAAGGACAGAGTATAACGGATATGTGAGAGTGAATGGGCCAAACACCGGCCAATATTTATCAAATGTGCCATATCACACATGTATATGTATATTTATTTTATATTTATGTACCATAATATCAAATATCCTAGTAGTAGACAATGTAGCAAATAGGCAATAAACTTCATTAAATTGAAAATTGAAATTTACAGGGTACCAAAGGTCGATGGTTCGATTCCATCCAGGAGCAAGTTAGATAGTTTATTTGTAATTGGGTCGTAATTATCTGCTATGCATTTTATAGTGTTTTGCAAAGTAAATAATTTCAGTTGCCATGTATAATATTAATTTGCTAAGTAATTTTTACACGTATATATACATATACAGATCAGATAACTAATGTAATATACATATGTGCCAATCACTGATTCCGACTCATCCGTGTAGTTTTGTCATGTACGGACAAGACAGCATAAAAGTGTGAGCGTCTATGGGGGTCTTTATAGCTAGTATAGTAATTCAAGTTTCAACTTATTATTATTTAAATAGAAATTACTACTGCTCACTAGACTGGTAGATGAAAATTAACGAGGATACAGACAGGTCTATATGAAATACAGACAATTGTATATGCATTAAAAATTATTAAAAATAAAGTTCAATCGAAGTCCTACTATCTTTGTAGCAGGAGAATATAACTACTAAATAGTTAAATTGCAGATTGCTTTAAAATAGTGTTAATTTATATAAAATTGTTGTTTCCTTGATAATTTTATTGTAATTCTTAAATTTGTGACCTGTATGAAAGCAACCAATCATACATATCGTCATATCATCTGTTAAAGTTGGTTCCACTGGTAGTATACAAGATCACAGCGCAGCTCTACCAACATTTGTTTATGTGTAGAATTAATTATACAAATTAAAAATCTATTAAGTAGTTGTCAAGTCATGATTAGTAGACAAGCATTTTTCCAATTAGGTAAGTTTTCCTAATATGTTTATCTCAAATATAATTGTATATTTGTAGGAAAGGAACTTTTGAGGTTAAGGAATCTTTCGACAAATGTTACAAAACCAAAAACTGGAATTGTTATGCTTAATATGGGTGGACCTGAAAGAACAGACCAAGTATATGAATACTTGTATAAAATTATGACTGATAGAGACATGATACAGTTACCAATAGCACAGGAGTAAGTCAGAACGATAACCTACTTTATGTTTTCTGGGTCAGCTGTGTAAAAATGAGTATATCGTTGTAAACACTGTATTTTAGTCGACTCGGTCCATGGATTGCAAAAAGAAGAACGCCAGACGTTCAAAAAAAAATATGAGGAAATTGGAGGGGGTTCCCCTATTTTAAAATGGACCAAATTACAAGGTAAACTTTTATGTGAAATGTTGGACAAAGAATCTCCTGAGACAGCTCCACATAAACCATACGTTGCATTTAGATATGTTCCACCTTTTACTGAAGATGCCTTTCTAGAATTGGAAAAGTAAGTTTAATAAAGATTACCTAAACTCTTCATATATCATTATAAGAGGTTTATATGGTAATATTTTTTCCAGAGATGGTGTAGAACATGCCATAATATTTTCTCAATATCCTCAGTATAGTTGTGCTACCTCTGGGTCCAGTTTCAATGAAATTTATAAACATTACAAAAAAAGGTTTGAGTATTAGTCACTTGTAATCTGTACTATTGTATTTTAATTTGTAAATTTGTAGAGGTTTTCCTATTGGGCTTAAATTGAGCGTAATTGAGAGATGGCCTACTCATCCACTATTGGCAAAATGTTTTGCTGATCTTATTAAAAAGGAATTACAACAAATTCCAGAAAATAAAAGGAGTGAGGCTATAATTCTGTTTTCAGCACACTCTCTGCCACTAAAGGTAAAAAGCAAGTTTATTATAAGATAGAACAATCCGACTTCATATTTTATAGGCTGTTAATCGTGGTGATGCCTATCCGTCTGAAGTAGGGGCCACAGTTCACCAAGTTATGCAAGAACTTAGCTATGCATACCCATATCAGTTAGTTTGGCAATCGAAAGTTGGTCCTCTAGCTTGGTTAGGCCCCATGACCGATGAAGCTATCACATCGTATGTCAATCAAGGAAAAAAGACTTTTGTTGTTGTTCCGATTGCATTTGTTAATGAACATATTGAAACGTTACATGAACTTGACATTGAGTATTGTAAAGAATTAGCAGAAAAGGTAAAACTCCTCTTTAACTTATACCTATAAAATTTGTTAGATAAATTTCTTAAAATATAACATATTTTTGTAGGTTGGTGTTGAGAACATTAGAAGAGTTCCAGCACCAAATGATCATCCACTGTTTATAGAAACACTTTCTGATATTGTAAAGACACATATTAAAAATAAGATTCCAGTTTCGAAGAAATTCCTAAGTCGTTGCCCACATTGTGTAAATGTGAATTGTATTAATAGCAAAAAAATGGTATTCTGAAATTTGTAAATTTTAAATAATATTGTCATTGTTCAAAATATTTATGGGAACTGAATTGTTGGTTTGTGTTATAGATTATTGTAGATGAATATATGTTTCTACTGTTTTGTATTTTTTCTGTTTCATTTTGGTGTTTCCTGTCCAGTTGCTATTGCACATTTTATTCTTGTTCGAAAAACAGATTGTAAGGTTTAATATGTAAAATATTTAATTGGGCAAAATTTAATTCCCTAATTCAAATTAGTAACCAGCCATTATATGCTGCGCGTGTGCGCTCGGCTCGCGTGTGTTAGCTTTACCGGTCCATCATTGCATTTGCATATTTTATTAAATTATAAATAAGATAAACAAAAGTTAGTTTAAAAATATCTAAATCAGTACAGAAACGTGCGTACTGGCGCCAAACACCAGAAGAGTGTATCGGTACTGCCTTTTTTACCACTACATTGCTCATATCTAGCAAGATACTTTTAAAATTTAACATTCAAATTATCTTCAAACACAATAAAATATAGGATAGGTGCTTTAGTAAAAGAATATATCATAGATGCTGCATGAAAAATGTATATACTATAAAAAGTGTCTGATGTTTCAATCAGATTTGTATGTCACTAATCTGAAGAATAGAATATTTGGATACCATGATATAATAATAATATACTTTTTTTCCTGTTTAATTTGATAATAAAAAGTTTTTTTTAAACATTTTTAGTCAAAATAGATGAGGTGTGTTACTTAAAATTTAAATTTTAAAATGCGACTTCCGCAGCTCGCTATCGCCAATGAGTATAAAGAGTTGCCTATATTGGGTGTTGTTACTCCAGAACAAACATATACTTCACTCGATATTTCCTGTATTTCGTGTCTGAAATTAAATTACCTACCTTACAATTTCATTAAATATATTTAATATTTAATGGTACAGGGTGAGCCATGTAATTTCAACCCTACCTTTATTTCTTTAATTACTGAGAAATTTCAAAAATTGAAAGTTTCAGAATATGTAATTTTTTCCATAGATTTCAAATATGTTATTGAAAATTAAATACATAGAAGTTAAAATATACGGGGTATGGAAAAATATGTGTATTTTTAATTTTACCTTATATATTTTTTATATATTTGATTTGGTCAAGTTTTGTCGTTTTCAAAAATGTATATTACTTGTATGTTTTATCCAATAACAAAAAGTTATTTATAAAATACTGCAAATAATTATTGCAGTTCAACTTTAAAAATTAAATTGGGCCTATGAATGAAAGCCATAGAATAAATAAAATAAAAATGATTTACACTCCTAATAACAATTTTATTATTTTTTAAATAATTTTCCAAAATATTTGCGATACATTAATATTTAAAAATATTGAAGTGTTTCTACTTTTATGAATTTACTCAGTAGGTATGTATATTTTATTACCAACTTTTTTGTTATTGGATAAAAATATACAGTTTATTTTAAACTTATTATAAAAATCGTTGGCTTCTTTACCGTCGTCAAAGAAGCCATTTTTTTTATGTAGCAAATAAGTTTGAAATAAAATATACAGGGTGATTCCTATAACGTTCTCACCCCAATTTTTTGGTTTGTCTCTGGAAATAAATTAAAAATGTTTAACATAACTTATAGTATATTTTCCAAGGATCTCGAAGATTTTAACAAAAAACAATTGTAAGTCAAATAAAAGTGGGAAAGAATAAAGCAATGTTTTATTAAATGGTATATTTTTACGGTTTAGAAAAGATTTAAATTCTCTTTCCAAACATGTATATTTATCTCCAAATTTAGTAAAATGCTGATGATAATAATTGAAATAATTTAACACCGAGTTGGTTTTGAATGTTTTTTGAATTGTCACTTAAATAGTTTGTGTTGTAACTCTTTACGTTGATTAAAAGTTAAAAATGCCTTACTCAGCAGAAGAAAATATATATATATATATATATATATATATATATATATATATATATATATATATATATATATATATATATATATATATATATATATATATATTCATTCAAAGCAGGTCGGGGTATTTGCCCGCTGAGTAGTTGTTTCCTTCAAATCATATTTAATCACATTAGTTTAGTCCACCTGGGCTAGGGGTCGCCGCTCTCGGTACTTGCTGTGATGCAAGTCGCTATCCGCCACAGAGACATCGAGGATGTCGGTCGGATAGTAGCATTCAGACCATATGAGAAGTTTCATACCTCTCACCACTATTCACTTCACCATAGTTAGTATATAACTAGCAGGTTGGCCACTATAGTTTGTCTGTTCCATAACCTATGACATACTGAAGAGAACAAATAAGTTCGAAATCGATCTATGTCTGGTTGGGAATTGACAAGTGATATTGGCTATCGATCTATCATGATTTGAAGGTGTAATTCAATGCAGGTCGGGGTATTTGCCCGCTGAGTAGTTGTTTCCTTCAAATCATATTTAATCATATATATATATATATATATATATATATATATATATATATATATATATATATATATATATATATATATATATATATATATATTTAGAATGTTATTTAATATGTGATAAAAACTCTTGTGCTGCTCATAGAATGTATACCGCTCAATATCCTGGCAGACAAGTACCGCATGGCACTTATTTTGAAAAATTAAATAGACGATTTAGGAAAAGAGGATCAGTGTACAGTAAAGAAAATAGAAATAAACTTAAAACAGAAGAAAATGAGTTAAATATTACATATTATTTTGAAGAAAATCCCATTCGATTCGTGATGTTGCTCGAAATTTAAATATATCTTACAAGTCCATTCAAAAAACTTTAAAAAAGGATACGCCATACAAAATACACCCAGTATAAATGTTACATGAAGATGATAAAAACAAACGTGTCGAATACTGCAATAATATTTTAAAAAATTTGCTTTGAACCATCATACTTTTAAATATATATTATGGAGTGATAAGGCAAATTTTAACACAGCAGGCATTTTTAATAGAAAAAATTCACATTGCTGGTCAGTAGAAAATCAACATAAAATATATGAAATCATATTCCAAGGGCGAAATTCAGTAGGATAGGAGTGTGGTGTGGCATAATAACAATAAAGTTGTAGGCCCCATTTTCTTTAATGGAGCTTTGACTAGAGTTAGATACTTTAATCTACTTCAAAATGAAATAGAGGAACATATTGACAGAATAGTGCCTATAGGTCTTTTAGATGATATTATTTGGCACCAAGATGGTGGACCTGTGCATAATATTATACTCGTTCGAATTTTTTTAAATAACAATTATTCAGAGTGGTTAGGAAACTCTATCGTGGCCTTCAAGAAGTCCAGACTTAAATCCACTGAAAACTTTTTTATGCGGACACTTGAAAACTGAGGTCTATAAAAATAGAACTAACAGTGTGGGGTGAGAACGTTAAATCACCGTATACGTACATACATAAAACATAATACACATTTTTGAAATCAGCCAAACTTGACCAATTCAAATATATATGGCGTTTCATTAAAAAACATTTTTTTGCATACCTCGTATATTTTACTTTATGTTCATTGACATTTGACATCTACTAAAAAAATTACATAATAATCCAGACCGTTTAATTTTTGAAATATATCAGTAATTACGTGGCTCACCATGTACGTTACAATTTTATTATTATAGATAAAATTAGTTATGTATTTCAGAATCAATCTATTGATGAAGAGATAATTAAATTGACTCTGCTATTATATAGTTACAATTCTCTGTGGACAAAATGATTTACAGCAGGTAATATAAAATATTGCTCCTTAGTACAAAAATAAAGTGATTCTGTGTCCTAAGTCAGTCGATATTGATAATATATGCTAATTAAAAGCAATACTATCCTGCTATGACAGGAAGTCGTAACTCGTTATGTTACATGGTTACATTAATAAAAGGAATATAAAAATTATCAATAAGGAAAATTGTTAATTTTGAAATGTGGAAATTTGGAAAATCCAATGTCAATTGGAACGTTATAAAAACCCCGACAAAGGAATTTAAAAGCCCGACAAAGGGATTTATTCATTCATTGAATATACTGTCGTCCTGGCCTCCTCATAATCTGACGGTGTCGAACTCCAAGAACGCTTCTTTTCTAACGATATTGTCATTATTACAAAAAATCTTAGGCTATGGGCGCTTTGCTGCTAGTAATAATGTTTATTAACAGCGTTAGGTACTTTTCAAAAGTACATAGTTTAAGTTTATTTTAAAAATAAACAAACGATTGATATTTTTGCTTCTTTTAAACCACCTGTACACGCATAAAAGGATGAAAATGACAAAACGAGCATTACAGGCTTTTGAAGTTCAAGGTAAGAACTAAATATCCTGTAAGTTTCATATTTTTATCTCGTAGCCAACACACTCATATTATAATGCGATTTAAACTTTAAGCAGAGATTTTTTTATAAAGAGTAGGCCGAACGAGTCAATTGTAGGTTTTATTTCTTCCACGATATGTGCACTTGAACTCTGAGAAATATTAGCTGTTTGCATTCAACAGTCAAGTTGGAATCAGTTAAAAATCACGAGAAATCAGTAAAATACACGTATTTTCAGCACCATATTTTTCGGGAGTAGGTATTGATTGTGTGAATTTATATTCTTTGCACAAAAATTACTATCTTTCAGCTTTGAAATGCTATCTTGAACGTGTAGATATCTTTAATAGAAAAATTTTTACAGCTAAAAATATTAAAGCATAAAAATGACATTTTTTAAATGCTTTAATTTGGGCAGGCGGGAACTGACGCATGCCAAAATTAAATGACGGTGGATTTCCTTCTTTGGAACCCTAAAGAAGATTCTCACAAAATTTGAGCAAAATCTAAAATAAGCTGGCTTTCTCGATTAGACGATTTCATGTGGAATGACTCATACTCTTCTTCTGCATTAATTTCTTTTTTTTGCAGCGTTTTTCAAGAGAAAATTCTACAAACTGATTCAGAACTTCAAACTTGCAAATAACAAAACAAATATCGATATAGCAATCGTTTCAGTACATCGCTACAAAATTGAATAAAATAATTTTACAACCAGATTTGTAATTAAATAATAAATAAATAAATTAAATAAGTATTTCATAAAAACAATTCTACAATAAAATCACTTCATAAGAATTACATATGACAAAAAATTAAATTATGAATTACAGTTATAATTATAAATTATATTTAATTAGTAAATAACAAATAACATTTTAAAGAAATATTTTACTATCATAATTTATTTAAATGTTACAAATAAGAGTTGCATTGTTTTTAAATTTAATAGCTGAATCAAATATTATATAATGCACATTTTGTAACACTATTTCCAAATAAAAAACAACATTGCTTAACAGTTTATCAATAGTGTACAACATATTATCATGTGTGCATAACTGCATATATAGATATTTATTTAGACAGTTATTTACTTTCTTCAATTTCACTTTCATTATTTATGTATAATATATTAATTTATGTGATTTTAAAATGTTATTTCTTATTTTATGAAACGAAGATCAACTCAGAAAAAATCACGAAATTTTGATGCTATACGATTCAAAAATAAAGGTTTCTCTTTGCATGGCAGTAGTGGATAAAACCATAGGAACCCAATACCAATTGACATATTCTTAATATACTGACTGGCACAAAAAGTGGGACAGCAAGAAAAATTGACATGTTTTTAATTAAAATTTTTCTCAGTGTACACAAAATATGTAGAATCATTAGCTTTGGATTCTTTTTTGTTAATTTTTTATTCCTAATTTTCTTCTTTTCCTTATCATTTTAAAAACTGCCGAATTTTAACATTTTTAATCATTATGAGAAACCATTCTTTAGTATTGGCTTGCATTCTGTAGATTATTTTAAATGCTGGTAATTTTCGAAAATGCCCTTATCTTCGGAAGATTCCGCTGGAGCAGTTGCTTTAATTGATGCTGGCTTTAACATCCGCGAAGTCGCCGAAAAATTGGGTTATTCTCGATCCAGTGATTCCAGTGTCCATAGAGCAGTTGTTCGCTTTCGAGAAACTGGCGAATAACGCAGAAGGCCGGGATCTAGAAGAAATCGAAGAACAACTCCTCACGATGGTCGAATCATCATGATTTCTACCCTGCGAGATCGACATATGACTGCCGTTCAAGTAAGAATTGAACTGCAAGAAGTGTTCCAGGTCAAGGTTCAACGAGAGCGATAGAACTGTTAGGAGAAGGCTAGTTGAAGTAAATTTATCTGCTAGAAGACAAGCTTCTCCGAAATCATTATATGGCCAGGCTCAGTTTAGGACGGGAATATCTCAATTGGAATATGGAGCAGTGGAGCAATGTTCTTGTCTTCGATGAGTTCCGATTTTCTCTGAAGTCTTGAGATACGCGCAACGCAACTTTTAGTGAGACGGTCAGTTTCGATGGTGGGTCTGTAATGGTGTGGGCTGGAATATCTTGCGCGGCTCGCACAGAGCTTGTGTTCGTAGATGGAGGTGAGTTAACGGCTAGAAGATACATTAATGACAATTTGGAAGATCATGTGGTTGTTTTTGCGGGGTTTATTGGTGAGCAATTTGTTTTAATGCACGATAATGCTCGTTCGCACGCGGCTAGAATTATTAGAAACTACCTCCATGAAGCCCTAGACTGGCCAGTACGTAGTCCTGACCTAAATACTATAGAACACGTATGTGATATGCTGGGAAGACAGATTAGGCAACGTCGTGGATAGTTATTAACACTGCGTCAACATAGGAATGCACTACAAGAGTAGGATAATATTGCTCAAGAGGCTAATGTAACGTAGATTTTAGAGCTAAGGGAGATAATAATCGTTATTAAATAAAGAAATTTCATTCTATAATTGCCTATTCTTTGTTCATGTCATGTACCCAAATCTCTAAAATAACTATGTTTTTAAGCGAAAAGGTTTATAGAAGACACCAAGAATCAATTCTACACGTTTTGTTTACATTAAGAAAAAATTTAATCATAAATATACCAATTTTTTCTTGCTGTCCCACTTTTTGTGCCGGTCAGTGTATTTACTTCCATTTTCAACATTCCAACACTTTATACAAAAGCTTTTTATAAGAAAACTTGTATGGCTGTTCTAAATGGTCATAGGTTTTGTTAACACACCGATATAACATAGTCATCTTGAATTTAAAAAAAAATTGTAAAACATGTCTTTTCTTCAAAACGACCGCCACAGATACTCTGTGCCGAACGAGAGGCGTTGTCTGTTTGTATTTTTTCTAGCAAATCACAACACATCCTTTTTTTTGTAGTAGGACTTTTCTAATTTGTAATATATTGTCACCACAATGACATCGCAGGGAGTGCCAATAAAGCGTCTATAAGAATTTTATTGTGTTATGGTTGAGAGAAAATATTTTTTTTTGTGGTATGTTTATCTTGATACGATGCATGGCTCCGCGCAGGATAATAAGTAAATTATTTCAAACGCCCCCGGAGCCGTTTTCATTAAAAATTATTGTAATATTTTTGAAGCTTACGTAAGCACATATTTTTTTGTATTCTCCTTATAAGAGAAAGGTAAATTCAGAGGCGATACTTCTAAATCTCAAATAAAAAAAATAAATTAAATTAAAAAGTGCTTGCTACTATTGGACTTCCGATTCTAAATTTTCTGACATAAAAACTTCATAGTATTTCATTACGAGCTCTCAAAACTTATTAACAGAGGAAATTTAACACTGTTGTAGATATACTGTTTAAATTTATACGATATTTGCACAGTGACCACAAACTGACTTAACATACTTGTATTTCGATACGAAAAGTTATGCAACGGTAGTCGCAATCAGTAACTTGATTGAATGATGACCTAAGTAAAACTCAGCGACCTCGTCCCGTCTTCTAGTGGTTTGTATATCAGCGTATACGCAGACGATATGCAGTCTTAGGTGTGGGTGATATACCCTCCTTCGGAGAGGATGTAAAATAGTCGGTCCCTTTACTATTAGATGTTAGGCAAGTAAAAAATCTCTACCTTTTGAGGTTCGGCAAAATTTCTAGGTTGAGATAACTCGTTTCCTAGCATCGGTGATTGGTTTTGGTAGCGGAAATACGCGGACGTTAAATAAATTATAAAAAAAAATTAAGACACAACATAGGTAACCGAGCCCATACGGTGGTATGTGTCGTTCATCAGGTCAAAGCGGCAGTAAAAATGGTGTATTTACTTTTTATAAAAAATATGTTATTACGTAACGCAAGACGAACTTACGGCGCAAATGGGTGCATCTTAAACATGAGTAATAGAAAAAAATAATAAAACCAAAACAGAGTGTACTTATTAAATGAATCACTTTTTTTTTAAACTGACAAAGTTTTGTGCAAAATGGGGAACCCAAATGAGTATTTTTTAGGACCCTCAAGTTTCCTAATCCGACTCTGATCAGTGATTATAAGACTTTGGTTTTGTTTTCACCTTGAGTAAGTATTATGTATGGGCTTATACGAAGATAATCTTATATATATATATTAATTTAAATTACACATTCCCAAAATAGTTTGAATCTTTTTCCTCACATTTTGCATTTATTTTATCATCTCAGGACTAAGCGGCTGCGCGTTCTGGTTTAAAACTTGGAGATACTGCATAGAACTAGGGAAACGCGTTTTGTACCCATTGTATTTGTCCGTCTACGGCTTGGAACGGTTGTCGTTAGTTCCAAATGTGAGTTTGTGTATTCGTTCATAACCTCAAATAAACGCGAATGTTTCTTTTGGACGTTTATTTATTTTCTAGCAAGTATGGTGAATAAACTGAAATGGAAGTTTAGCAGTTTTGTTTATTTAATTTTAATTTTGTACATTTATGTTATAAACTGTGCTTGTGGCCATAAAATATGCAGTCATGTGCACCCAAAACATCATGAGGTTAGTTTAGAATCATTTCACTTTCATTTGTTTTATTGTTAACTATTCTGTTATACCCAATTTTTATTTTGCTATATGGGTTTATTAATTTTCTTTTGTATATGTATTTAGTTTTATTGACACCATTTCAGTGTTTCACTTATTTAACTAATAATGACTGTTATTTTAATAAATGTTTATTTGTTTACTAAATTGTTTGATCACTAACACGTATTTAATTTAAACGTTGTGTTCCGTTCATTTAATGATGTACACTCGCAAACTTTAGTAATGCCTAATCATAAAAAAAAATAGGTTTATTATTACTATTTATTTATGACAAAAATTTTACTTGTGTCAATAAGACAAACTGTTTTTAAAGAGACAAGTATAATAGTGATAGGTATTTCCTTAAACG
This sequence comes from Rhamnusium bicolor, assembly GCA_029963845.1. Classification (NCBI taxonomy): domain Eukaryota; kingdom Metazoa; phylum Arthropoda; class Insecta; order Coleoptera; family Cerambycidae; genus Rhamnusium; species Rhamnusium bicolor. Next base: position 1,322,785 of record JANEYF010002177.1, on the reverse strand, counting down.
CGTACACATGACTTTGATATTTAGAACCAAGAAAAACTAGGAAAACTTAATGGACATAGTGGAATAATAATTTAATCCTACTATTACCAAAGACTATACCTACAAATGTAGCTAATCTTTGTTATCTAGCAGAATGATTTACCTGTATTTATCTTAACTAAATTTAATAATAATGTACTTACCTACTACCTATATTATGTTGCTAAAATAAAATATGCTGTGACAGAAAACATACCTTAAGAAATAAATGATTAAAATTTTATTATGATTAGATAACGATATTTGCCTCAAAGTTAATAGAGCTCATCGCCTCTCTTAGAAGCGCCTCAATACCGAAGATGCTATATGCCTCAGGCGCCCGAACGATTCACACCGCTCCAGGAAGTGATAAGACGTTTCGTCCCTCCTGCAACCTGGACATGTAGGGCGTTTCTCAAGACATATCAATGATAGATGTTTCCTAAATTAGCAGTGGGCTGCCACAAATCCGATTAAAAGATTCAGAGCGTATCGCCTCTGGCCCAGTAAACAGACCGGGGTCTCGACTTGGTCGGCCCTGTCAGAAAATCTCAAGTTTGCTTACAGGCCCTGTGGTCCGCTAATGCTTCCTTAATATCTCCTAGGCCCACTCATTGAGGGCGGTCGCGACCTTTTTCCTTGTGATGCCCAATATAGGCTCAGGTTCGAGGCAAATTTCACCGGCTCCAACTCTAGCCAATTCGTCGGCCTTCTCGTCACCTGGAACCCCGGTATGTTTCGGGACTTACATATTTATGCCTGACAAGTTCTTCTGGGGTATCTCCACACTCTTGAATGCTGATCTTGTCCTGGGGGGAGCACACCGCTTTTGGAGCAGCCTGGTTATCGGAGCAGATGTATACCATCTGTTCCGCACCGTGTGTGCATTTATAATATTAGCACAGAGAAAACAAAATAAATACAGCATGGTTCCAGTCGAAGCTTTGCTGTGAGAAATTGATGACAAAATTAATAATCACTTATCTCAGCTTGTCTGTTCGTTCATATGCGTTCATATCATTAATATTAGAATAATATCAGATATCAGTGCTACTAGATAGAGCATAGCAATTTCCATAATTATCGTATGTTTACCAAGTATGTTTTCTACCACGAATGACTTAAGTTATGGAATTCATCGCACAGTCATGTTTCGTTATAGGTATCTTCTCCACTCTTTCTGCAGTCACAATATGCTTTTATGCAATAAATCCGTCCTTCGGGATGTATCGTTCAATAAGAAAAGGAAAATTAAAACACTGCGTTTACCTAGAGTTTCAGTAGTTTCACTGTAGGTAACACTGAGGACTGATTTTCATATTTTCTAACATATCCAATGCCATGGTAACAGGGAGAGACATTGATATCAATTGTTTTAAATTGTTGTTTTTGGATACAAGCAAATTATATCGATGGTGATGATAACATATATTCACATACTTTCCAGCATATCCAATGTCATAGTAATAGGGAGAGACATTGATATTGAAATGATATAAATTGTAATTTTTCGACTGAGAAATAATACCGACAGTGTAAAAAAATATTCGTACTAGGTAGTAACATTGGCATATATTGTCGTCTGTAGTTATTTTTAGATAGAAGCAGATTATATCGATGATGATACCAAATATTCACATACTTTTTAGCATATCCAATGCCATGGTAACAGGAAGAGACATTGATATCAATTGTCGTAAATTGTTATTTTTGGATACAAGCAAATTATATCGATGGTGATGATAACATATATTCACATACTTTCCAGCATATCCAATGTCATAGTAATAGGGAGAGACATTAATATTGAAATGAGTTAAATTGTAATTTTTCGACAGGGAAATAATAACGACGCTGTAAAGAAATATTCGTACTAGGTAGTAACATTGGCATATATTGTTGTCTGTAGTTATTTTTGGATAGAAGCAGATTATATAGATGATAATACCAAATATTCACATACTTTCTAACTTATCCAATGCCATGGTAACAGGGAGAGACATTGATATCAGTTGTCTTAAATTGTTATTTTTGGAAACAAGCAAATTATATCGATGGTGATGATAACATATATTAACATACTTTCCAGCATATCCAATGTCATGGTAATAGGGAGAGACATTGATATTGACTTCAATTGTAATTTTTGGTCAGGGAAGTAATCCCGACGCTGTAAAAAAAATATTTGTACTAGGTAGTAACATTGGCATATATTGTCGTCTGTAGTTATTTTTGGATAGAAGACGAGGATGATACCAAATATTCACATGGTTTCTAGCACATCCAGTGCCATGGTAACAGGGAGAGACATTGATATTGAAATGAGTTAAATTGTAATTTTTCAACAGAAATAATACCGACGCTGTAAAAAAATATTCGTACTAGGTAGTAACATTGGCATATATTCTCATCTAGTTATTTTTGGATAGAAGCAGATTATATCGATGATGATACCAAATATTCACATACTTTCTAACATATCCAATGCCATGGTATCAGGGAGAGACATTGATATTGAAATGAGTTAAATTGTAATTTTTCGACAGAGAAATAATACCGACGCTGTAAAGAAATATTCGTACTAGGTAGTAACAATGGCTTATATTGTCGTCTGTAGTTATTTTTGGATAGAAGCAGATTATATCGATGATGATACCAAATATTCACGTGCTTTCTAGCATATCCAATGCCATGGTAACAGGGAGAGACATTGATATCAATTGTCTTAAATTGTTATTTTTGGATATAAGCAAATTATATCGATGGTGATGAAAACATATATTCACATAATTTCCACCATATCCAATGTCATAGTAATAGGGAGAGACATTGATATTGAAATGACAAATTGAAATTTTTCGACAGAAATAATACCGACGCTGTAAAAGATATTCGTACTAGGTAGTAACATTGGCATATATTGTCGTCTGTAGTTATTTTTGGATAGAAGCAGATTATATCGATGATGATACCAAATATTCACAAGCTTTCTAGCATATCCAATGCCATGGTAATAGGGAGAGACATTGATATCAATTGTCTTATGTTGTTATTTTTTAATACAAGCAAATTATATCAATGGTGATGAAAACATATATTCACATAATTCCCAGCATATCCAATGTCATAGTAATAGGGAGAGACATTGAAATTGAAATGACATAAATTGTAATTTTTCGACAGATAAATAATATTGACGCTGTAAAAATATATTTGTACTAGGCAGTAACATTGGCATATATTGTCGTCTGTAGTTATTTTTGGATAGAAGCAGATTATATTGAAAAAGCACTCCCTCAAACGCACCGTCGACTTTGCCAGCCTACTATCCTGTGCAAAAGTATCAGTGTCTTTGGACGAAATATAAAATAGTTAAAAAAATTTAAAAAATCGAATAGAAGTTTAATATGTGAAGTATAAACTGACAAAACCGAAAAGCCCGTATAACTTGTGAGGGGATGACAACAATTATAAATACCTATAGTTTTTTATATTTTGTACTGTCATATTTATCTGATTGCGCTAGTATAAAAGTTTTAGGTAGGTAATAAATCAAAAACTTCCAATATATGTTAGGTTTGAAAGGATGCTTATGTAATACGCAATAATTATTTTATTATCTTTTCTAGAAATCTCTGTTGTTGTTACTGTAGTTTTCAATTATTTTTTTGTAGCTTATGCATACACGATAATGACAGCGCCATTGCTATGAGCGTTTTATGCGACAAAGGCCATTAAGCTCCCGTATACTTTCAGATTGCTACGATTACTAAATTACTACTAGGAACACCGACATCATGAGCGGACAAACTGCCAAGCTCAATATAATTGTACACGGAAAAGTTCCTCATCCCCGTACAGTAGGGCAACTCTCTGCCTCTATCCTGATCCACTAGTTGCATATGTTACAGGTATATAAATAAACAGACAGATGAATTTTTATGTGGCGTGTTTAGTAATATCTATATTTGTTTTATAAGTGCCGGCTCTGAAAAATGGAATACAAATCCGGACCATGGTCATCACCCTAATCTATTAATCAATGATTAATAATAACCAAAACATAAATATTGCAGATTAGAAACAATATCTCATAGTCGTGTAATAATTTGGTAGCGAATAACAAAAAGCCTTATTGAGAAGTACCTACTTTTTTAGATTTAATTTGTACGAAATGTTTCGTTCTGGTAAACAACTCCTTTCGAGGTCAATAGAAAAATCTAGGTGTATTTATAAAATGTCAATTAATTTTTTTTTTGGTATCCGTTTTAATGACCTAAAAATATAAAGGTTTTTAGATTTCTAAGACTTCAAAAATGATTTCCCCTTTTTATCTAAATCAGTCATCGTAAAAATTCCAAGTTAATGTAATGAGAATGGCTACTTTTCGTATCTGCTTTTATGAAAAAGGGGGCAATTAGTTTTTCCATATATGGTTAAAATATTTTAAAAAACGGATAAAACATTATGTAATACTTCTTCCTAGAACTATCTAAATGTAATTAATATTGCAGAGGAAACATCTCATGTAAAGTAGAATGACGAAATGTCTACGGTTCGCGATGTTTTAAGAGTATGAATAAAATATTATAAATTTTAAAACATTCATTATTTTTTGTCGGTATACATAATAATATGTCACCTTGTATAGGCTAAACTACGGCTATGTTCTTGTCAAATTTCTCTTGATTTTAATAAATTATAATTATTAGAGTTCGGATGTCTGTGAGTCATTCCAGTGTCGTCTACAGGAATCTTGATAAGAAATGCAAGTTCGTGTCATGTGAATTTGTTTACATTTTATAAATTGTTATATAACCATATTAAAACTAATTCGTTTATGCATTTTCATTAATCTTGTAATTTAACACCTAAATGTATCTAAAAGAATTAGTTCGTTTATAAATCAAATTTCGTTTATTAATATAAAACTGTTTGCGAATTTAGTTGCGTAGACATTCGTATCCTCTACAAAATCATATACCTACTTAATGTAAACTGAATTAGTATTTGCTTTATTCTTGCATCCAGAAGTTATGCTGTCACGTGGTCGCATTCCCTGGTTAAATTAATAATTTTTGTTTTTAACTTTAACTAACACGAATCCCTCTCACTATAGAACAACTTGAACGTCGATCAAAGACAGGACAATTTACCATAATCGATGCGATGTGTTTGATCTTTGACAATATACATATGTATCCAATTATCTGGAGGCATCGCGGAACACAAACAAAAAACTAGAAAGTGTTTTACACAACAATCCTGGTTTTGTCACAGTTCATCGAATAATAGACCTACTACAGGGTAAATAAGTGGATTGTTTAGGACCTCATATAAATATGGTGTCTTTATGAATGTGTTCTTATTTTAAATATGCGCCAATAACATGTCGAGATAAAATGTTCGTTTTCAACATATAAATGGATTTTTGCAGATAGGTGGCGGATTTTAACAGCAGTGAATATGGAACAACTTAAACCTCGATTAATATACTTTGCTTGTAAAGAATAATACTGTAGCAATAACTGTAAATAAGTTACAGTGCAGCGAAAAAAAATTGGTGTATACTGCTATTGCCAATATACTTTTACTACCTCCACGAGTCATTTTTAGAATCGCTACACTACAAGTTAAGCCACTAAAAGATATTAGTTGGCTGTAAGAGTTTTAAAAATGTTTGGCTTTTAGGGGTATATAAGTTAATAACAAATATTTGACCCTGACCCTGTTTTTGACGTCATAACACTTCGATATCCTAACTCTAGTAATTTTATTTAAATTTAGTTATGGTAACAAGAAATCATCAACATATTTAGATTAAAACAGCATTTATCAAAAATTTATCAAATGAACCAAATCTACGTATGAATCAAGCAAAATGTGGAAAACATTGAAAGAATTAAATCATAGTTGCCATTACAAATTTTTTAAAGGCAAATTAATACATAGAAGGATAAGAAATAGCGGAAAACAAATATTTTGTTAGTAATAGTGTAAAGAGTGGCAAAAAAAAATAAATGCAATTTCATAGAAAAAGTATCGCAAAGTAGGAATCGTCGACTTGAAAAATAAAATAAACCGATGACAATGAACAGATAGATTTATTGATAGGTACATTAAACTAATAAAATTTGTGATAACAGGGTTATCGCAAATTTATTCTTCTTGTTTAGGGTTGTAAAGAACTTATTTGAGTGAAAAGCTGCAGAAATCCCTCCAGTTCCAAAAGTTACAGTGAGATATTTTTCCGATTTGTATTTGTTTTTCTCTATGTAAAGTTATAAATCTGTTGTCTGAAAACTAATCTGGATTATCCGTGGGAAACGGCATTGCAAAGTTTAATTGTGGATTGGAAATACATATTAGAGACTGACATCTTTTGTTGATTGTTGACCTAAATCTGCCAATAAATGTAGCAACATATTAAACTACACTCTGCACAAGGATATTTCATATTTTCATGAAAGGATTGGACTAAAAATAATTCGTTATTGTCAACGTTTTTTTTGCATAATATAGTGATGACAAAACGAGAACTATTTTCATTTAAGAAGTGTTTAGCTACGAAGGCGTATATTTAATATATCCAGTATATCTAATATCTGCAGTGAGATCTGACCCCGAATTTGTTCTTTGACGGTAACGTCACACTTTTTTGATTTGGTTGCTTATCTGGTGGTGGGGATTCAGCCATATAATGTTGGATATCAAATGAATCGGCTCTACGTCTAATTCTCGAACCGTAGAATATGCTCTTATACTTTAAAATCAAATATCACACTCATGTCATTTTTCAGCCGTAGAATGAAAACTAGGTGAATTAGTATTCTAGACGTCGAGACTTTATTTGATATTCAACATCACGTATTTTGAACGACCGGAAGTGTAGACCGGAAGTTGATATTTTATTGCAGATTCTATCTCGAGCCACAGAACATACCTACATACTTTAAATTCATATATCAAAATCTAAATGTCATTTTTCAACCATAGAACGAAAATTTTGTTATATTAGTATTCTAGACTTTGAGTCGCTTCATTTGATACCCAACAATATAAGGCTGAATCTCCCTACCGCCAGATAAGCAACCAAATGTGTGTGACATCTTCGTCGCTCTAAACACGGAGGCCCGTTAACTGAGTCGCTGTCGCTACGGGGGCCATTTTGACCTACTGGGGACGGAGCCCTAAACACGCAGTACCTTCGAAGTGACAACTCTCACCTCGAAGTAGCAATTGTCACTTTGAAGTGCAATTGTCACTTTGAAGTGAGAGTTGTCACTTTGAAGTAGCAATTGTCACTTTGAAGTGACAATTGTCACTTCGAAGTGATTTAAGGCTACGTATCTAAAAAAAATAATAATAATAAAATTGTTGGCCCTTCTACGCCTTCGTATTTAGCCGTAGGGAACCAACAATGTCCTATACCTAACATCAGTACTTCGTATTCTGACCTCTCACTCTAATTACTTCAGATATACGTCTGGGCATGCTTCTGATGATGTGGTCGATCACACCTTGTGGGATTTGTGCCCATAAAATGAGAAGAATATCTAATAATTTCTAATATTTTCTGGAACTGGTTGATGGTTTTGAAGTGCCCTACCCAATAAATCCCATACATGTTCAATTGGAATCAAGTCAGAAGAACGCGGTGGAAGAGGATTATGATCAATTCTCTGAGTTTCAAGGACATTGAATACTTGATGAGTACGATGTGGGCGAGCATTATTTTTAACAACAACAAAATTTTCGCCAATAGCAGTTTAAATAGTCACAATATTACTTATTTTTGGCATACATTTGTCCAATCATGTTTCAGATCGTGGCGTCCTCCATCACATATTTCTCTCAATACCCACACACTGCCTCATCTAAAAGCTATTGTGGCTTGGATAAATCTTTGGTTGAATCGCTCTGAGATCCTCCAAACTCGTAGACGTCTGAACCCCATTGATGATCCGCCCACCTTAAACGGACTGCATGATCAACTGAGCTTAGCTGAGAGGCTCGACATGAAGGATAACATAACAGGCCAAACTTCCTGAATCTATTTCGGTCTGATAGGACACTTCCTGTAACCTCATGTGCCGCGCATAAGGTGTTTCTTACTTGAAAGGCGTAAAGGGTAGGATTCCTTCATATTGTGAGTTAAAGATAACGATCTTGTCGCGGTGTCAACCACTTCTTGGCTATTCCTGTACAGAATTTATTTGTTTTCAAAAATGGATTTCAAAGCCTACTACTGACGCTTTGGCTTACACCTAATTCTGTAGCAAGATCGACTTGACGCAAGTCAGTTTGGAGCATACCAATGGCGCTATTGGCATCAGGTTGTAATAAATGACGTCCTGCTTCTATATTTGTTCAAAAACTCCACAGAATACGTTTCAAACACACTCAAACGTAATTAACCACAGAATGAGAATTAATTATATCTATTCGAAATTTAGAGAAACAGGAATGCGACAAAAACGAGACATCTTTAAAAGTATAACTGAATATATAAAAAAGTCATGCGCACAGAAAAGAGTCTCACGTGTAATCTGGCCTCCCGCCTGAATGTCGTTTGTATTCACGTAGAAACATGGATTTATCGTCACAAACATTTCTATGGAAATTTAATATGAAAATGCATCGGACGCCCTTATTTTCATTTCTTTGTTCAATATTCTTTTTGCGCCAGACGTAAAGTAAGTACTGTTTATAGTAAGATTTAGTTCTGTCTGTACGAAATAAATAATTTAGACGTTACGTATATAAACTGAACATGTTTTATATTATTTTAACTTTGTGAATTCAATAGAAGTCTATAAATAAGCACACTTCACGTCAAAGTTTTCCACCGGAACCATTTTTATTGTTTTAAAATAGTCTCTATATAAACAATTATAACTAAAGGCATGTTAAACTAATTTGCGGTATGGCATACTTGCACATATAAAATGAAAATATATTTTAAGAATAATAATAAGAAAATTGTATTTTTCTATAATAATCAGAATTCTGTTATTTTTGTATCAAGACAGTGAGAGATTTGTATGGATTGTATTTATTAAATATACATAATATATAATAATATATAATAACAAGGATATCTTTTCCACCTTGAGGCAAATATGAAGTTTTCACTTCGAGAAATATATGATGTAAGGATCAATCACAATATTTAGTACAGAAAATCAAAGTTACTTTGACAGGAAAAAATTTCTCGTGCGCTAATGATATTAGCTCCCTACTTGCCAATCGTAATAAAATATGTTATTGAAAGTTCCTTAATAATGCGCGCGCACGGAAAAAGCCCATTTTCTGGACTCCTATTGCAATATACTATTTTGTACCTATTTAAATTAGAAATTTAAATGCAATTAATTAATCCGATCCAGTTGTACTAAGTTAAACTATATATAAAGACATTCCCTTATTAAAAACAACCAACCAGAATTAATTACATTACAATTAAATTTTCAGTTTTAGTTAGGGATTAGTACAAGTAAATATTTAATTACAGACGGGGGGGGGGGGTCTTTTAATCACGAGCAATATTTAATAATACTTCTACCGTTTATGAAGCCCTTTGGACAACTGATATATTGCAATATGAAAGTTCTGACGTAATTTAATTTCATAATGCTGTGGAATAATGGCAACGAACTTAGAAACTAGGGTACGGGGGGGGGTATTGCTGTTTTCTGTAATGCGGTTCTAACTTCACAGGATGCTATATTTATCACGTAAACACTATCGCTGGTCTTAGAAAATAACTTAGAAAATAACAGTTGTAGACACCCCGCGATTTTGAAACCGTAGGACGTGACCTGTGAAGTAAAAACATCTCGTCTCCTTCATTTTTTTTATATCAGGGATGGGCAAAATTGCTGTTTGCCTTTGCGTGTGTTTGCTGGGGAGATTTTGCTAGGACATGTGAATACTGGAGTCGATTTCAGTAATGGAGAGGGCAGAAAATGACATTTGACCACATATAGCAATCATTACCAGGAAATATCTGAAATTACAAATGTAGGAGTTCTTCCCTGGCCAACCAAATCACCTGATTTAGCATCAATATAACGTATGGGATACGCTGGGTCGGAGACAGACCAATTTATCCAACTCCCAAGGAGCTCCGACGTGAGGTTCAGATAGCCTGGGAAGAGTTACCTCAAGACATATAAACTATTTCAATCGAAGCATGCCGACAAGTGTAGAAGCATAAGAGCGCACGATAGACCAATAAATTATTGAACCAATTAGTTAATTTCTGTTTAAATTTAACCAAACTCTACTAATTTACTTACAGTTTATTTCAAACTTAATTGCAACATAAAAAACGGCGGCGTCATTGAGGGTGGTAAAAGGATCAAGGAAGCCGACGTTCTTATGTTGCAAATAAGTTTGAAATAAACCATACTTTACCCTGTTGTTGATCATATTATCCATTTATTCCATTATAACTGAGTGTACACTTTTTTCTGCAACTCAGTATATTAAGGTATATGGAATATAAACCGATTACGTTTCATAACAGTGGTTTTGATTGTAAATAGCTCCTCACAATCTTTACATGCAAGTAAAACTGCTAACTGGAAATAACCCTCTTCTACTTGACGTATACCAATTAATAATGCCAAAGGATCACTAAGTATCTTTTGCAGAGCACTATTTACAAAAACTGAAAAAGTAACACCACACAAGAGACAACTCCCAAATCCAAAACCGGAGCTACCCAAGCGGAGGTTACCTGATCAAAAAATGGGGACACACATTGGTCTCTTCTATGGCAACGTTGCATGTAAATCAGAGGCAGACAACCTGTCGCTGATCAGCGTTAACGTTAGGATGCTGCCAAATGAGGCTCGTCGAGCCGCGCATTCGCAAACATTGCATTAACATGCAGTTTTAATGGACAGCTGCGCACCAACGCTCCCAACTGTGCCGCTCAGCGCATGTTCGATCTTGTTCCGTCTCTTGTCGGTACATCAAAAGAAATGAGCAATTGGCTTGCAATCAGTTTTGTAAATGGAGCCATGACAAAATCTTGCAACTGATAGGTGCTAATTAGAAATTGAAACACTTCCGAATAATTGCACATTGCAGCGCGACGTGAAAAAGGCAAACAACGTAGCACAAAGTATTCACGAATGTTGCTATAACGTTCGAGAATGCGCGGCGCAGCACGGCGTGAAGCGGCGCGGCTTATGTGGATGCACTTTTAGTAGAGCAGAGGATTAATTTTCCATCTATCGTGCGTTCAACAGTGCACACTACGCGCGATACGATATTACAGATTAATCTGTGGTGATACTGATGATGTTTGTTAGTATCCGTCATCGCGTTGTAGCCAAATTTCAGTCTTCCTCCAATGTACTATGTCTAATGCTGTAATGCACATATTGCATGAACATAGATATATATTAATTCTTTAGCTGTAATATTCTTACCGAATTAAGTTTACACAACCTACAACTTTTAATCTAAAGTCTGTTAAGAAGCAATTCTTGATTTATATTCAAAATCACATATGAGAGTTGTTTATTACGGCATCTCAGGTAGCCATTTCGCGAATATCAGTGGTGCAATTAGCTCGTTTACGAACACATCAATATTTTCAAGTGGAAAAATAATATACAATAGGTACGAAATAGACAATATCTTACCTTATACTTTTGACGATTAATTTTTGTAATGTCCAAAATTAAATGAATGCTGAACGTTTGACAAAAAAACACTCTTGTACTGGAGCAATTATTAATAATTGATCTAAATAATTTGCCGTTTAATTTCGGCGTCAGTCATTCATATTTCATTTGTAGTCTGAAAACAACCCCTTCTACGCTGACAGACGTAACAGGAGCGTATTTAAAATGCTTAATATTTTAAAACGTTCGATTTTCGTGTACACAAGATAACTTTTACAGTATTTGCAATAAAGTTATGAGTCAATAAACTCTGGATCCGGGTTGTTTTGTATCGATCGGTCCACGATATTTCGTGAAAGAATCCGTCGAGAGATTTTTTCATAATAACCCAATAAAACGCCCAAGACTCTATTTATCGAAATGCAGTTGCAAACTGCTGATCGTTGGAGTCTCAAGCTGATACGTGTCATCAATTGCGATCTATGTAGGTGGTGGGAGTTCTGTCTTACACGTATGTCTGCTTGTTTATTTATTTAAACTCCGACATATTATAGGCGTTTTCAATTTATAACATACCTTTTACGATTGTACAATACCTACATTTAATTTAATGCTTTGTTATTTAATTTAATAATTCATATGGGTTTAATTAAGGAACATTTATTTTAAACTTTTTCATTAATTACGTAATAATCTTCTACATTTAAAAAATGGCAATGCAGCTTATATATGTAACATGACGACACCCACATTTAAATAAAGTTTTTCGTTTTTTCACTGTTTCAATTAATTACGCGAGTAGAGTCCGTTTACAATGTAAAGAGGCCAGGGGCGTGATAAATTATTGACGTATCGGCGCGATAAGCATGGCTATCTCAAGCATGCACTGGGCTGTTTTACGACAGAATAGCAAAACGGTTATTGTGTTTGTACGTCACAGTGACGTCCCCGGCCTCTACATTGTGAACGGACTATACATAAATGTGTTGTGCAAGGAATTAATAATATACAATAAAATAACATGAGAGAAGGTTATTAATTAATTCCAAAAAATCGTGTACTATTTCATTTCACAATATTTATTCCCATTTTATTAGTTGTACTAGAATTGTACGTAAGCCCGTAACTGGAATGACTACCTGAGATGCGGTCTTTATTTATTACTACTACCTATTGAGCTCAACACTGCCTTATATTTTGATTAAACTAAAAATACTGCTTAGTACAATATTATAACTGAAATTTTGAATTTTAAATAAATATTCCATATTCATTAAATGAAGCTTCAAAATGTATTGAAATATATTTAAATTCGTTTGAAAACGAAACCCTTCTAATAATTGGTTTAATACAATTAATTTGATATTTCATTTCAGTGAAACTTGTATTTTAACAAGCTTAATGTTAAAATTTATAAAAGCATTTTATTTTCACATGATTTTCCTCAACAAAGGCATGTTTTGTTTCTGTTTTAATATGGGGTACTAATTTAAGGAAGCGAACAACTAGAGAAGATTCAGATTACTATCACCATCATCAGAAAAATGTCCACTTTCGTTTATATTCTGAAAGCCTACAATCGAGCAGTTTTTATTAATTGCATGTTAATTTAGGCAATTTAGTAATAACAATAACTGTGGGAAGTTAATTTTTGTAGTAAAAAATATGAAAGTTCATTGAACTATAATAATACTTCCAAGCCGTCGTACAATACACCGTTGAAAAATGTGTATTTATAAAAAAACTCTTGATAAAGTTAATCATATTGAGACGGTATGAATATGTAAATTTTTTTATATAGAATAATCAACACATACCTAATGTTTATAAAATAAAATTTAAAAAACTGATGTGACAAATGAGGTATTTGTCTAACTCTAATAGAAACGTACACTTTGATTTACTAACACAAACACTATATGAGCAAAAATATATCAATAGGAGAGAGGGGGCGGTGTAGTATACGCTACATGTAAATACAAGTGAATTGATCTGGAACAATCCCGGTATTTAAATTGATGTCTGTTTAAGCTTATCCTAAATATCGTATCAAATTATTATTCAGAAATTGACATGTTTTGTGCGTGCTTTTGCAAAATGAATCGGAGACACTACAGCAGAGAATATTATTTAGTAAACTTTGCACAGGTAATCTTTTAGGGTTGAATTTCTGTGGGATCAGTGGAATGCGTTATTTATTAATTACATATTGAACGTACATATACAGTATTCGAAAAAATTAAATTAGAAAGCCTGCTTTGGGTGTGTACATAAAGGATAAAAATAGCGAAGTCGTGTATGCGATAGAAAAAGACTTATACATCGCTGTTGCCATTTTGTACGTTTATTTCCAATACTGTGAATTGAATGAACAGCGATTATTAAATACGAAAAACGTTAAGCTTTCAAATTGTGATCATCACATTTTATTGTGGGATATACGTAATTTGACATGGAACCATAACTAGGGAGGAACCAGTAAAGCTACCCCCAGGGCGCACATTTGACTTTACCACTTGATCGTGGTTTATTTTTATTTTCTAATTGGATAATTGTTAGAACAATTTAATTATTTAATCGTAATTATAGGCAACTCTTGTGATTAATATTTATTTAACGAGGCCACATTTCTTTAAGTTGTATGCAATAAATTGTTTTTCATTCATATTTTGTTGGATACTGTTTTGTCGCTGGAATACAATTTAATTGTCATGCAAAGGAAGATCTACAATTGGTCAGTGAAATGAGTCTCTACCTTCTAGACATTGCAGGTTATGTGTAAATTAACTGTTCACAATCGTAAATCACTCATTCGTTACTTTTATGAACATAATGGGCGAGGGCCGCCTGTAAAACAAATATAGTGGTTGAGAAGATGTGTCTAATATGGGGAGTGAGGTGCAACATAGAAGATCCTCTACCGGTTCGGAAAATGGATAGTTTATAGTTTCGGATGGTCATTTTGCTAATAATTGCAAGCGAATACAAATTAAATAGGCCAGACTCTTTTATTCAATCGCTTCGAAAAACAGAAAGAGGAACTCGGATCACTTGACATCGTGTCCGGTTGAGTTCACGTAGCGTGAGATTTCAGCTAATCCAGCTTCCTGTCTTATTATTTTATTTCGTTTTAGCCATCGTTACCTGAATCTCAGCAATAAAATTATTTCAATTCATGGCAGATAATTTTCAACTGATAATGCGTAGAACATCTTCATTCGTTTGTGTATTGTGTTGTTCTTTCTGGAATTGAACACTTTTTTCAATAGTAAACAAAATAAGCATGTTAAAACGTTGGATAAGTTAAAAAGCAACCTCTTCAGCCAGATACATATTACAAGATGAAATATTATCGTTTTCTAGGTATACAATAATGAAAAATGTATTTGATGGATACAACTAGACTTATAAACCAAAACTCATTTAATATCCTTTTAACGCACATACATGAGTTTAGGAATTTTCATGTAAATGGCGAACTTGTAAAATAAGCATTGTAAAATCTATTTTCTTATAGCAAAGATGATTTGAAGATATTTCGCCGTTTATTACAGCCTGTTTTGTAGAAACGAATTACTATGCTCGGAGAGCAAAGACATATAGTTCGAAGGAAAAATATTTGTTTGATTTGAGTACTTCTAAAACTTTAAAATTTCTCTACAAGAAATACTAGAGCTGAGTGCAATATAATTATGTTGTTGCATTGTGTGTTGACATCACAAGAAAATAAATTTCCTTGCAAATACAAAAATTGGTGTAGAAATTTTTATATTTATAGCAACTGCGGTTAGAATGTGTTTTTTTTTTACCATTAAGTATTCAAATAAATTAATCAGTTTTCTTTTACTGTCATTACTAGAGCGTTAAATTTGCCCAAGTTTGTCTGCGTAAACATTGTGATGAATTTCGTATAAAACGTAAAATTAGGATTTGATTAATTCGCACACATATTACTGTCAGATTTCTAACAACTTTTTGTGCATCTAAATTAGAAACATTTCTAATTCTGTTTTTAATATATCTAACGATTCATCTTAAAATTAAACTATCTGTATTTAAGACAGGGTATTTACTTTTTCTGTTATCATATCACTCCATGGCATTAATATAATTGATGTGTCAGAATCATTATTGTAAGGGAGAACGGGGCAAAGATGAAGCATTAACCATTTTGTGTCCGATACTTCATGATGGAGAATACGTTCCGAGAATATTACATGATATATTTTACAAAAAGGAAGAGTATTTTAAAGCGTGGCAAATTAGACGGCTCTCAGGAGCGTTCCAGGATACCTACGTTCCTGATAATTATGACAGATGATGAAATAAGTAAGATTGCTTAGGTTTTACGTGTTAACGACCAAGGACAATGATTGAGATTGTGCATTAACGAATGTTCGCGTGAGTAACACAGTTTCTATGTTTTCTGCTGAAAAGTATCTCCTTTGTGGGATAAACATATTATGTGTGTAAAGTGAAAATGACATTTACCGACGTAATATTTGTAAACTTAAAACTTTCTAAATATCGTTTACTTGTAGGATGTTCCTTATTAAGATATCAATTATATTACATAACGTTTCATATTCCACATTTTTATGTCAAATATTATACCGCTTACTCACATTTATACAAGAGTCATCTTTAGAGTTTGTAATTTATTTGGTACATTATGAATTATATGCTCTATTATTAACAATGAAGAATTTTCTAACAGTTGAATACTGTCCAATACCATGGTATAATTGATGTGAAGTATTGCTGCTTCTACTTAAGAATTTCTTAAATAGTTTTTGTAACTCGGATATGGCTTTCGATTCGCTAGGATTTAGCTGTAGAATGAGATCCTTTACTCTTTGAAAATACTAATCGTAGTATCCAGGGTCTAAAACGCGTGCTAAAACATCTATCACATGATTTCCTTTTGGGTCTGTCGTCTCGTCCACTGTTATCCAAATTTTAAAATTTTTTTATACTTTAAGTTTCTTTTTTTTAAGTTTTTTATTCGGTTCAGTTTATGATCAGATGTTCTTTTTTGAGGGATAAGAGAACTAACAAATTCGTGAGGGTGCCGTTTTTTGTTTGTTGTCTGATGCCTTTCGTGTAGTTTTTTAATTTCTCTTTATATTTCTGAAGTACTTTTTTCAGAGTTTCCCTTTTTTTCATTAATTATTTTATTTTGGTTTATTTTGGTACAAGAGTAGTTTTGTATTCTGGTAAACATCCTGCATTTCCCATACTGACGCTGGCTCTCCACATAATTTTCGTTCTTCAGTTATTGATTTTTAATGAAATTGACCTTCACCTTCAATTTCCATTGTTTTGTATGTCATAGTTTCACGTTAATTAATGTTTTTATCCTCGTCATTTTTTTTTATTTTTTACCTCAGTATCAGAGTCATCAATGTCATCATTCTTAAAAAGGCACTGGGAATCACGGGAGCAATGAAAACTTGTCCAACAGCAGCAATGGAAGTCCTGCTTGATCTGCTTCCTTTACATATGCATATAAAGAAGAAAGCAGCTCTCAGCGGTCAATGACTGCAATCCAGAAAATTCAAATCAGGAGATTTGGTTGGACATCTGGGTAATCTGAATTAATTTCAGTTAGTCTCAATGACCAAACCTACTACCTACACAATGTCAGTGATTACCTTGATGTGGGTACCAGGGTATGAAATAATAGAAAGGAATGAGATTGCTGATAGCCTTGCGAGGGAAGGTGCTGGTATCATCATTCACCAGACCAGAACCGTTTTGTGGAATACCTAAAAGCCACACAACAGACGAGGTCAGAAAATGGCAAAGGGAACATAAGTCCTCTTATTAGAAGTTAATTCCAGGTCAAAGACAAACTAAGAAGTTTATAAACTTCTCGCAAAAAAGAGCTAGAGGGCTACTCGAACTCAGCAAGCCAAAGTTAAAGATATTAACAGGCCTTTTCACATTTAATGACCTATGAGAAGGCCTGTTAGTATTCTTAATTCTGGCGTACTGCAATGGGCAATGACCTATTAAGATACCATCTCAAAAAAAATGGGCGAAGCTGAAAGCGATATATGTCGCTTCTGTACAGATGAAGCTGAAACCGCGGAACATATATTTTGCTCATAGAAAGTCCTAATCCGCCGAAGGCTACAACATTTGGAACAGGTATCCATAACACCTGTTGAAGTGAGAACCATAACCCTCAGTAAAGTTTTAGGCTTCTTCAGATATAGATATAAGGGTAATCACCAAAGATCTTTTTAGGTTGCAGTGAAGGGAGGCCACTAGGGCCAGTCGCAATCTAACCTAATCTACAGAAAAAAAATGGCGATTTGTTTACAATTTAGGGTACAGTATTTTAATATGGCTGTCACATTAACTTCCTGTATATCTCTTCGAACAGGAAGTTTAAACCGTGCTAATCGCTATGTAGCAAATATGCAGTTTTCAGTGTCTACATCTCAAGAACATTTAGTAGTTGAATACACTTATACCACAAGAATATTGTTACTTATTCTTGTGCTTATACAACGTCACATCTAAATAGTAGCACAATAAATCGTAGCATGGCATATGGTACTCTTTGAATAAGAGAAATGAATGATGAGAAAAATAATAAACAATTTCAATGCCTAGCTTAAGTTCACTCAAGTCGTGATTTGCCTAACAATAACACAAAATGTAACACACTTTTTTATTTACCGATGAAAGTTTTCACATATTCATTACCCCGATACAGACCAAATATGTGCATATTGAATAAGCCAGTCTGTAGAATTGTCTATAAAGGTTAATGGCCCGTTTACTGAAAATGAAATCAAACTATCTGCTAATTTAAATAAGAAAAAATATTCTATTAGAGTTATAGAAGCAACACCTCATTAAAGATAAGAAAAAAATATTAAACAAGGGACATTATGTGATTCACTTATGTTTTTGAATATATCTTACTACTGGGATCACACATCCCAAAAATAAAAATGCAGAGAAAATACCTAAATATGACAATATGGAAAATGTAATTCAATTGAAACCTTTGGTAGTTGTTGACACTGGGAAAAAAAATACGAAAATTTATCTTTTTTATATGATAACGATTAGAATCAAAATGTTTAGTATATTTTTCAAAACACAATCGCAGCATTTAAAATGTCAGTTTGAGAAATTCAAATTAACAACATTGATGAGAGGTTTTTCAATATCTTCCACCTTTCAAAGAATCATTTAATTTCCTACTCACCAGCGCTACTTATTTTTACTTACACCTGAAAGAAAATAAAATAATGCTCAAAAAACAAACTTCTAGTTTTGCACATATTTAATGGCGGGTTTACATGCAGCTAAAGTGAGCAGGGAATTGGGCAGGGAAGTGGGCAGCGCGAGTATGTAAACACGTCGCTCGTGCTGCCACTGCTCATGCCAGAGCGCTGTCGCTGCGGCAGTTTCTACGTCCTCCATACGCGTACCAGCTGTATGTAAACAGTCACTTGCTTCAAGGCTGCTATAGGGCAGGACAGCGGGCAGCGCGAGTAGCAGCGGCAGTGGCTGCATGTAAAGCTAGTATAAGAATCTGTTGGTGTCACACACGCTTTCTGATCTTGATCTCTGTAATTTTTATAGCCAGAATTTGAAATAGATATCTTTGTACAGGGTGATCATTTTAAATAGCTTACTTGATTTCGTTGCTTGATTTTTCACCTACGAAAAAAAATTCCAAAACTGCTTAAGTATTCTTTTCTGAGGAATCTGATTTTGAAATAAATAAACAATTGAACATCATATGAAAAAGTTATGACCAGAAAAACTGTATATTTAGCTCAGTTTAAAGAAAATGTATTTCTAAATTCAGATATCGGTATACCGGGTGGCGATTTAGTGTGAGATAGGTCTGTGGCTTCATAATAAAGTTGAGAAAGTTGAAAATTATACGCAATAAGTACTTTTTGTTCCTGAATAATTTAAAAATATTTTCAACTATACAGGGTGCTCCATTTTTACGGTGCACACTTTCTTATTTCAAATAGAATGGTCTGTTTTTTATTATAAATTTAGATTCCTCACAAAATTTCCTTTTCAGTGGTATGGGTATAGGTCTACTTTCTATTATTGATTTAAGAGATATTTAACTTTTTCCGATAATTATGACAAAATCATCGATTTTGAAAAATAAAAATAACTCATTAACGCAAAACGGTTTTTTTATTGGAATTTTCACTTAAGTTTGCCGCTATTATTTCGAAATAGTTATTAAATGTTTGCATTTCTTTACAGGGCGACCGGTGTCAATTTTATCAAACTTCAAACACAATTTTTAAATTTTTTTTAGAAGGCACAAGGTGTATATTTTTATTTTTTACGAAGCACAATTTAATTTCCTTTCGATTAATATAGGTATTCCCATACCTAGATCAAACTATTTTCATGATATTTACACATTTTTTAAAACATACCAGCTTAACATTTTTTTAGTAGGCTATGAAAGTAAAATAAGAAAATTGAAATAGTTATGTCAAAAATCATTTTTATTGTCATATTAAAAGTTCTACTACGCTATGAAAGCAAAAGAAGTAAATTGAAATAGTATTGTCAAAATTAATACTGTAATATTAGATTTGTGTAAATTTGGTGTTTTAAATGTCAGACATCCATTATCACACGAAATTATGAAATTTTCTGCAACTACTAATTGAAATGACGAAACATATTCTAAGATTTCAATGAAAAACTGTCAATTTTTAATTTTGCATAGTCAGAGGCTAGAGTAATGTTTTTTAAAATGGAACATTTAATTTTACCATCGTGCAGTAAATCATTTTTGAGAAATTCTCCCTGGCTTCAGATGTCAGGTTTTCAAGTGCTAGTGAGTAATTAACGGGTCTTTTTGTCTTAATTTCTGACATTAATTAGTATTTCAAATTTATTATCACCAGCTTAGTCAATTAAACAGTTACAATATAATAATAGATACAACGGAAATTTGTCATATGAATAAACGAATTGTTTTAAATATGTGATGCAATCTGGCAGAGAATCTTAAGGTGTGAAAGCAATAATTATGCAGGCGCAGGGGAGCAAAGAGAAGCTAAGTAGTTTAAAAATGGCATTTTGAGATTTTAATGTGAAGTCCCATCTATATCTTTTGGCTACAAGTTTGTATGGCTTTTATAAGTCACTGCTTTTACAATAAAAATTTGTATGCTTAATATGTGAACAATATTAATTAAAAAGTGAAAATTTGGAGAGCCGAAAATTAAAACAATAAAGAACAGTTGAAGTGGTGGAAAAAATTGTTTATCATGCCCCGAGTATGAACAATTAATTAAACTTTGTGCAATGATATGTAAATAAAATCTACATAAAGTATAAACTCAGTTAAATTATCGGATGAAAAAAGTTATCTGGACAGAAAAAGAAAACGACAAATAATAGTATAAGAAGTGTTTAACCACATTATTTATGAGCCATACATCAAATGAAGATTTATATACAAGGATAAGTCAGTATCTTGAGGAAGCAAATAAAAGACAGACACTGGAATTAAAACTGAAATTAACAATATTAAAACAAACCTGGAAGAAGAAATATCAAAAGGAAAGGAATTAGAAGTAAACTGTAAAGTAGTTAAAACCAAATACGAAGTGATTGAAAAGGCACTAAGGAAAAATAATGTTATTTTATTTGGATTAGAAAACTTAATAAACATTGCTATCACCACCTTAAACTCTCTCTTAAATATAAACTTAGATAATCAATGATATATTTACTATTGGCAAGGAAGAAAGGAAGCCCATTATTGTAAAATTTCATTCATATTTAAAAAAACAAGAGCTGTTTAAAAATTGTTATAAGCTTTAAGCAATACCTTCATGAAAAAAGAGAGAACAAAATAATAATTTTAGAAGAACTATCCTATGAGGAAAGAGAAACAAGTAAAGTTCTTAGAAAACACCTAAAAAAACAAAAAGTCAAAAGTTAAATGCTTACATAAGAGGAGAAAAATTATATATCAATGGAGAACTCTACACTGTGCAATAGTTAGAACATGAAATATCAGAACAAGTAGAAATAGATACAGAAGAAAAAATCAAGTGAAAGAAGACAGGTTGCAATTTACAAAATAACAAAATAAATCAAACAAACAACAGATTACAACAAACATGGCTGCATCAATGAAAAATAAAAGAGAAAAACACGATAAAGAACAAGGAAATTCAAAAAAAAAGCTAAAGTAAGACCGACTACAAGCACTGCAAGTGGCAATTCTACTACAGTCAGAAGTTCAGTAAGAATTCAGAACAAGGAGGATCAGGCAAAAATCGGAAATATACACTGTACTTAAGCGAGGATAAGAAATTAATGAATGCAGGAACATTCATTAATTGATTTAAAAAAAAACATAAAGCATAAAAGCAGAAACATAAACATAAAACGTTAGTATTTTAGTATAGTTAATTAATTCAATATATTTGTTGGAAAAAAATATAGCACATGAATTTATATATATATATATATATATATATATATATATATATATATATATATATATATATATATATATATATATATATATATATATATATATATATATATATATATATATATATATATATACATATATATATATACATATATATATATATATATATATATATATATATATATATATATATATATATATATATATATATATATATATATATATATATATATATATATATATACATATATATAGGAATTGCTATAAAAATATATAAATAAGGTTCAAGAAGTCAAAAAGAAAAACAACTTTCTTTCAAACTACATATATATATACATATATATATACAATACTCTAAAAAACACTAATCACACAATAAAATTAATTTAAACATATAAAATTCGGCCTATATTCTGCATCTAAGTTGTAAATTATTGTTGTTATTTAGTTTGTATAAGTTACTGATATATGTTTATTTAAAATTTAAAAGTGCTCTTAATATATAAAGGTGCAATTTTACGAAGAATATTGCAAATTCTACAATAGAATAGAATATAATAGATAACTAATTCACATATTTCTTGTAGGTTTTCAAGAAAAATATTATTCTTACAAATGTTTCTATAGCCTTAAAAATATCTACAATTTTGAATATAGAGGAAAGAAATATAAATACTGGCCTACTAAAAAGTGAAACGATTTTTCATAAGTATTCATTTAATTAATAAATCCATAAATGCATTGCGCCTGTAGGTTCTCTCTGCGTACTTATTTGAAGATGTATTCAGAACTTCAAAAGAAATTAACGTCCATTATATTTTGTAAATTACTGCTGCAGAATATAATCTGAAGTTTGATCTTAGAAACCCTAGAAAATACGTCCTAGTTATTTAAGATTGTTTCATCGGGAAGATGTTAAATCATATTAAAAAAATGTATATCGATGTTTACTGAATACCACTGTCTTATACACTCTGTAGAAGGCTATACTCTCACACAGATTTAGACTTATTAAATTTTTTCTGGCCAGTACCAACATATTACTTTTCTCAGTGAATGAATAAATTTGGGTTGCAGATGTCCTAATAATTTTGACTGTCATAAGTTTCAGGTGATCAATAAAGATTATGACGAGAGTATTCACCAGATAAGGCAGGCAGCAGATGGTCCGATACGCATTGTCATCTTGAACGTACAATTATAGCTGTGTCTTAATAAGTTGAGAATAAGTTGTGGTTATTAAATAATTGAATAAATATTTGTTGGAAAGATTTATTAGTGTTTACTTATAACTAAGTGTAAAATGGGATAATGAAAACTATAATGAAATCTTTGGTTACCATCTTTAACTTAAAATGAAACTCTCAAGTCAAACAAATTAGAGACAATCGATACGGCACTGACGATCTTCCAGGAGTGAGTCTACCGGTACAGTGTAGGAATTAAAATGTTGAAAGTGCAAAACTGAATTTCTGAAGAAGAAAATATAATATAATATCCATCATCTTTATTATTAAGTTATTCTGGTGCAGTTGTCAAGAACACTTTTTTTATAAATTAATCCAGTGTTTACCTAATTTTATTGGCACATTTATGAATATTCCGTTTGGCCAACATGACATGACTACTTAAAATTTGCTTAAATCGTAACCATGTTCCTTTCTTATTTATGGAGTAAGTATAAAATTCTGATTTCAACATATCTTATTGATATCGGTTTTGCGTTTGACTATTAAGAATAAATCGGCAACAGTATTTACGACATTAAAGCTACCTACTACTGTACAATATTTTATTTAGATCGTAACAAGGGCATATATATTTACAGATTTGTTGCTTTTAAATGACATCCACCAAATAACGACTCTCTGATAGCTAGCATAAACCTGTAATGCAAATTAGTGTAAATATATATAAACAAACTTTGAATTAGTGTAACGTCCAATGAGCATATTTTCAGATCGTATTAACTACCACTGTTGCTATTACTCTAGTGTAAAGAATATAATCTTAATTAGTCATTCGTTATTGCACCATGTACAACCGGATTATACAACTGATTATTTTCGTCTTGCCTACAGCTGAAATTATATAATACTAATGTTTTCTTATTTTTGTATGTTAATGTTATGTTTGTAAAATAATATGAAAACTTCTAGGTTATTACTCCCTTCAAAGATTGTTTAATGGGAAAATAAAAATATGTCAGTGATACAAGCTATGTACAGTATGTCCCAAATTGCTTAATATTAGGTTTTGCATATTTCTAAAACAGATGAAATGAATTGCACATTCTTGACCTCGTTTTTTGAAAAAATTCTAATGGTAACGGTTTCGTTTCGATCTTTTCCCATTATCGCGCTATCAGTCAAAGTTGTTTTTCTTTTACATTTTTTTTAAATGGCGCTGCATCCTTATTAGGGGTGGATTTTTGAGAGAAAATAGTTTCAGTCTCCTTAATTTTGCACTGGAAACCACTTGCATTTTTTTTCAATTTAAAATAGTTGTCTATGACTTAAAAAAAATACTTATATTTTTTGCTTTTCTATGATATGACTAGACACGGGACAATATCCGTGAGTCCCGTATTGACTTCCCAACCGGACTGTCTGAGCTCTAATATGAAGGGAGGATAGTAGCTGTTCGTGCGCAGCGATATCCCGACCGGTTTATTCACTATTCAGTTTTACCTACAAACGTCAGAGTGTGTAGATGGCGCGAGGATAGAAATAAATAGTAGCAACTACATGACGACGGTACCACGGAGGACACGAAAAATCGGTACGTGTGGATTTGTGTTGACGATGCCATGGATTTTAAACGACATGAAATCATTAATGTTATTATGCGTATTTTAAGTGTTAATATATAATAAACGGGTTTTAGCAACCAATGCGCGAACAATTGAGGAAATAGTGGTAAATGCTTTGAGTAATATTGGTGTTAAAATTGAAAATTATTTACTGCTTGTATCAGACGCAGCGGCTATAGCGATTTTTTTACAAAAAAAAATTGAGTACACCACTGGATTTAGCGCTCACTGAAATGGGCCTGTATCAAGTTTCATATAAAATATTTAATATTAATAGTTATGTTGCCAAATTCAAAATAATATTGTTCTTATGAATCTATTTCTTGATTAAGTAACCCGTAAAATAAAAAGTGAAAACTACTGAAAATTCGCAAAGTGACTTAAAGCATTAGACTTAAATATCCTAAATATCCCTAGAGAAAATATTAGAAGGTGCTTTGCAAAAAAAATAAAATTAAACCATTTAAGTTGAAAGTTTTACATACTCTAGAACCTGGAGAGAGAAAAGAAGATGGGAATTCTGTTTGTGAACCCAGGGAGAATATCTGGACAATAGAAAATTTTGTTCAGTGACAAAGTCACGTTTAATACAAATGGAGTTGTGTCGTCCCAAAATTCACGGTACTGGTCTCCTGAAAATCTTGATTGAGCCATAAACGTAAAGAGGCAGTATCAGCATAAAATAAACACGTGGTACGGAATACTTGATAATAGGATTATTGATTCATTTTTCATTGAGAGAAATTTGAATGGAAATCTATTTTTAATCTTTCTATAAAATGAGTTTTGGGAGGCACCACACGACTTACCAGATCAGGCTCGCCTGAATTTGAAGCTTTAATTCGATGGGTCTCTTGTTCATAACGTAGTAGTTGTAAGGGAATGGCTAATTGAAATATTTTTAAATCAGTGCATAGGTCGAAACAGTCCTCTTATTGAATGGCCGGCAAGATTCCCGGATTTGACGCAACTCGACTTTTTCCTTTGGGGTACACTGAAGCAAATAATTTACAAGTCAAAATCGCGATCAGTAAAAAGAACTATACACTAGATAAACTGAAACATGTTCACATGTTACCCCGGAGCCACTGAGAGAAATAACCATAAACTTACGAAGAAGGTATGATGAGAGCAATGAAATAGCGGATTGGTGGAAGCAACAAGAATTTGTTTAGCGTTTATTTTCTTTTCTGGCATTCCAATTATTTTGTGGTGTTACCAATAAAAATAGTTTTCAGTTATTTTTAACTTTTTATTCCATGGTTTACTTGATCAAAAGAAATAAATTCATAAGAACAATGTGATTTTTAATTTGGCCACAGAATTATTAGCATGCAATATTTTTTAATGAAATTTGATACAGACCCATTTCGTAAAAAAATCGCGTATATGATTTCTTGAATTATCACCCCCAAAAAATTATGCATTAGACCTTGGTTTTTGTAAAAAATGCGACGCTTTGCCCTAAAGTAGTCAAAGTCGGACGATAAATACAATTTTTATGGGGGTGTGCCGCTTTCAAGTTGGTCACACTGTAGGTAAATAGGCCTCAAACACAATATCTGGATCCAGGAGTACCCGTTAGGTTTTTGACATACATTTTGGAAACACTCCGTGTATTCAAGGTAATTCGTGATTTAATACTATAAAAATTATTCTACACGTGGAGTACAAAAGAACTGTTAATTATAATTTATAACACTTAATTCATTTGCCATAAACTGCTAACCATTGATGTAATATGGACATTATACAATAATAAAAAGTTGATATGTAGTAAAGCAACGTGAGCTGGCTTCCTTCATGAAGTTTATTAACATTGACTTAAGAAACAAGTCAAACTGGTATTCCATTGGTTTGTAGCAATATTTTTGAACAGAGTACTTAGAAAGGCCACAAGAGGTGAGAGAAATCTTACGGTTCAACAGTTTTGTGACGTAAAGTTAATTTTTATAGAAAAACTAATAATTCTGTGAAAATGTGTACAGACAGTATATGGTTAGACGTGGTTAAGGATGAGTTAATTCACAGTCTGACCATCCTAAATCATTTAGTCCACAGGCCGCCAATGTAATGGAGTAAAGAATATATGAAAATGATTGGTCACATTCAAAAGTTTTTACTTGTAATGAAGTAGAGTGTTGACTTAAACCAGCCGTTTCAATTATCATACAGTGGATTAATTCCAACAATACGATTCAATCGAATTATTGTTTTAAGATAAAATACAGATTTAGAAACTTTTTTTATTCAGTAACCTTTGTTTTCATTTAAAATATATAATTTTTTTTATGGTTTTCGATCAAGGAACATACAGCCACCCACAATGTACTTAATTGTTATGTACACAACAAAATTTAATCCAATGCCTTACTAATTTCGTGTATACCTATGACTAACCTAACCACAAGGCAAAAAAAAGAAGAGAATGAAATTAAAGATGATAAACGAAAAGGATAGACTTACACGCTTCCCGTCCTGAGGTCTATCAGGACATTTTCAATTAGCCAATACAGGGTGGACCACGGTTGGTAGAAAAAAAACATAAGGTAACAAAAATAACCTACGGTTTAACTTTAATGTCTTCGTTATACAGGGTGGGGCAATAGTGCGCCCGACTTCGATACGTCGAGTTCTATAATAGCTAGAAACTTAATTTGAAAATATAAATAAACTAGATAAAAAAATCTATAACAGGAAATTATTTTCGAATATACAGGTTGAGCTAAGACGATTCGACAGGTTCAACTAAAATTTTTTTTCAATGGAATGCCATATACATGTATATATCAGAAAAATTTTTGAAACATCTTTGTGGCCTCCTTTTACTCCTGTATTATTATTGACTCTCCCAACCACTTGGATGTAATGATTTTTAATTTTTATTGTTGAATTTTGCAGTTATTCTTCAATAAATTGAAAATGGTCACAAATAGCCATAGGAATGTACGTACAAAAAATGTTCGTTTTTCAATCCTACATCACATCGTCCAAAAATATACAGGGCGTTCCATTTGAAAAAATTGCTTATGCAATTTCTCTAAAGTTTTTGAATATTTGATATATGATTATATTTCATTTCATAGAAAAACTGTATAGTTGTTGAAGATCAGCATGGATTTATCCAGGGACGGTCCACGGTATCGAACCTTATGTGCAAGACTCAATTTATCTCCGAAGCAATAGATCGTAAAGGTCAGGTGGACGTTATTTACACTGACTTTTCCAAGGCGTTTGATAGATTGGACCACGGTATATTATTAATAAAATTGGAACACGTTGGCCTTAGCATTTTTGATAAATTTATTCTATTCATATCTATCTCGCCGATCTCAATTTGTACAATATCGTGGTTACCAATCTGTTTAATTTACTCAAACATCTGGAGTGCCGCAGGGTTCTATACTCGGTCCATTGTTTTTTATATTATTTTTTAATAATATTGTTGATAACCTAGATGTACATTATTTGCTATATGTTGATGATCCAAAATTATATTTCTACATAAACTCCGATCTTGATTGCCTGAGACTCCAGCATAGTCTTGACTTTCTTAATAACTGGTGCGTTAACAATCGTCTCCCTTTAAATGCAACCAAATGTAAAGATATGCCATTTTCACGGAAAACAAATCCATTTATATTTGACTACAGTTTGGACAACACCACCCTAGAGAGACCCTAGATTATTAAAGATCTTGGCACTACATTTGATTCCAAGCTAACTTTTTCTAAACATATTGAAGAATGTGTATCATCTAGAGCATTCAAAAGTTTAGGTTTTGTTTTTGCATAACAGCAAAAATATTAAGAAATTGTCTACTCTACGCATGTTGTTTGTTAGTTTTGTTAGGTCCAAACTAGAATATGCTTCTATTGTTTGGAATCCTAGTTACAATATTTACATAACAGCACTAGAAAAAGTGCAACGAAGAATTCTCAAATCTGCAATTTTCATTTTGGAGGGTACATATTCTGTTAAAGGAATATCTCAAGAACTATTTTTAAATAAATTTGAAATGAGCAGTCTAATTAGGAGACGAGTGATGTACTCAGTAATTTTCTTGTACAAAATAATTAATAATGAGATTGACTGTCCTCCTATTACCGCACTTATTAAATATAGAATTCCAAGATTAAGTGTAAGGACAAATAATATAGTTATGTTTCCTACCTCTCGTACAAACATTTTAATTGCATCGCCTATGTATCAAATGTGCTTAAATTATAGTAATATCGAGAACCGTCTGGCTATATTTAACTGTAAAATTGCTGATATATATATATATATATATATATATATATATATATATATATATATATATATATATATATATATATATATATATATATATATATATAAAGTTTATTCTGCAAGGTTTTAAATCGATAACTCTGTTAAACAGAAAGAATTTTAAACACCAGTAATTTGTCGCGTGGTAAAATAACTGTTATTTCATGATGCATTTTTTCTAAAATTATCGTAAAAAACTTAATACTGTTAAAGGAAAAACACAGAGATAACTGCAATTACTTCACTTACTAAAGTTTCTAATTGCTCGTTACTACTTGCTTAACCATCTTTAAAGACGAGAGAAATAAAACTATTATTTAGTTAATGTGCTTCTACTGGGTGATCTACAGAACAAATGTGAAAAATAATTTTTAAAATAATTTCCAACTGATCCAGTAGCCATGATTTTGACAAAGTGAGAATAACAGGTACACAAAAAAAAATCTGTACTTTAAATCAAAACTGTGTTTCCTTTTGTATTTTGATGTGCTGAAACCGAATCTGGCCATAAAAATTTTGGCTATTGCATCAGTCTTTAGCTACAGATATCGTAAAAATCACCTTTTTTCAAAAAAATTACAATTTCGTTAAACAATTTTTCTTATCTAAATCATCGTAATCTACGTTTCCATGGGTACTAAACATGATATTGACATGAAAATAGCCTTTTTGGCAGCTGCCAACTGTCCAACCACAAATTGAAAAAATTCCAGAATTTGTAAGAAAAGCTTCTATGTGTAAAACAATATTACTACCAGCATTTTCGATGATGCTAAATATGATTTTGACATCAAACTTGCCATTTTGACAGCTGCACAACATAAGGCACAACAAAAAATATGCCGATGAAGCAACGTTTCATAAAAATGGACATGCTATTTGTTATAATTTTCATTATTACGACACAATCAATCCTTACATCTCACGAACAAATACCCAAACAAGATGGTCATTGAATGTTTAGGGGAAGAATTGTTGGAGATTATGTGATAGGACCATATTTTATTATAGGTCATGTGAATGGTAAAATTTATTTAGAATTTTTGCAAGACAATATGTAAAAATTACTGGAGGATGTCCCGAGGGATACTAGGAAGAGAATGTAGTACCTACATGATGGATCCATACTGCAGCTGTTTAGGAACATTTAAATGTCGTTTTTTCAAATGGTTGGATAGTAAGTGGAGGATCCCATACTGGTCTCTGATCAGATAATTTTTCGCGTAATTAACGAAGTCATCAATCTGTCAGATAATTGCATCAGAGAACTGACGAGAAATGTTTTCTTAATCGCTTCCCTGGTCACCGAAATAACCCCCTAACAATTAGAGATTTTATGTTAGGTAAGGGGAGACGAAGTCCTCTAGTTTATTGTGGAATTCGAACTTCATCTAGAGCATCGACAATTCCACACCTCATTTGAGCGGAAACAATTAATTTGTAACAAACAAATTCTACAATATGAATTTGTTTTTATGTAACGAGAAACAAATTTAATGAAAAATAAAAATGCAAAGCACCTACTGAAATATGTATAACATGAAATATAACCTGAACATCGGTAGAGTAGTTAGCTAGAGTCAGCGATGGCAAGTGTGACTAGAAAACTTTCTCGCAGGTGCGGGTTCGAATTACGCCACTGGCACTGGCAGTGTCGGTGAGAATGGTTGTGTGTCCGCGTTTTTTCATCAGTGTAACCCTCGCCTGTGCAGCCTTGACTTCTGATTCGGGGAGTTGTTTAATTTCTGTGGTGTTTATATTATAATAATTTTCATCATGAGATTTATCTTGTTTTTTTATTTATAAAAAATAATATATTAAATAGTAATACTTGCAAATGAGAATATATTCCAACTATTAAGAGAATGAAATTTCGTTAAATAGAAATTAGGTTTTAGTTGCAAAACTTAATATCAAGCTAATGGAGGAACTGAGAGTGTATGCCTACATGCATTTAAATTAAAACTGATATTGATTTTTATTATTAAATGAAATACAATATGAGTCTGTATGGCGAAAACATTCAGTGGATTTATTATGAAGATAAAGAATAATGAAGCTGCGTGATAGGAAATAATCATTGTGAGGTCATTTATTGTCATTGGGTCATTGTTTATCAATGTAATATATCTTAAACTGGATTGTGAAAAAGTGTGTGTGTGTGTGTGTGCGTGTATCGATATTAATTTTATAATAATACATTTACATTTTCTGACATATGAATGCTGTGTTTTCGATATACAGGGTATTACAATTTCCAGAAAAAAAATCTCTTTTTGTCGTGCTTTTAAATCACAAAAAAAAAATTAAAATCAGTAATAATAAAATAACAATTCACAATAACTGTTCGAAATGCCTGGTCCAGAAGTTGAATAAACATTGATGATGGATATTCCTTTGAACCACAGAATGTTTGTTTTTCGCAGCCCAAATATGGGCATTAAAAAAATTCCAAATTTAGCTCTGCGTAAAATATGCATTGTCTGTAGATGACATGTTAAAAGCAAAATTGGGATTACCTTGTGCACAAGCAAAGAACCACCTACAAACATTTTCTTGAGGTGAAAAATCAGTAGGTAAAATTTTTCGACCCTCTGTGCCTACATGGTACGACTTCTTGGTGGTCCGTACTATTTTTTTTTTGTTATTTTTTTGTTAGTCATTACCAATACCTCTGCCACTGGCTGCTCGTGGAGCTTCAATTTTCAGAGAATTGGAGTACTTCTTCCAAGTATATTGCGTACTGAATTTGGTTAAAATTTCTTCATTAGTTTGGAGTAAAAAAAATCTGGAAATTTCAATGCCTTGTATATCGAAAACGAAGCATTTGCGGACACATGTTGTATTACTTTGCATCAAATGGGGTAAAGAATCATCTGTCAAAGCGGGGACCATTACTGACCAAACACCCTGTAAGTATATATATATATATATATATATATATATATATATATATATATATATATATATATATATATATATATATATATCGAAAATAAATGCCTAAATGTTACCTGACAGAGCTACAACTGTCAAAAATTTATGTCTGTGATCTGGTGATACCTGAGGGCCCACTTTACGTCAGAAACCATTACAAGCAGGAACAGAAGATAAAAATGTTATGTAAATTTTAAAATATTTAATCTTATCTGTATATATTTTGCTGATTATTATAAATAACATAGATGTACACTACCGGCTTCTACGAATAAACAATGTATTAATATATTAATTATGCGCAAGTGAAAGGAAATGAGGAAGATCGTTTCTTCATTGTCCACCCATACGTGATATTTAATCGAAGGCCTTTGGCATGTAGTTAATTTATTGAACATTTTCATTCATGTGCTTTATTGAAATTAAAAGCAGTACTAATTCCCTACTGATATAGTAATTTGATGTCCTCTAAGAAATTGTAACAAATTGAAGATAAGAAGTTGTTTATCCACTATCCAGCATGTATATGTAACACATATGTTTCGCCTAAATCTTGGAAGTGGATTTAAATTTATTAAAGGGCTCTTAATCAAATGTAAATACATTGAATGATGGATTCTTTTTGTGTTAATCTTCGTGGTCGAACTGTAAGGGTAGTTACTTCTCACCTCGGACTCCACGGCATTGGCTACGGCAAGGGGAGCAGGGAGGGGCGGCTGCCCTCTTTGGCTTTTGGCAGATATTGAATATTTTTCATTAATATATGGATAGGTATGTCCTGTGATGAAAGCTAATCAATTGCAATGCCAAATAATTACAAAAAAATGGCTAAATTAACATTCACAAATAAATGTGATTGCAATTTTTCATCAATACACAAAGTATAGTGTGGAAACCGATATAGTGACGGGACGTGAGTTATGATACCGCCGTATCGATAAGACGTCACATAAACCTTCTACCCTAATCTATATATTATACTTATTTAGTTTTTACGAATGTATAAGTAGGAGCAATCTGTACCCTTATGGACTTCTGTTCAGTAGTTGTCTACTTTAATTTTTTAAGACCAACTGTATTATATTTATAAAAAAAATAAATTCTTTTTTTCTAAGTTTTCATTTACACTTTAAAAAATATGATTTTTTTATATAACTGCCGGCTCTGGTTGTCATATTTTACATTATACGATGAATTGTTTCCGTTTACGGCAGTACCTTTGAAACAGACCCTGACTTTTCCTTCCACTATATCCTTAAAATATCTACTGTCTAAATCAGTGAAATTCCCGTATAAATTTTAGCAAATAATTTGTTCTGATGAAAATATTTACTGTCAAGCTCCACTAATACCGACCATGCATTTGAATAAATTATGAAACATAATCCAATATAAACGAATTCTACTATTACATAACATGATTCCCACTGAATGAAATTAAATGATATTTATACAAAGGGTTTTGGGTAAAGCACGCGCACAATATTAATGTTTTTTTTTTTGTGAAAAAGCAAAATACTAGACACCATTTGTCAGTATCACTAGGCAATTCAAAACATAATGTTACTATAATAGCGTACTATAAGGCGTACCGTCCAATTGGTTCATTTCAGAGATAAAGGAAATATGAAAAACGCCATAAAATCACTCTGCAAAGATGCCGACTAAGACGCCTCCGATCGGCATCTTTGTTGGGAGTTTTTATGGCACATTTCTTACACCTCCGAACTGAGCTGTAAACGGATAGCCCCCACCCCTTGTCACCAGGATTGCCAACATAAAACTTTGAATCATTGTTAAAAATTTTCTATTCATGAAAACGAAAAATGAAAACAAATAATTCATCTTAAATACTACATAGATCTAATATACAAAATAACGTGCAATACTGGTGCGTTTTTTTTTATGATTAAAATTATATTTGAAAATTGATAAACAAAAAGTCATACATTTATATTACTTACAATTCTCATGAATTGTACTAAAAATGAGTGAAATGTATAACATATAAAGAGCGTCAAAATGTACTGAATCTCTACAATTGGACTATGTCGGTCAACACTGCATGCACTTCAAGATGAGTCTCCACACGTACGTAACCCTTCGTAAAAACAAAATGGATCGTTACGTGCCACGCAGGTAACAGGCAGTCAGATGTTTATATTATATTTATATTGTAATTAATATTTCACAAATAATAAACACTAAAATTATGCTTAAAAGGTACAAAGTCTTACTTTATTTAATTAAAACTTAAGTAAAGTAGCCACACACATAACTACTACTTTCGTAGTAGACTTATACACTTCTTAATCGTACAAAGAAGTGCCTAAGCTTTAATTGCTATTGACCACTAGTAAATCATATTTACCTAATGTATAGAAATCCTTCTTGAGGACATCGCGAACACCATCGTAGACCGGTTTCTGGTTTTTGCCTTCATCAGTACGAAGTAGGTGAACAGAACGTCAACAATAAGGATTTTGATAGAAGTTTCTGATAGTGATAGGAGTTAAGGTAACTTCATTTACCAGCAATCAATTGCGATAGATAAATTGGAAGAATATCCGACACAGCAAACTTCATTAATAAAGGTAAAGTTTATTTCAAACTTATTTGAAACATAAAAAACGTCAGCACCTTTGACGACGGTAAAGGAATCAAAGTCGCCGATGTTTTTTACGTTGCAGATAAGTTTGAACTGAACTTTATATTAAAATGCCAAGGTATTTCAATAGAGAGGTGAATATTCACAAATTAATAATAAGGATTATACCTAAAAAGTACAAGGTCTTAATCCTCTCACTATTTATTTAAGAATTAAATAAATAAGCATGTCCACAAGGAAATTGATTTGCATTAATATTTGTTAAAAGCATACATTAGAGTCTTTATTACCAATATCTGAAATTTATTTGAAAAAAAAATATATCGTTGTGTTTTAGGCGGATGCGCCGGTCATCGAAAATGTTGACATTTTCATGTAAAATGCTGTAATGGTTAGGTAATAAATGTAAATCTGTTATTGGTACTAAAAAAAATACAGAAGATTTGTTTTTTCTCCAATAAATTTATGATGGTCCTCTTTATTAAGTAAACTAAGGTTTTATTGATTTTAATTTCCCTATTTTGTGTTTTTAATTAATTGTCACTCATTTGCTAAATAACTTACGAGAATAATGTGAATGATTGATTAATGAGTAGTATTTGTTGTGTATAAACATGAAGGATTAAAAAAGCTCCTATTGACAATAAAGAGTTTTCTTTTTTTCATTTGTATACATGAATTACAAAATATTTTTGAAATCACTTTGCAAATCCCATTTTGAACGAAACTAGATTTTTTCTCATTGAATACCATTTCTAGTTGTAACAAAAATGGTGGAAATAATACACACCCGGTATAGTAAACAATGTAATTATATAATTACAACGAATAAATTCTTTTAAAAGTAATATCATTAAAATGACAACAATTGCTGCTAAATTACAAGACGTATTAGTATAATAGATGAAATTACATAAAACAGGAAAATGTATAGATATAAAACAAGTTAATCATAAAATAGTTAAACGAGAATGTACGTGCAAAAAGATCGAGATCAGCCTGGTCTTTTGATGTCGTTGATGAGCCATTTTGTTTTGTAAGAATATGGAAAGTGCTATTTGTAAAATTTATTTAATAAGTTATTTTTTAATCAATTACTTTATTTATAACTGTTTTAGTGTAGTTAGAAAAATCTCGATTGTTTAGTGAAAATTCTTAATAAAAAAAATGTATTGTTTTCTAAGATAAACGGGATCATAGTTCCCAGACACGTTGCACTTTGTATATTATTATTAATATAGAGCTTATTTATGGTAAACAGACATTTTTATGTCTCAAGGATATCATTTGTTTTTGTAAACTGCATTGAAACGTGCAACAGTTAAAATTGATTAAGCAGAATTGTCTGATTAATTGCTACTCTCTCTAAGCTTTACATTGTCGATACATATATTACTGTGAAAATATATTTTTAGCTGTATTACGGAGTGCGTCAGGGACTAGCACTTTAAGTGCTTCAAAATTTTACCAAAAAAGTTTAGATAGACTATGAACAAATACACAATATCTTACCTTGAAGCTATTTTGACGATTTCGGTAACATCCAAAGTTAACACAAAGAGGGCTGAAAGTATTGGTGAATGAGAAGATGGATTTATGCACACATTTAACATTTATCATTTAAGATTTAACAAATGGGAAATTTAAGAATGCCAGTATGCATTTATGCACAATTTACTAATAACTTATCATTTAAAAAGCATCCAATCAAATTTAAGGTTTCTGTTCCTATCCAGATGATGACAACCAATAAATAATTTAGTTAGGGATTTGTAACCTAACCTGAAACGTTTATGCATGCGCAGTACGATTTTTATTTAACTTTTAATCTAAAAGTTAAAAG
Source organism: Rhamnusium bicolor (assembly GCA_029963845.1). Lineage (NCBI taxonomy): Eukaryota > Metazoa > Arthropoda > Insecta > Coleoptera > Cerambycidae > Rhamnusium > Rhamnusium bicolor. The sequence continues at coordinate 1,286,167 of JANEYF010002177.1, read as the reverse complement.
TTGGCAACTCATAAATGTAAAATGCTAAATGATAAATGTGCTGCATGAATTGGTTCATTCATTATGAAACTTTAACTCATAAATATTAAATGCTAAATGTTAAATCTTAAATGATAAATGATAAATGTGTCTGCATAAATCCACCTTTAGAAACACTAACACACACACATGTATTTTTAACTTGCAATCGCAAGAATAAATTTTTATTACTATTACACCCAATAAAACATTTGCCACCTTCCGACCGCAAGCATTGGTGATTTCATCCGCGCTAACCGAATTTGTCATTCAGTTCAGAATATTTTTTTGTTTAATACTGTCACATCTCTATGATAAATATTTTTTTCTTAGTGTTGTTTCCAATGGCACCTGAACATTGTTGTACTGTCCATTAATGAAAACACTATTGCAAAGATTGAACGACACATTTTAAAAAGTTAATCTCCGTTGTCTTTAATTCCGTACTGTCTACGTATCTACGTGTTATTCACGACAAATACTATATATTTAGATTGTATTCCAATGGCTTTTAAGTCATTGGTGTATTAATTTTCAACATGAGGTAGTGGGCGTAAACACGCGATCCGCCTATATCTATCTATGAATTGCTATTGGACACTCGACAATAACGAGCCTCGTTGGTCAGTAAGTAGTTGTTTTTTATAGCTACAAGCCGTCCAATTACCCGCTAAAAACCTTTAATTTTTTGTTCCCATTTTTGTAAAGAAAACAGATTTATTGCATAATATCTACATAAGAATATTTTACCATTGAATATTGTTTGACAATATAATATTATACCTACTTAAAAGTCGTCGCTACCTCCCGACCTCTATTGATGATTTATAAATTTGTATCATACGAAGTAGTGCCTAATTTTTAATTGCGATTTAATTCTTGTGATACAAATTTACAAATCATTAAGCAGTTTATAATCTACTACGATAGTAGTAGCTATGTGTGTGGATTGCAAGATGCGACAAAAATGAACATAACTAATAATGTTACTTGGAATTTAAAGAAAATATGCCATAAAAAACGAGCACATATACAATCCAGAAACTTCTGATGAGAAAAACATTGATTTGTGATAATAGAACATTGATGTAGAAAACATGAATGCATCACTTAAGTTTGTTTATCGACACTTCACAATTCATCAATGTCCGATTTACTACTCCATAGAGATAATTCAAACCAGGAAACTATTTCAGCGTTATATAGCAAAAATAATTGCTGTTCCTCACAGCAACTAGTAGCGTACATGAAACTATACTCCTTTTTTTCAGAATCAGGTGGAAAACGTATCCACAGATTTCAAGTGTCATAAAAAAAATTATTGCATTTTACACCGTTTTGAAATTTTATTTTAGATTCCTCTTTCACTGTGCAAATTCCAGAAAAAGGGGAAACTTTTAAAGAAATCAAGACTGGTCGCTCTGCGAGCTCAGGTAAACAACTTTTTATGTGCTTATATGAAATGAATGGAGTATAGTGCTATAGTGGGGTCGCTGTAAGATTGCAGCTTTCTTCTTAAAGAGTTAAAGCCATAAATAATTTTATTAATAATTTCATTCAGTTCAATTCTATGCCACAATTATCCGGTAAGATGGACATGGATCTGCCATGTGGAACACCAAAATTGATAGAGGTCTTTCGAAGAGGACTCTAACGTAAGCTCGCCAACATGTTTTAAAAAATAAAGGAAGATACATTTTGATTCGATCGATTTTAAATAGTCCACCTTGTAAAAATATAAACAAGTAACTTGTGCTATTTTATTATAGGATGTTGCTTTATGACGTAGATTATAAACAAATTGATCTATTAAATTTTATCTTGTGATAAAATGTCGACGTATGTTGCAATTATTTTATTAACTAATTTACTCCCCCAAACTCGTTTGGTGTCATTAATGTATGCTAGTTAAATTTTTAATAATACATAATGAAAATAAATCAAAATTGTTAAATTACCTAAAATTATGTAAAAACCTGTAGAATATTTAATTTGAGTAAAATTGATTACAAGGATATGCGTTGTGTTCGATAATGAATTACGTTTTATTTGGTATTAAGGAATATAACAGAAAAATTTACTAGTGAAGTGAAAACGTCCTTTCTTCTTTTTCTCAATTATTCGTAGTAAAGAACTGTTTCATAGAAATTTCACATGTTCTTGATTACTAGAGATAGGGAGGTAACGATAAATTCCAGGGACGCCTTACGTAAATATAATATTATATTGTAAACACCTAATGAAACATTCCCAAACAGTATGAAATGATAAAATAATCTTATGTACTATGCAATGAATATGTTTTCTCTATAAAAATGTTTACAAAAACGGGAAATTAAAGAATTTTATCAGGTAATTGGACCCTTGCAGTTATAAAAAGAAATTACTTACTATTATATATATATATATATATATATATATATATATATATATATATATATATATATATATATATATATATATATATATATATATATATATATATATATAATAAGTATATATAAAATTATACCACTGATCCGATATCTAAACTTAAAATATTTGAAACAGTTGTGTTCAAGGAGCTTACAATATTTGAAACAACTTTTTCTATTTGTGTTTCACTCTAAATGAAAAATAAAAATAGTTTTTTCATGAGCCAATTCGACCTTTTTCGAAGTTTTGACCGTACAATTAATTGTTTTGGACTTTCGATTACGTTTAATGTTTCAAGATAAGCACTTTTTATAAAGATTGACTTACTATCGAAAATAATTTTCGTATATCCGAACACACTGTATGTCGGTTTGATTAAAGAATATCACGCACCTAATTACAGAGTACACTTTGCGTGTCGTTTTTTGTTACGTTTCGTGTAATGAGATTGTTTTAAATACAATTTTTCTGTCAAATAAAATTTAACACGCTATAAAAGCCAGTTTTCTTAGACCGGCTTGTCCTCCATGAGTTTACATATTGTATATGTACGTGTATTTATGTATATACATATAATAAATTTTTTCACGGTAAAACCTATCTAATGGTAGACCTATCCTTTTAAATTTAACACTTTTTAATTATGTTATTTTTTCACCAGATTTTGTGGTCAATATTACACATAGAGAAAAATTCGTATAATATTACACTCTGATAATATTACACTCTGAAGTTCAAAATACTTAAATACTTACCTTTTATTTTGTATTCATGTTCAAATAGTTTTGAAAATGTTCGATATAACAACACAAACATTATTGTACACATTCACAAAAACGTTCAAAATCACAAATATTCTCAAATTATTTTCAGTTACCATTGCAATACTTAAATAAAGAAAATATGGCAGCACAGGTTCGGTCATATCACAGGACGCATTATTTCATTGGTTGATTAATTGGCGGCAATTTTAAATTAATCCTAACTTTTTATAATTTTTTTTTGTAGTTAAATTTGTTTTTAAATCCAACCACTTATGAATACTGATTACATAAATAGTGTAGAGTCAATAAAAAAGAAATCCAAGTTTTAATATAGTGGGACATCCCCGGTAAAATATACAAGTATTATGCACAATTAAAATATATAAAATTGTATAACGTTTTGCTTTGAAAATTTTACAATTGTTAAAAAAAAAAAACAAGACCTTTTTCCACAACGTTGTGCAAAATTTGCAAAAAATGCACCAATAAGACACAATGTCATTCTAATATATTTCTTATTTCTCTCTACCCTTAGTCTTAGTCGATACAGGGGGTGTGATGATATTAAAAAATATTTTTTCCCAAACCCTGCAACCTATTAAAACCTTAAAGACACTGCAACGCTACTTGTATGAAAAGCTCTACATGAAAATTTTAAATATGGTGATTTTATTTTTATAAAATTGTACTTTGTAGTTTTGTTAATTACGTATTTTTATTTATAGGTTCTGCATGCAAATATTGAACCAGAACATATCATGAAGAAACGAAGCGTTGATCAGTCACTGAGAATTTTGCTGTATTATGATCAGAGCGTATACAGGTAAGCGAGCATATTTATTAGATATTTTGTATTTCACAGACTTTCATGTCTCAGATTTATTCGAAATATTGGATAGGAAGTCCATGTCTTTTGTTGTTGAACCATTTTTATATTTACATCAAACAAATTTAATGAAATTGCTTCTGTAAATATAGCTTTAAGGGAACCTTTAGACAATCTTACAATTCTAAAGAGCAATGTAATATTTAATATTTTTATTTGTATTTATTTGCTTTCTTCTTTTTTATTAACATTTCGGTTTATTTGAAATTCATTTTTGTCAAGCGCAAATTTTTTTAATTTTCAGGTTTATTCTTTTCTTGTGTTAATTGAGAGTTTGGATGACTTTCCTATACATATAATATTTACAGAATACAGAATACTGTAAATACATACTGCGAATATCCTTCGGGGTTTTGACGATAATAATAATACTTGTTTATTTAACTTTTTACTATAAATACAGGTTTTTTCAATTTTGTTCGCAGTCAACAGATCTCTGAAAACTGGTAAAAAAGCACTAGGTTGATTTCAATATCATCGAAATGGATGATGTAGCTTTTTAGGTTATCCGTGTACATAAGGAACTATTGCCGTATATTGAAGGTGAAGTTTTAGCTATACATACTTATGCTATATAATATAGAGGTGGTGCAATAGTGCGTCCGACTTCGATTTGTCCAGTTCAATGATAGCTAGAAACTTGATTTAAAAACGTAAATAAACTAGACAAAAAAATCCATAACCCGAAATTGTTTTCGTGTATACAGGGTTGCCAAAAATAATTTTTAAATTTATAACTATTTGAACTGAATATATATATATATATATATATATATATATATATATATATATATATATATATATATATATATATATATATATATATATATATATATATATATATATATATATATATATATATATATATAATGTAATGATCCCGCGAGTAAATCTCATTTTTTCTTTTTTATATATATATGTATATGTATATGTATATATATATATATATATATATATATATATATATATATATATATACATATATACATATATATATATATATATATATATATATATATATATATATATATATATATATATATATATATATATATATATATATATATATATATATATATATATATGATAATGATTATCATATACATACAAATAATATAATAAGAAAGTAAACATTAAATGATCAAATTATACTTAAATATAAGACATGAACATGATTATAAACTTTAATAGAAAAGAATGTTTAAACTTGATCTCAGAAAAAGATACAGATTGTCAAATAAATAATAAAAGGTTCAACTGGCATCAGAGTCACAAGTTTGTATTAAAAAATAAACAATATTGATAAAGTAATGTCTAATTATGATAAATAGTATAAGGATGCCAGGAATCATCATAAAGGATTCCATATATTAAATTAAGAAGTTTTACCTAGAAATATATAAAAATATATAATGTTGGAATAAGAACAATCAATAATTTGACAAGTGGTCAAAAATAATAATGATTCATCTATAATGAATTAGATAAGTTTAGTAGACAAATATTGTATAGAGATGATAGGATAAGGTTTAGTTAAATAACCAAAATTAAATCTGTGCTGAAAAATTGAACAAAAACACTTTAAAACAGTACGTTAGTGTTTCTTAAGACGCATCACTAAAACGAAACAAAAACACATGTATGAGGTACCGAAAGGTAGAGAAAAAAATAAGAAGAGAAATGGATATATGTCTGAGAAATAAAGTAGAGTATAAAAGAAAAAGTAATTGAGTTTTAATAAAATTTATTAGGTGTCAAAAGCTGACAATCGAGATAAAAATTGAGAAAAAAACGGAATAAACAATTGAAGTGGGTTGATAGGGGTTGTTAATTAAAAAAGAACATGATGGAGAGTAACAAAAATATACGGAAAAGGAAAGTAATGGATTAAGGAGTTTAAATGAAAATAATAATATCTTAAATAACAAAATAGTACGATTAAATAATAACAAAAGGTGAAGATAGGAAGAGCTTGGAAATAAGAATATCATTTTGAAATATCAGATTACAAATTTCATGATGACAGGAAGAAAGAATATTTGACTAGAAATAAAATAGAAGTGAAATTATACCTTTCTAGTTGGTAGAAAGTATTAGGTTACCAGGTGTGAATTGAAGACAGAAAAACTCAATTTTCAGGAAACTAATAAACCAAGATAAATCCTCAACAAACATTACGTTGGTTAATAAAAATACATGTTTGACATTTTTAAAGAAAATAAAACTTTGAACAATTTAAATAAAGGATTGAAGTTGTTAGTAACATAGTAAGCATTTCATAAATTGTTTAGTTATAATTTGCATAATATATAAAAGGTAGCTGAAAGCTGTTCGATGGTTATTGTGTCTATTTTCTTTTAATGAAGAATAATCGTGACATCTAATGAAAAGAAGTTCAGTTATTATTATATTTTTTTAGTTCTAAGATAGTAGGGATATTTATTAAGATGAATCTTTGCTCAAGAATTATTGATATTTGTTATCATTATAAAAATTTTAATATGAAAATTAATAAATTTGTCACGAGTTTGAAAATAATGGTTATTTCTGAGATCAAAGCATAATTAAAGTATAAATTTGATAATTAAATATTTTAAAACAAAAAAGAAAAGCTATTTGTAATAAAATAAAATAATAAGGTAAGAGATATAAATAGAAAAGAAAAACCATACAGGTTTGTATTTTCTAATAAAAATAATTTGAAACCACTACTGGGAGTAGAGTTGAATGCACCCTGAGCAGCTGTGAGAGTAAGCATTAAACAGTAAGCTTAAGTGTAAGTATTGAACTATATATATATATATATATATATATATATATACTTATATATATTGTAATGTTTAAATATGTATATATACAAATATATACATAAATCGTGGGGATGCAGTTATTTGGTGGCTAAATTAAATTAAAAATCTCTGTTTTTTATCAAGCTAGGTCGGCACCCGGCGAGGGAATATACCCTGTTTATTTTTAATTATAAAATAAATATTTTTGATTTGGTTACTATATGTGGTACATTAAGGCGACATTTTCATCAGGTATTCAAAATAAAACTAAATCGTTCATAAACATACATTTTCTACTGACGATAACTAAAAAATGAAAACAGAAAACCGGTTTTAAATAAAATATAAATTTAACAGGTGAAATTAAAAACAAAAGTGATGTCAATTTTATTTTATATGTAGTAAATTTTGCCGTCTTTCTATACGTCCAAATTTTTTATTTTAAAATTTATTTATATTTAATCAGTTATTATTTCTATTACAACAAATTGTTTTAATTGTTTCAGATTGGATGAGGAACGGTTTGAGTTAATTAATGTAAGTATATTTTAGAATTTCAGATAATAAAATAGTTTAAAATATAGTGCTCATTTAAATAAAGAGTCAGCGCATTTTTTAAATTAAGAGTTGCAGTCAGTCGTACAGAATTAAATTTTTGTAACGGTTTCTAGTTAGTTAATTTCTCTTTGATACAATTTCGAAATTAATAAATTTTCTTTTCTTTCTGCGGATATGGTAATATAATTTCAATTTAAACATTAAATATGTTCTGTCCGTTCGGCAACGAATTTGTATACATATATATTTTCAAAGTGTTATTTTTTAAATATTTGTATTTTACTTTTATTATTTCACATTCTTATATTAAGTGATTGATTGATTATACAACGGTGCAGCTTAGATATAACTAGAGTTCGGTTATCGAGTCATGACGTCAAAATAGGGTCAGCACAAGGGAATATTTGTTATTAATTTATATATCAAATAAAACCAAATATTTTTTAAACTAATATTTTTCATTGGCTTATCTTGTAGTGCAGAGGTTATAATAATGACTAGTGGAGATAGTAAAGTAAACGTACAGTTTATTTCAAACTTATTTGAAACATAAAAAGTGTCAGCTTCTTTCTTCCTTTTACCGCCGTCAAGGAAGCCCACAGTTTTTATATTGCAAATAAGTTTGAAATAAACTATATATTGGCATTAGCAATTTTCACCGATAACTTTTTTTTGCTGCATTGTATACTTATTGACAGTTACTTCTGCGGTGTTATTCTTCCTTGCTCCATATGCTCTGCTGTTAAAATCCGCCATCCATTTATGTGTTGAAAACGAACGTCCTCATCGCAATAGTTATTATTGGGGGACATTCGTAAAGATGCCATATTTATTTAAGGCCCCAAACAATCCACTTTTTTTGCCCTATAGTAGGTGTACTTAGTATTCGATGAACTGTGACAAAACCAGCATAAAATACTTTCCAGTTTTTTGATTCAGCGATATCTCTAGATAATTGATACATGTATTGTCGAAGATCAAGTACTAAATTCATCACATCGATTATGGTAAATTCTCCTGTTTCTGGTCGACGTTCAAGTTGTTCGATAGAAGAGGGATTCGTGAAAAGCATTGGTATATAAATTCCAAATCATTTTGGACACTAGGATCAACAATAGCCTCTGCCCTTTATAATAGCTACTGCTCCTTTGGCATCCAATTGTAGTGCGACTCTTTTTTGTATCGTCAAAGTTTCTATAATAATACGATGCTGCTGCACGATTATACTTGCACATGTCATATAAGGTTTGTTCCAACAGCAGTCTCGGATCAGTTTGAAACTGTCAGAAATATTCACCCAGCTGCCTCTTATACGCTAAGCGCAGTGTATTTATTTATATTATGTTAATACTTAACTGGGCGAATATTTCTCAGAGCTGCTGCTGGAACAAACATAGGTATTTAATTTGTTATTATGACACATAGCGTTACTCAAAAGGTACACATTTAGATAGCTATCGAAATGATTCAATTAAATCTGGTGAAACCAGAGGAATAATTTTACTTTTTGTAAAAGTACGAATAAAAAAAATCACTCAATAAATTTTCGTAAAAACCGGTAGGCCCACTCCGTAAGATATTTGTTTAGATAATTTGCTGATTTATTATTTCAAGACGAAGAGATAAAGAGATAAGGAATGCGACATGCAATGTGAATGATCGGCACTGGTCACCAGTACAATCGCGCGCACCCGCAACTGCTACCCTTCTGTTTTTTGCTTCGTTGCTTCGCTAACTAATGATTAATGAACTAGTACATCTGATCTCAAAGTATTAGTACATTTAGTACACTCATAAGACAAGTACAATTGTACTAGTTAGGTCAAGAACCACACACTTCTATTTAGTAATCGTAGCAGTTTGAACGTGTACAGGTGCGTGCGTGATGGTCTTTGTCGCATAAAACGCTCTTAGCAATGGGGCCATCATTACCGTTTGTGCATAAACTATAAAAAATTAATGAAAACTACAATGACAACAGAGTTTTCTAGAAAAAATAATAAAATAATTATTTTCAACAAAAAACTGACTATTATTGAATAAATGGGCAGTTTCAACACAGTAAACTTATATTCCTAAAATATGGTACGTAAGCACAAATTCTAAACAACATTTTTAATGGATGTTTTTCAGGTATTGAAAAATAAAAGTGGCGATTTTTATAAATTGACTCATAATAAAACACCCTGTATAACACTGATTCAACTCATTTTTGATATATCATAGATTTACTTATTCCAGAAGTGCCATTCCAAAATTCGAAAATTTTTTGTGCGTTGCGCCTCTTGTTACATCTATCTTGGGACACTGTAGCAGTAAAACATTTTCACTTTTAACACCATTATTGCACAAAGCATTTACCAATATTTCCACAACTATTCGCGCATTGGTTTGCAACAGCTGTTGCAGTGGAGGTGTACTCTGGATAACTCTTATAATACGGATAATAATATTAACAATTTTATGTCCCTTAAAATCCATGGCTTCGTCAACACAATTCCACGCGTACTGATTTTTCGCATCCTCCGTGATGTTGTCGGCATAGCTGTTACTATTTATTTTTATCCTCGCCCCATCTGTCTACACACTCTGTCGTTTGTAGGTAATCTGAATACGGAATAAACATGGTCGGGATATCGCTGTGCACACACTGTTTTTTCCTATGGAAGCTCAGATAGGCCGGTTGAAAAGCCGGTCCAGGACTCACGGAAATTGTACGGTGTCTAGCCATAAGTGCCTTAAGGATATTTGGCTTTGTTCAGAGTTGGGACAAGCTTTATGGTATGAGTTAAAATATGAATATTTATTTTTAGTAATAGAGTTAACAATAGCTATTTATTTCGGGTGCATTAAAAATGTCAGATTCCAAATATTGCCATTATTACTTATATAATAATTGAAAATACTCCACATAAATTAGACAATTTCCAAATTCTAACGCAAAAGCTATGTAAAAATAAATAACTAAGAGATGATTAAACAAGTATCTGTTAAATAAAACAATTCCATATTTTTAATATTTGATGAACTTGCTTCAACGCCTAAAGAATTACACAATACTAATTGTCATATAATTTTTAGATACATTGTACACACGGAATATAAAGCGACAAGGCCTTTATTGTCATAAAGATTTCGTAGTAACAACTTGAAATTTCTGTACCCTAGGGCATTTATGTCGATCCTAATATGTGTCAATTTTTTTCCATTGAAATGTACAAGTAGATATTTATACTGCGTTAACGTAATTCAATAAAACAGAAAAGTTTTAGGTCCCGAGGTGGATACAAGTAACTGAAAAGCAATAAATTATTTTTATTTTCAAATCAAAACTGGCTGAATTTGATAGGATTTTATTAATGTTCATGAATTATATTTAATAAAATTCAATTTTGAACATTGTTATTATTATTAAGCGCCAATTACATCCAAATTTTAGGTACAGTTTCGTCGCTTATAAATGACCAGAGGCGCTGATATCCACGTCTACTCTCGGTGACTGAGCAAGTTTATTATCATCTGGAGATGGTTAAATCTAACCTCATACTAACAATGTATCCTATTTATAAACTATTGTTCCGATCCCATAGGCCTTGGACTATCTTGTGGATTTACTCGAATCAAACAATCTCGTCAATAACAATCGTTAGTGCCGTTAATGACTCGTTTGCATTGTTTTGTACAAAATATGAAGTGTGCCCATTTAAAAACAAAAAAAAACAGATTACTACTATAATGTAATATATATATATATATATATATATATATATATATATATATATATATATATATATATATATATATATAGATTAAATATGATTTGAAGGAAACAACTACTCAGCGGGCAAATACCCCGACCTGCATTGAATTACACCTTCAAATAATGATAGATCGATAGCCAATATTATTTGTCAATTTCTAACCAGACATAGATCGATTTCGAACTTATTTGTTCTCTTCAGTATGCCATAGGTTATGGAACAGACAAATGATAGTGGCCAACCTGCTAGTTATATACTAACTAAGGTGAAGTGAATAGTGGTGAGAGGTGTGAAACTTCTCATATGGTCTGAATGCTACTATCCGACCGACATCCTAGATGTCTCTGTGGCGGATAGCGACTTGCATCACAGCAAGTACCGAGAGCGGCGACCCCTAGCCCAGGTGGACTAAACTAATGTGATTAAATATGATTTGAAGGAAACAACTACTCAGCGGGCAAATACCCCGACCTGCATTGAATTACACCTTCAAATCATATATATATATATATATATATATATATATATATATATATATATATATATATATATATATATATATATATATATATATATATATATACAGTGTGGAAATTAAGTAACGCATAAATTCAGTAATAATGATATTAATTTTTTGAAAAAAAATCTCGAAGGGGTATAGCGATTTTAACTTCAGCAAATATTTTCAGTCTATTTTCAGTTTCTTATGTCATTTATTTTTTAAGTTATGACGTCATCGACTTTTTTTTTAAATGACAATCTATATTTTTTATTATTGATTTTGGTAGTAGTTTTATTCCGGTTCTGACCGTATAAAATTTTCAATATGTTGTATTTGAAAAAAATCGAGAAAACAGTCTTAAAGTTCAAATAACAAAAATTCATTAAATTGGGAAAATTTATCTAGTCGCCTAAGTTTGACGGAAAGTTATCGACGACACATTCGTTTTTATTTTGAAATTATACAAATAGTTGGAAAATCGAACTAATGTGATACACCGGCAACTAGATAAATTTTCCCAATTTAATGAATTTTTGTTATTTGAACTTTAAAACTGTCTTTCTCGATTTTTTTCAAATAATAACATATTGAAAATTTTATACGGTCAGAACCGGAATAAAAAACTACTACCAAAATCAATAATAAAAAATATAGGTTATCATTTAAAAAAAGTCGATGACGTCATAATTTAAAAAATAAATGACATATAAGAAACTGAAAATAGACTGAAAATATTTGCTGAAGTTAAAATCGCTATACCCCTTCGAGATTTTTTCCAAAAATTAATATCAACGGAATTACTGAATTTATGCGTTACTTAATTTCCACACTGTACATATATATCGCACCTTATTAAAGTAATAAAGCCTGATACCCGTATTTTAGTTCAGCAATAAAGATGGCATTCGAGTAATATCAATTATTACAAAAGCTGAAGAATGACAATGCAACGTCTGGCAAAGAGGAAACTCTTCAGGTGGCAAACACATATTTCCTTTTACTATGTTTGCAAATCGTGGTTTTAATACAGCTTTAGGCTGACATAGCCCGGGATTCTCTTTCGGTATTCACGCTTTCTTGCATGATGTAGGAAAATAGTCCGATATTGCAGTCTGTAGATGTAAGCAAATACATGTCTGACAGACGGAAAAGTTCTCTTTAGTTGGTGGTTCTTCTCTGTTAGGTATAATATTACGATCCTTTAGCATTTGCAAGAATTTAAATTATTCCAATTTTTCCAATTACATTGCTGGTTTAAATCCCCCCTTATTTTACAAGGCGCGATAAAGTTTGCACATATCCCTCTATCATCGCTCCTTGTTGAAATAGTAAGGACTGAAACAGTAACAAATCGAAACCTATATAGGCATGAGGCTAATTACCGAATTATGTGTAGATATATGAATATGGGTGCCATCCCAGACAGAATTTAATGCTAATACTGTATTCCAAAAAATGCGCGAAATAATAGTAATAAAATAAATTGTAATTTTTAACAGTGTATTTAGGAATGTGTAAGTACATGCGAAAAGATTCAAAAAAGATGTTAGCTTTTTAATAATAAACACACTAGAGAAATTAGACAACCCCCGAATCTAAATCCGAAGTTGCGCGGGCGAGGGTTACACTAATGAAAAAACGTGAACACACAACCATTCCCATGACGGGATTTGAACACTCAGCAACGATAGAGAGATTATCTAGTCACACTTGTCATCGCGCGCTCTAGCCAACTACTCACCGAGCCGATTTACATCATGACATCCAAATTCCCTATATCTAGTTATGTCTATTTGTCATATATGAAACCGCTTTAAACGATGTGTTATTCCAAATAAAATACCTGGTTATGAGCTGCATATTTTTGTAATTTTTTTTAAATACACTGCAACTTAATAAATTTTATATTCACTAAGAAAAATTATTTCTTTTATAATGTTGTTAAACCAATACTTACGGGTTACATTAGCACCGTTTTAAACTTTGCTGACAACCTTTCAATTAACGTTTTTATTTTCAGAATACAATTTTACCGGAAGCTGTAAGTTTTTGGGAGAATGCACTTTTTGTTAGAAGATCTGAAAATGTAATTCGTCTGACGAGGTAGGTAGCTATTTATAAGTTATTTAAATAATATTTTAAATTTAATGAAATATACCCATCAATTATCGATGTGAATCTGTCCACGGCCGTTTCCAGCAACGGAACGGAATAAAAATCAACCACATCGACAAAGTCGAGAAAATTGTAAATTATAGTTTGTAACTTAGGCCGGCAACATACTGACGGCGGCGGTGCCGCGCGGCATTGCTGCGTATTTTGTAAAGTACAGAGTCTTTCACGCGAGGTGTTATATTTGCGACGCGGCCCTGCTACAAGTCTGTATCGGAATACACCACTACGAGCGCAGCGAAGTCGTATGCTGCAGTAGAGTCGTTACATGCTGCAACCAAAAAGCAGCGAGCTGCGGTCTGTGTAACGTCACGTAAAGCTGTGTCCTTACTGCGTCGGCATGTGCCAATTGGTAAGGCCATTCAGCAGAACCAGACAAGTGTGAACGTGTTCGTTAGCTTCTGTCGCAGCTAAGCGGCATGCCAATCGAGTTAGACTAATGTCGGTAAAAATAAAATGAACTCCATGCGCAGTGGAGACGTGCCGATCGGCAACCATAGTCGGCATTTATTTAGTATATTTAATTTAGTACCTGTTTTACCGAACATTTTGTATGCAGTGCCGAGTAAATGTAACAAATAATGACAGTCGAACGACTAAACTGTTCGGCCTTGTCGATTGTCAACGATTGGCAAATACCAACGCAGTGAGACACAGCTTAAGATTCTATATGTTACAAATTTGCGGTAAGACCATCCAGCGTTGCCAAAAGCGTGTCACCGGCTTACATGAGGTTTCATATTCAGGACAAAGCCTCAGATATGTCACTTCTTGGAAGACTATTTTACTAAACATGGGGTAAGGCCGCCGTGGCAGTGCTGCGTGGCCCCGCTACTAATATGTCGCCGGTCTAATAAGTAAGTTGTGAAATACAATTTGCAATTGCCACGACTTTATCGGTATGGTAGATTTATTAACCGTTGCTGGAAACGGCCGTGGACAACTTCACAGCCATTTATTAAGTATAAATTTATCGTAAAATTAATCTGTATAATTGGACTTTTTTGAAGGTTTGCTCTAATTTTTAATGTTTATTTTTTTATACAATCATTTGTTGTTTGAACTTGATGCCTTAAAGTGCATACTGAATAGAAGTTTGTATAATAACCTGGAGTTGGCCACCTTATCTAGGGATTTGAATCCATGTAATTATTTTCTGTGGACATTCTTAAAGGGTAACGTCTACAAAAATAATGTAGAAAAATAAAAAAAAAACATCGCAGCTGAGGAAATGTGTAACAAAAGTCTTGTTGATATGGTCAATTTCATTTTTTATTATTTAAAAACACTTTTATCACGCTTACTTAGATGTGTCCAAAATATTTTAATTATTTTTGTATTTGGTGCTATAATAATCAACAGCCATATTCAGTTATACAGGGTGTCCCAGATTTAAAGTGACATAGAATAATGGGAGATAGAGCGCACTTTGGCTGAGTTCAAGACACCCCCAAACTTACACTTGAATGTTTACGGTTTTTGATATACAGTTTTATGGTTTTTGACTAAAACTGTGGTCGGCCATATTCCTGAAATGGCTTTAAATATTTGAATGAAATTTGGTACAAATATTATGCTCTTTTAGTCCAATCAAAATCATAATACAGTCATGGAATTTTGAGCGAGTCCAACCCTGCACGACCATTAATTTTTCAATAAATGTGCATCTCTTTTCCAAAAAAAATGAAGATGCTTAATTAGTGTAGAGTAATTAAATAAAATTAATAAAATAGTGACGTGAGTTACTTGATTACCTAATTTATAGAAATTAAAAATTGGTCAATCGATATTTTTAAAAATTTATTGGAGAATAACCTGAAACGTGCCTTCAAATATTATGACATTATTTTATACACTGATCCATTGACTTTTCAAACGTTTACTAATATTTACCAAAAAATGATATACCGGGTGATGTTATCGGCACTGACAAAACATTATAAAAATTGAATCCGGTCCTAGAATTTTTCCATAGTGAATTATGATTTTGATTGGACTAAAAGGGTATACTATTTGTACTAAATTTTATTCAAATATTTAAAGCCATTCCAGAAATATGACCGACTAGAGTTTTAGTCAAAAACCATAAAACGCCCTGCCCTGTATCTCAAAAACGGTTAACATTCAAGAGTAAGTTTGGGGGTGTTTTGAACTCGGCTAAATGTGCTTTATCTCCCATTACTCTAAGCCACTTTAAATCTGGGACCCTGTGTACTTAGCAGTAACATTTTTATGTTTTACCATTTTTAACTAATAAGGATATTGAAGAAAGTTCCGTATGCTTTTATTATAGAACGTTCGGTAACGAAAAAGGCAAAATAATAAGGAAAATACATTTGGTTAATATATGATGTATATACGTGCCATTTGACTTAATAGCAATTGCTGTTGGTAAAAGTGGCAAGTTTAATTTCTAACCAATAAAGGCCATAATGAAGTTATCTGATTGTTTATATATACAGTCTAGTTTTTCTGCATGTAATTCTTCCGCACCGGAAAAACTCTTATAAAATTTCTCCTTATTAAAAAGTTTCAGCATTTACAAGTTTATATCAGTCGTGGGAATTTACGTTTCTATAAAACAGCTAAAACGGAAAGATGCTGTTTACAATTTATTGTCTTCTATAAAAAAAAACTAAAACAAAGACGAGGAAGTTTATACGTGTATGTCTCTAATTAATTGTAAGTCGCATACTGATGGATTTTGTCGTTGAAACGCATCAAACTGAGAGCTCAACTTTCCAAGATTTTTTTGTATATCCAACGAAGGTGAGAGTAGTTTGTAAATTATTTTTGTTTTATGGTAATTATTCCTCTTATTAATCGTTAATCATTATATTTAGTATCGGTTTTAGGTAAATATACTATAAATACAGCATATTATACAGGGCGTTTTAGATTTAAAGTGACATAGTGTAATGGGAGATAGAGAACTCTAAGCTGAGTTGAATGTTAACCGTTTTATGTTTTTCTACTAAAACTGTAGCCGGCCATATTTTTGAAACGGCTTTAAATATTTGGATACAATTTGGTACAAATATTATACTCATTGGATCCAATCAAAAGCATTATTTACTTTGGAGAACATTCCAGGACCGGACTCAATTTTTATATTGTTGCTCTCAGAGCCGATAACATCACGCTGTGTATCATTTTCTGGTAAATATTAGTAAACGTTTAAAAAGTTGATCACCAGTGTATAAAATAATATCATAATATATGATAGCACGTTTAAAGTTAATAATAATAATAATAATAGTAAATGTGTTTACATATCTGGGTGTGCAACAAAGGCACATCCAGGATGTATCACAAATAAAAGATTCTCTCCGCGGCAAGTACAGACACCGCCTCCGAAAGATTTGGTCTTCCGAACTTTCGGGGAAGAACAAGGTGTCTGCAACTAATATGCTTGCCGTTCCGATTCTGCTCTACTCCTTTGGAGTAGTGAAGTGGAGGGTAGATGAGCTGCGTCAATTAGACAGAGATACCCGCAAGATGATGAATATTCACAGAAGTATTCATCCTAGATCGTCCGTTCCTCGTGTGTACCTTCCACGTCAACGGGAGGGCCGAGGACTCTTGAGCCTGGAGTGTACGCATGGCAGAGTAGTACTGAGTATGGCATGTAACATACTCAGGAGCTCAGACCCCTCTTGCGGTTCGTAAAACATCACGAAACTGTAGGAGTGGGAGCAGGATTGTTCAAGGCAGCAAAAAGAGCCGCAGATGAACTCGGTCTCGCATTTGACATCAGGCGAGGAGGCCGGCGAGGTGCTGATGTTGAGTCAGTCACCGAACTTCAGCCAAATCGTCTGAAAGCCCGAATTAAAGCTGCCGAACAGGAAAATCTGTTTCGGCAGCACGTCGATAAACCCCAGCATGGTGTCTTCTATAAGAACATCGAAACACTGGGTTTATCGACCAGGCTGACCTTCGCCTTTCTAAGGTCAGCAGGGCTTAAGTCGGAGACCGAGGGATTCATTATGGCCTGCCAAGATGGTGTTATCAACACCTTGGTCTACCGTAGCCGCGTGTGGCGTGTAGATGTTCCTGATATCAACTGCAGGACCTGCCATCAGGCGCCGGAATCGCTCATGCACTTACTATCTGCATGCCCGATATATGCGATTTCGGCCTACATCCACCGGCATAATGCGGCGTTACGAGTGCTATACTACCATCTAAGGCACTCATACCGGGTAGACCAGACACCAGTGCTGCCTTACGTCCCCGGAGATATTGAGTCCGTTGTCGAGAACGAGAAATGCCGGATTTACTGGAACTACTCGTTCCCGACTGTCAGGCTAATCCAAGCCAACAAGCCTGACATAGTCCTCCTCGACCATCAACTAGATACAACATAGAAACCGGCTTCTTATTGCATCCTTCATCGATAAATATACTCTAGAAGTATTACTCATAGATTACATAGTAATTCCTTTATATTATCGTTGATTGTTTTGGAACTTATTATTTTCAATACATCTTATGTATATTATGTTTCCTCCATGATTAGTGTTTAAAGTAGGAAATAGTAACTAAGTTCCCCACTCGATTTCACGGCTTGATTTTTCACCAACATTTTTGAATACTGATATGTGTGTTTTGTTTGTTTTGATGTACACATATATTAATTTTATCACTTGAATGTTTCGTAGTTATTTTTATTATTATTGTTTTGACTAGCATTTATCTAATTATTTACTTCTTGCATTATAATTAAATCTATTACTCAATTTAATAATTGACTTTCCATATATACTCAATGTATCATAAATGGTAAATAAACATTATTATTATGATAGTGATTGTCTCGCCATCGCTTCAGAGCAAAATTGTTTTATTTGTGAAGACGAATTTCGGAAAATGTGATATCTGTTGTAAAGGAGAGAAAATAAAATATATATCGACATTTGGTGTCAAGAGAAACGGTGATAAAATAAAGGACTGAAGTCCGTAATCATTCATGAAGTAAACGATATGTGAACGAGAAACATCTCGCCAGATTTAAGCGTAAAGCTAAAAAATCAATTCTATCTTTTTATCGACATTAGGAATGACACTGCATAGAAGGAAACAACAACCATGCTGCTGGGGAATAGACCCACAGGGGAAACCACATAAAAAAACGCGCCGTATACTCTACCTCGGAAAGTAGTGTGAAAATAAGTATAATTGTAGCAAAAACGGTATTCAGATAGCAAAAACAGTATCTACGACTTTCATAAAAACGTAATAAACGGCTCAGTGGCTCAGTGTTTACACGTTAGGCTTCAATGAGTCCCGGTTTCGAATACTGGCTAGGGCATGGATGTATAGTGGCGTTTTTAAAATACTGAGACGTGGCACAGTGGGCTAGAGCGTTGTTTTATGATAGAACACGACTCTGTCTATCACTCCTGAGTTCTGGCCTCGGCTGCGGCATCTGGTAAATGTCGGAGGGAATAGTTGTTATGTGTGTGTCTATCCTAGTTGAGTGGTGGAATTGCAATATGCTAAATTCCACCTGGACGTTAATATAAATAAAAAGTAAAAAAAAATAGAGAAAATCCAGAGAAAATATAATAGCCAGAACTGAGATATTTATAAAAAATCTAATTTTGTCACCATTTTGCAAATATGGCAGCGTCGGCTGAAAAATGACAAAGTTGCAAATTTAGTATGTTGTTTCAGACATAACAATCTGCCATTTCCCAAAATTACAATACTTCCTGACTTAACTTCTGAAAAAACTACCCATTACCAGTGTATATGTATTTTAATTTTAAGAACTTTTGAAAACTTTACAGGAGCCTGCTTTTAAATTCAACAATAATTCTAGTTCACTAAAAGCTAATTTCTGATGAGAAACTACGTATACGAACCTATGTCTATAAAACGTCATTAATATTCCAAAGTAACAAAAGTGCTCACAAGAATGCAGATTCCCAAAAAATATATTATATGCTGCGACCTTTCAGCCATTTTTGTATCAATGAGGAACGTAATCAATTAATTTTATTTTTATTTCCCCTAAATCAAATTCGTGATATTTTATATTAGATTTTATCGCTTGTTGCTAATGAATCGACGGGTTCCATTGAACTAATGCCGTAAAATCTAATCAGTTAATTAATTATTGAATTAAATTAAATTAAAATTAGCATTTCATCGAAATGCTGAAATGGTAAATTAATTAAGATGACCAGACATGTAGAAACATGATAATACTGACTCTGCCCTGGCGTCAAAGGTCCTCGCTGTCGGAATGCAAATTAAATTTGTCGCCCCCATCTACTAGATACTAAACACATTGATATTATAGATTATAAACTGAAGTAACGTGTTTATTGCATAAAATAAAGCAGATTTAACTTGTCCCGTACTTATCATAATGAATAATAATAATAATAAACATCACAGAAATTAGACAACGGAGTCCAAAGCCGAAGCTGTCTAGAAGGAGGTTTTACTTAGAAAAACGTGGACATACGACATTCCCACCGACAATGCCGGTGGCGGGATTTGAACACGCAACTACAATAGATAGATTTCTAGTTGCGCTAGCCATTGCGCGCTCAAGCCAATTATGCTATTGAGCCGACTAATAGAAAAAACACAGAAAACGTAAGTAAAATCACTTTACAATAATAATTCCCAGTCCATTTCGAGTCGACTTTAGTTAGCAGTTAACCAACAATCCTTTATCTCTCGATCTACTGAATTAGGACTGTACAAAAATGAGAGAAGTAATAACAGAAAAGAAAATGCTGTATGCTTTGACGGCGCCGCCATTAAACCGCGTTCAGCGCAGGCGCAGATTAATCTCGGGACAATTGGGACAATTGCCCAGATGCGCAAACTGAAAAAGGGGTGCAAAATGTTGGAGAAAAAAAAAACGGCAAATTAACACTTCGAAAAAATTACCATGAAGATTTCACACGTTACTCTTTTAACCAATCCGAAGTTGGTTTTTGGTTTCGTTACACTGAGGGTACCCTGAGCGAAATTAATAATTGGAAATTTTTCTGCCAAATTATTGACATATGATCATATTTGACATTTGCTTTTATATAAAAATGAAATTTTATTTTTGATATTAAACGAGATAGTTATAAAAAAAAATCATTGAGCTTGTGAAAGCACATATATTTCATGTTTAATTATGATCATTCTCTAAATATTTCAAATGTGTTTGAAAATCTTTTAAAAACTCCTCGCGTTCCACTGTTCCAATTTATATCAATTAAATGTCTATGCGTCACTACATAAATATAATATTTTGAAACAATTTTATTTAACCTATTTTTCTACTTCGTGACAACTTAGTTGAAACTTCCAATAGCTTTCTTTGTGCCACGCTGAATAACTTCTCATTCAGGTATGTATGATAAGTATTTCAATTTTGGGTGGCTTTTTTTTAACTTCACAAAGTTCTTCGCAATATGCGCATAATGTATATTTCTGTTCTTTTTCCATTCTCTATAATCTTAGTCTTTAAAAACCTCGAAAACAAGTTCAACAATAGAAATATTGAGCTTAAACTGGTTAAACTGTCAATGAAATAATGATAAATAACTAATGACGTTTTGTTTCAAAGCCATCTCTGTTAAGTTATAATGTGCTGAAATTTAGCCATACCATGTGTATAAAACATATTAAAAAACCAACGTTGCACCTATTTTAGTTAACAAAACTTATTTCATAACACACAAATAATCTTAAACATGTTCAGTAAGTTTTTGAAGCTAAAAAAGGTAGAAAGGATATTATTTATTAATTATACGTATACATATAGTTATTCCGGTTCGCCCAAACTGTTGTAAAGTTGGAAAATATAAGAAAAACAGGATTCCACCCATTTTAGTGAAGAAAACATAATATAAAGCATTACGGTAGATATGTATTAACCCCATATGAGCAGTTTTTTGCAACTAAAATGGGTGGAAAGAGTTTTTTTAATATTGCATATAGATATCCTTCAATTATATATGTATCAACTGTTATGAGATTTCAAAATAAAAAAAAATCTTCCACTTATTTTAGTAAACTACACAAATAGAGTTGTCGTAAACAATTTTTAATTATTTTTCAAAACTAAAATGGGTAGAAAAGATATTATTTATCAATTATACGTATATAGATATTCCGGTTCACCCAAACTGTTGTAACATTAGAAAATATAAGAAAAACAGGATTCCACCCATTTTAGTGAAGAAAACATAAAACATTACAGTAGATATATATTAACCCCTTATGAGTAGTTTTTTGCAACTAAAATGGGTGGAAAGATTTTTTTAACATTGCATATAGATCCTGCAATTATATAGATATCTACGGTTATGATCTTTTAAAATATAAAAAACGTTCCCCTCATTTTAGTAAACAAAACATAGTTTTTAATGATGCAATAGATTTGCCTTGGACTATTTTCAGTAGTTTTTCAAAACTAAACATGGTGGAACATATTTTTCTATAGGTATGCAAACTGAAATTTTTAAACAGTTAACGTTGCAAATAAAACAAACCTGCAAACAGACCTTAAACATTTCGAAACAACGATATTCCGCAAACTTTAGTTAATAAAAAAGCTTTGTAAATATATCTTTTAGTTGGATTAACACTAAAATACAACAATAAAAATAACTTTTACTTATTTTAATTATTATTTGTAACATTAAATACACTATTGTTATAAAAACTTGATGGATGATTTAGACCGTTTGTCGAAGAGGTGATGCTAGCTTTGTTTGCTTCTCATAGCTTCAGTTATATCCTAATGATGTTCAGCATTCAGCTGGAGGTATGGCTTAATTGATTGGCTGTTGTGTCCGGTTATTTTAATAAGTTGCTGTTTACCAATTCCTCGTTTTGCTAAATTGGAAACGGCTGTTGCTCGAGCTGAATGATTTGTCACTTTAGTTTTTTTCTTGTCGATACCAATACTAGCTTCCGCTCTCTTAAACCAAGTGGATATCGTATTTTTCCCGATAGGACAATTCTTATACCATGCTTTAGACTCAATAGTCTTTCAGTTTTTATATGGTTGTTTCTTTTACTCAACAATTTCTTGAACAACCGAACAGGGCAAACATCAGGATTTTCATTATTTGTAACTAGACATTTACTGTCAGACAGCTTTTTTGAATCACCCTGGGCGGTTTTAGAAAATGCTGGATTGTACTCAATCCATCTAGTTAAATTACCTTCGTTGTCAGTTTCCTCCATAAAATATTGAATGCAAGCTGAAGATCCTTCTCCTCCTCTCCACGCTAGCTCACATAATGCGATATAAAAATTCGTTCTGAAAAATCTTCACCACAAGTCTCTAAAAATTTTTAAAACTCTTTGTTAGATAAAGCTGTTGAGCTTGATTTTCTTTTCGAAGGATCTTTTTGTAGGTGTCTGCGTTTTGCGTCTCTGGCAGCTCTGACGGGTGCAGACTCTGAGTCGGAAAATGGATCAAATTTGATTTTATATTGATTAAAAAATATTTCCTGTGGTTGCCTTGTAGTGCTATTCCAGAAACTTTTACCACGCTTTCTTTATAATTTTCTGAGTTTTTTTCTTCATATTGATCGCATAATATTCTAAGATTTGACCGAATGCTTCGATGGATATTGATGGATTGTCGATATCGTAGGATTTTTCATTACAAAACTGCAAAAATTATTTCCACACACTCCCTTTAGACTTCTTCGTATTTTGTGGCATTAAATTTTGGACTTCTTGTCTAATATTTTCTTTACTTTTGTTTCCAAAATGTGACATTTACAAATAACTCTTATACGTTTAACTTTTGACACAACAGTACTAATTTCGATGCGTTTCTGTCATTTTGTCAACAAAACCCATTCATGGCCTACTAATCTTATACTTTATTTTGTCTTAGAATAATCTTAATGTCAGATGAAATTAGTATTTATTTTACTTATTCAGGTATGAAATTTTCTTACCGAATCCCCCGCATGCTTAGGAGATTACAAGTGATAAGATAATTTTATAATGTTACTCTCGTCGTTACAGCAGCTATTGGTAAAATGGAAAATAAATCGCACATCATCGAAAATTTCCATCCAACAAAGCCTTTGTTTTAAGTATCGTAAAATGATATAATGCTAACATAATGTTGTAGTTACTCTACTTGCTATACTAGGTTAGAGTGCATCTATTACTGGTCGGAACCTGTGCGTGAATTAGAAATATTCACTTTATCATTTATTTATGTAGTGTTAGACAGAATATATTCAGAACTAATTCGAAGAAAAGAATCACATACCAAATTTGCATATGATTTCGGATTCTTAGCAAATTTAATAATTCCTTCCGATGTGCTTAAAACTGTTTATAAAAATGACCTGGATAATAGTTTTCTTGAAGAATGTGTTCCGTTTAAAAATTTTCTTCAATTATTGTACTCGGACTGAACAAATAAATTAAATCTGGCCGATGTTATAAAACTCATTAGAAAGGAAAAATTATGTGTTACTTTTCTAACATGGACGTTATTATAAGAATATTTTTGTTAATAACAGCGACTAATGCAAGCGGCGAGAGGTCATTTTCTGTGCTCAAAGGAGTAAAAAAATATTTAAGAAGCGCTTTATCCCAAGAACACACAATTAACCTCTCCATTCTAGCAATGAGAGACATCGTTAATAGTTTAAATGTAGGCAATTTAATTGACAAATTGTTTGCATCTTAAAAGCAGAAAAGTTTCCGTTTAGTGTTTTAATGGTTTGTTTTTAACACGCTTTTATTAGCTTCACCTGTATGTTTGCTTGTTTGTTTGTTTGCTTGTTTGTTTGTTTGCTTGTTTGCTTGTTTGTTTGTAACCGACTCTTTGGACTCGATTTTAACCCACTTTAAACGGACAGATTTAATTGAAACTTTGTACACTTATTAAGAACCGGTAACAATACAATAATTTGATAAGTTTATATCATTATCCTGTTCAGGATCGCCAATCCTTTCCTCACGTATCCCTGCGTGAAAGCACAGGCTTAATATGTCAGTAGATTCCATAATTGTTAATTAGCCCGGTGGTCGAGTGGGTTAAGGCAGTCGACACGAAACGACAGACTCCTCCGGCGTGAGTTCGAACCTCACGGCTGAAATAAAAATTTTTTTTTTTTTTTCAGAAATATCAGTTGGATCGTAATATGTTATAATATCAGCATCAATAAGCAATATAAATATAGTTTAAAACAACTAAAAAACACGCTTTCATAGCACATCAAACTAAAAAAGTTAAAAATAAATATAGTTTAAAAAAACTAAAAAACACGCTTTTAAAGCACATCAAACTAAAAAGTGAAAAATAATTATTAATATAAACTGAAAATAATAATGAACGAAAAATACTAGTATTATTGTGAAAAAAGCGTGGGGTGCTCGATATACGAAAAATATTGCACAAAGCACCCCACGCTTTTTTCACAATAATACTAGTATTTTTCGTTCATTATTATTTTCAGTTTATATTAATAATTATTTTTCATTTTTGTTGTGTGCTTAAAAGCGTGTTTTTTAGTTTTTAAACTATATTTATTTGTTTTTAAAATGTTTATGCTTTAATTAAAATATGTATACTACTTACTTTACATAGTTTGTATTTTTCCACAACACATCGGAATTGTTGAACATTTTTTGAGGAATTTAAATTTAGGCATAATTGATGTTACCAATTAGGGGCATAAGGGGGCGCATCGAAATTTATTACCCCGGGCGTACGAGCACCCTAATCCTGGCCTGTGCCAGTATGTCCATTCATGTGTCGCGTGCCATTTGATTGCGCTGTCTTTAAACAAAGAAAACGCCAATATTTTTTTGACAAAAATTTCCCCATTATTATTTATGATTGGTGTACGTTAAGTTTAGCTTTATTTGTCTCCTCATTGAAGTACTGCCAGGGTGCGGTGCACCTATTGTGGCATAGGTTGACGGGGCTGAATCTGACAATAGAAAAAAGAAGTAATACCATCATCTAGCAATAGGGAATCAAGATTTATTAAAAAACTAAATAAAAAAATATGAAGAATCATACTGCATAACATGTAAACGCTATGGCAATTTAAATTGTTCATTTCCAGGAAGAATATAATTATATTTATTATGTCATGATTATAGAGACCGCATCTCAGTTAGTAATTCCGCTAATATCAATGGCGGAATCAGCTCGTCACATCAATATTTTCATGTGCAAAAATGATATACAATACAAAATAGACAATATCTTACCTTATAATTTTGACGGGTGATTTTTGTAATGTCCAAAATTAGATGAACGCTGAACATTTATCAAACAACCCTATTGCACTATAACGATTATTTTTGGCACTAGAATAAACATGTATTATTAGTAATTGTTTTAAATGATTTGAAGTTATATTCCGGCACCTGTCATTAAAAATCCGTTTGTAGTCTTAAATCAACAATTCCATGTCTACAGACATAACTGGAATATATTTAAAATACCCACTAAACATTTTAAATCGTTTGATTTTTGTCTACACAAGATAGCTTCTTTACAGCATTTGACATTTGCAATACAGTTCTGTGCCATTAAACTCCAGTTTCGGATAGTTTTGTATCCATCGGTTGATGGTATTTCGCGAAGGAACCCGTCGAGAAGTTTTTTCACAATAACATAAAATGTCTCTATCTGTCGAAATGCTATTGCAAACTGCTGATTGTCGAGGTCGCAAGCTCACACGTGAGGGCTCTGTCTTACACGTGTGATTGCATGTTTATTTATTTGAACTGCGACATTCTAGGCGTCTTCAATTTATAACTTTACGATCGTACAAAACCACGTTTAGTTTTGGGTAATTCATATGGATTTAATTCATTTTATTAGTTGTATGAGAGTTGTACGTAAGCCCGTTACTGGAATGACTACCTTAGATGCGGTCTTTAATTATATATGTATGCAGCTAAGGATTATTTGGACCGCCACTTGATGAAGTAAATTAAAATAACTTACTTGTTACTTATTTACTTACGAGTAAATTGTCATTTAAATAGTACCGCTAGGTACAAATTTTGTTGAAAAATTTTATAATAATGCTGCTTATGATAGAATAATGTATGTGTTTTTTTATGTATTTTAAATGTCTATTGTACGTTTAAACATCGTTTAGAAAAACTCATACTCATTCACTGTTCTAATTAAATAGTTTTCCTCGTGCGAACATAGACGCAATGTTGACAAGTTTAATTAACAACAGTAAAACAGGTATTATTGAATCTCTCTTAATTGTTTTAACACCTCTATTTTAAAGTATCTAATACTCTCCAAGTCGTAGCACAAAGCTATCATATGCAAATACATCAGCTGTGATTTCTTTAAAATTCTTGTTATTGTTGCTTAATTATGACTCATAAAAATGAAAAAGAAACTTGCTCTACTAATTATTTTATAACATGTTATATAACAAAGTGTAAATCGAAGGTCAATATAATAGAAACATCCAGAGAAAACGCATTTGAATTATTAAATAAATTAGTCACTGACATTTTTTAGCCCTTAGGGTTTTCCGGAATAGAATTAACGATCCAACGTAAATTTACATATTTACAAAAGCGCTGCTTTCCAACGATCAATTAGATACGAGTATCGTGTGGATTTATTTTCAATGTAATATGTATATGTACCGGGTGTTGCACCTTATAGAGGCTTATCAGGGGCCGGAGATGTTTTCCATTTTTTAGAGTATACACTTACAAAACAAATATAAATATCAATAAACAGACCATATAAAAATTAATGTGGTATGTTTAATACCAGTAGAACCAGTATCGAGGCTAAAAGGTACGGACTGTGCGGGTAATCGGGACCCTTCCATGTACAATTATAAGTAATTTGACAGTTTGTCCTGTGGTATCCCCAGTTCAGTTATGTTAGCAACATGAAAGCGTGCGGTACGATCATTGTGGTGTCTGGTTTGGTTCTCGCATAAAACGCCCTTAGCAATGGCGGAGTTACTACCGTTTGTGCCTAAATTATAAAAAAATGATTGAAACTACGATAACAACAGATGGCGGGTCGCATATTTTGTGTACTCCATGCAATCGACGTTGTGGATTTCATACACGCCGTGATTGTGTAAGACATTTAAATTCTGCTATCCATCGACAAAATATTGCCAATACAGTTCCAAAAGCGGAATTTTTTTATGATTTGTGTGTCATGTTCTGTGCATGTAGTTTCCTTTACCTAGTAACCATAATTGCGTAAAACATATCTACCAAGTGTGTATAACATTTTGGACAATATAATAGAGGACGTACGAAATACATTTTTGTGAGCGACAGTGGATGAAACAACTGACTTTCGGTGTAATAAGGTTGTTAATGTTATACTGAGAATTTTCCTGAATTAATTTATAAACAGTTCGTTCTGGAACTTCTGTTGAGTAGACTGTTTTTTTCCACTGCTCCTGTTTCTCTTACTTTCTTTCATAATTCTGTAAACATTAAAAACTATTTTTGTTACTGCTGGTATGCTGTTTTAAAACTTTCTTGATAATTTGTGAAACATTACCATTTTCCACACCTTCCTGACGTTCTTTGTAGGTGGTAGGTTGGGATCTTCGCAAGGCCTGACATTTTTCCAGGATTATTTTACCACAGCCACTTGTAAAGATGAAACGCCCAAATAGTGACCGCCCGCTAACGTATTTATAAAAACACAACAGTATAAAATACACTTAAACACAAAAAGATAATTTCACCTACATACCTGTTAAACACTTTAAGTTGTCACAATCTGCTAAAATATATAACGTAAACACAAACTGTATAAAACACACTTGTAGCACTGACACATCGATGAAAATTCCTAATCTAATTCTTAAAAACAATATAAAATACCCTCGAAAATACCACCTACTAACCTACTAGAATATTTTATTAACCCACCTAGTACTGGTACACTTCCGTCGTTCTTCGCGAAACTGACGGATAAATTCGAAATTCGACCGTGTACCCAAAGGATGATGCGGGAAAATGGACAAAGAGACCGCAACGATAATGAGTCCTTTCTTTATAGGGCGAATCACGGACTATTATTAGAAGGCTTAGGAATCCTAGTTAAAACAAATATGTTTCTGTTATCATCTTATTTTACATGAGAATAATACATCATATTTATTATCTATTATTTAACATGGTGTAAAAAATAAAGCATTCCCCATTCTCCCAAATTGTCAAATATCTGTCCGTAGCTGGGTCGGCGGCCTTTGAATTTTTTATGTGCATAGTATTTCTGAAATATACAGTACCTTCGTATGTTTCACGTGTGCTTAATACGAAATACGGGTTCGTTCTCTGCGAACGCCGCTGAATAACTCGGAATTTGGCCTGGTGTAATAATGAGTAATATAATATTTTAGGCAGATAACACTGCAATAGAGTTTGTAGCATATTCGCTGGAAATGTTTATAAAGAGGCAGAAGAAGATACATTAATTTTTAACTTGTTTAGCAAGAGTCTTGTAAGTCTTTCAAGTTTTGTAAGGTGAATACCTTGGACTCGGGTGCATTGATGAATTTTGATGCTCTTTTAAAAGCAGTGTTCTCAGGGAAATGACTGTTTTACATTGTATAAAATAACAGGTTTAGTGATGCTGTCCTATAAAACAGGACATTTGTAATTTACATTTTTCATATCTCTACCGTAATGTTTTCATTAAATTATTTTGTTTCAGAAAATGCAGCGACACGCAGGTTTTTGTAAAAGACGGTTGGACCCACTGCATTGACACTTGCAGAGAAAAAACAATGTGCGGTGAAGTAGAAGTACCTGAAGACCATTTAGACGCGTGCAGAACATGTAATTCAACAGGTCAACATTGCGGCATAGCTCAAGGTTCAAAAGCTGGAAAGGGTATTCCGGACTTCGATTTTATTTTTTTACGTTTCAGCCATGCAAACTGAAAGATGTAATAAATCATTAACTGTTGCATATGCTGCTCACTGTCAACAAGAATCTGCCCTAGACAGGTGCATAACATTTCACACATTATATTTAACATTTACTATACACAGGGTGTTCACTTAGTGCGTGGGTCTAAGATATCTGGGTTATGCTTAAAGTTATGAAAAAATTCTAGGATCTGTAATATGAAAATATGGTGGCGTCCCAATTTTTGCTCTACCGATACAAACTTCATTTTTTTAAATTGAAACCTACCATTATTATTATTTTTATTATTTATTATTTGGAAAATGAAGGATAGGTTGTGAAAAAGTTTTTTCAAGATTCTAATATTTTTAGAGCTTTTTCGAAGTTTGTGCCAAAAATGCGAATTTCATCGTCATACAAACAAATCGATTACAGCATTAAATATTTTTTTGTCAGGGGTTATTCACAAATTGGTATCTGGAAGATTATATAGGGTGTTAAAAAATTGTTTTTTTATTCCGATGAAATTAACGGCCAAAATTCGCTTATTTCAAATGGAACACTCTATTTTTTTACATGTTCTGCTCTACCAGACGATTCTCTACAACTAGTATGAATCACTCCCTACATCGAAAACACAAGTTTTAAAGATATTGCCACTTCTTTCGTATTTAATGGATAAAACTACGAAGGAGTAGAAGGGCCAGATACGTTGAATTGTCACTTCGAAATGACAGTTGCCATTTTGAAGTGAGAATTCTGACTTCAAAGTGAGAATTCTGACTTTAAAGTGACAATTTCCACTTCGAAGTGACAATTCTGACTTCTAAATGACAATTTCCACTTCGAAGTGACAATTTTGACTTCAAAGTGACAATTGCCACTTCGAAGTGAGAATTCTGACTGACAAACACTCAAGTTGTAGGATTATCACACCCTAAATTTGGAAGTACTCAATATCTCTGGTACCACTAGTACCAAAGATATTCCCAAAAATATAGTTTCATCGCGACATCTTTGATTGGTTGTTACTCGGAATGGTTCGTTTTTTGACACTATTGTTTTTTTAAGGTGTTCTATCGATTTCCGAGGTTTGGTAGATTATTTTCTGGACACCCTGTATATAGGAATGTTTATTGTCAAATCCTTTTTTAATTATTTCAAATCATGTTCCGCCGGGTCTCATTATAACAACCTACTTTATTGAAAATTATTTATGCATTGTACGTTGAGACGACACGGCTTTATAATATGAAATCTTTCTTAATAAGAAAAACATTGCAAAAAAAATATGTGTGATTACCATGTTGATGTACTATGCATATGTAATTATAAGTAATTGTAAAAGTGTAAGTTTGGCCTTGTTAAATCAATTAGTTACATGTATTTTGTATTAGCAAGATAATATATACGCTCTTCTGGGTCATGCATGTAAGGAAATTTTATCTATTATTATTCTCATGGTACTATTGTCACTGTCATATTTAACTTGCATTTGCATTTAATTTTGAGAATAATATACACATTTTATATTATAAATCCTACCTGGTATACAATGGAAAATTATTTTTACTTATTACAAATATTAAATAAAAAAATACATATTTTCATTCTTTTTCAGACCAATAGCAGGTCACGCAAATTTATGCCCGAATAGCATCAGTACAAAGCGTCAAGAATTAGAAATATTATTGTCAACTGTCAAGCATGAAATTCTTCATGCCTTGGGTTTTTCTGTTAGTTTGTACGCCTTCTACCGAGATCACAATGGAGAACCACTGACGCCCAGGAGCCCTGAAACAGGAAAACCACCTCTTAATGAATCGTAAGTAAAAATTAAATGTATATTAAAAAACGTAATAAATGGAAGTGATGACACTATCGTCTCAAAAAATACCAAAATAAAAATCTGAATTGCGATCTGAAATACCAGTTTTCTAATGGACAATGAACCAAGCTTTTATAGTTCAATCAAATAATTTATTTAAACGTTCATTAAGTTAGAGGACTTCGGATTTCGATGAGATTCTGATAAAGGCTACTATGAAGCCCATTTTAAATAAGCGATTTTGTAAACTGAAGTAGTAAAGTGTTATATGTATATCGTTGGAAAGGGCATTTCTTCTAGTTTGTAAACTGCATACTGGTTTGTAAAATAAAATTATATTCAATTTGCCAATTTCAAAAACTGTTATCGTCGTTTGCCGCTGTGGATATAATAGAGAATACTGTCCTTTAAGACGTACAAGAAAAAAGTTGTACGCATATTTGCGCCTATTTTCAAAAAGCAAGTTGAAAGATGAAGGTTACGCTTTATATGTTTTGTTTTCAATGACAAAGGACGAACTACATATATCGACTTCTAACTAGCTATTATTTGTCTGAAAACCTTTGTTATATTGAATGAATGAAACTTTATTTACGTTTAGGTGTAAAAAAAGTATAAATTTTGATGTAATATATAGAACTTAAGTATTTAGAAATTAAAAATTCACTCATTATATTTACAAAAAAATATATTATGCCTAAATAAAGGAGATGGTGCTGTCACTAAGGTAGCAAACTAACAGCGCGTGACCCATTCCACTTTCTCACGTTTATGATGATTCCATTATATTATACTATATTAATAATATATACTAATACTATACTGTAATAATAGAGACCAAAGGAAAAATAGTATTTTAAGTTAATGTTCATAAATGAAAATTTAATATACCTAAAATGTATTTTACATTAGTTCTATATTTTAATTCACAAGTGTTGAAAACGTTTTCATACAAATAGTTTTTTTACTTGAGTTTCATTGATGGATCTTAGCCAATTTTTACAATTTTTTTATATTTATACAAAATTTTACAAATTTTTATGCTTAAAAGAACTTCAATAAATATTTTGAGCGCCATGTATGTTATGCATTTTTGATATATTCTTTTGGACTTTTTTTGGTATCTTGTGTAATATAAACTGTTTACAATTGTTATTATATCTTCTTTGTAATACTTTATGAATGTAAGTCTTTCTTAGGTTAAGAACGAAAGCTAATGCAGTGAATAATGGTTTTAAAGAAACTTTGGTTAACAATTTACTTAAAAAGAAAAATTATAGTATAGCATTAGAGTTAGTTTATCCAAAATCAGATACTAGTGAGTTAAATGATTTAAGATATAAAACTACATACATGGCCTAAAGTATTCATCGGACAAACAGGAAGAAATTTTTAGAAAAGATTGTCCGAACATAAACGTAGTTTTAATAACAATAACAGTAGCTCATAA
Source organism: Rhamnusium bicolor (assembly GCA_029963845.1). NCBI lineage: Eukaryota > Metazoa > Arthropoda > Insecta > Coleoptera > Cerambycidae > Rhamnusium > Rhamnusium bicolor. Next base: position 1,253,136 of record JANEYF010002177.1, on the reverse strand, counting down.
TCTGTCAAACTTTTTTACGTTTCAAAGCATACTTACTATGTTTTTCGCAGCATAAAATTATATTAGGTACCTACGAAAAATATGTATGAATACGCATTGTGTCAATTTTCTCAAAAACGGTTCATTCAGTCTAAAAAGCCCAAGAGTTTTTATTTAGATAGAAGGGATAATTTTATATGAAAATAACAAAAACGCAGTGGCGTACCATGTACAATATTTATTTTTTTTATTATTACCCTTACGCACGCCTCTGATGGAAATATATTAAATTCGTGAATAAGTGAAAAAATTACTTTCTATGCAGTACATACTTACCCCAAGTTTCAATACATTATTAACATCCTGTATCTCAGTAACGAAGCTTTTCAGGACTCATGTTTATAGGAACTTTTTATGTTACTTTTGGAAATATCCAGCTGAACGTTACTGCATGTTTTTTGAAACGCCCTGTACATTCTATCTCACAAAAACAACGCATGTTTTATTGTTTCTGTGCGCTGTTATTTTGCAGATTGGTAAAATGTCTTCCATTTGTTTCGTTTTTTCCGATTTTCCCACTTTAATCATCAAATTGAAAACTTCTAATATTAGCTTACAGACTTACCAATGGAGCGATAAGGTAATTAAAACATTCACCAGGCCCAATTGGTTAGTTAGATCTGGTTACATGGAACGTGATGTTCAAATGATGGTTACACCAAATGTCGTCAAGGAAGCCAGACAATATTTTAATTGTCCCGATTTAGAAGGTGCAGAACTGGAAGACCAAGGAGAAGAAGGCACTGCTTTAACTCATTGGGAAAAAAGAGTTTTTGAGGTAAGTTGAGTTTCTTTAAATGTTTTTTTATTGTCAAGTGATTGATTGCATCTGAAATATGATGTACAGGATGGGTAAAATACCACAACTTCATATCAGATGTAAATGTCATTAAGACGAAAAAGAAAATTTTTACCCGCCAAAAATTGAAAGTTATTGGTAAAATTACATTACTGCATTTTCATGTTGTAATAGGCAAGGGGACAATTTTTTTTTATTACTTTAATAACATCTACAGTTTAAAATAATTGACCCGTATTTTTTTTTTTTATTATTAAATGTCTTATGCTTAAAAAAATTCGTAAAGTTTAAGCGCTCTTTAAACGGTCAGATATTCCCGCATTTTCCCAAGCCAATTGTATTGGCTAGTATTCGCCGTGACGTAACAGCGTAGACAGCACAGATTCAGCGAGGAAACAAATGCTGCATTGCCATGTTTCTAAATAATTAAGCTAATAATATTGTGTTGATGTAAAGCAATCCTTTATTATAGTATTATATTTCAGTATTAGTAAACCATTAGACATTAATCGATGGTTAAATATAGGGAATGCTTACATGCTTTGTGTTTATATTTGTGTTAAAAGAAATTATTTTAAAAAGCCAGATATTAAACTTCAGGAAACATGCTTCTTTTTTAGAAATTTGGCAACGGAGCTAGTTGAATATTTAACCTTGATGTTTTGTTTGTTGTCTTGTATATCATTACATTATTTTGAAACTTAAATGTCTGTAAAGAAGTGTTTTGTACCTGGTTGTGGAAATGTTAGTGAAATTACAGTTATGCAAATTTACATTATCAATAATTATAACACCTGCACTATAATAACCTTGTTTTAGTTTTCTACCCTGGAATGCGCGCGTCGTATCTACGCTGTTACGTCATTATGAGACCGCCGATTGCTTTCATTTGAAATACATCCTCATTTCCAGCATTTTCATTTCACAATTAAACAAAATATGGTTACTAAAATTATATTTTAGTAATATTTATAGTGAATTAAAGGTCTCTACTATAATACCATGATGTTTCTTTTTGTAATTTTGATTACAGTCCCCTCGCCTATTGGCGAATTGTAGAACTAACCCAGTTAACCTAACTTGTAGTAGTTATATAACTAGACGAGATTTAAAAAAGAACACTGTTTTATAACAAAATGTTGTCCTACTTTCGTATTTGTGCCCACTATTTTTAACATGTTCGTTATGTGGTAATGTTTCTTCTTTGCTACATAAGAGTGATATTGTGAAACAGTATTTACGTAATATTGATAAAATAATATTTTATAAATCATATGAAACACAAATTAATAATGTTTATGTTAATTTATGTTGTCAGTGCTAAGTAACGGGTTCCATATTCGGCGCATTTACAAAAATTTTGATGTCTAGCAAATACTGGTGTTTATCATGACTTCATAAGGATGAAGATACCTTTTTTATAAAATTTATGTTGCTTATAAAAAAAATAATGAAATATAAGAGTTTATAAATGTTATATGCACGCTTTTCGGAACACAATACATTTATGTCCCTAGTGTCACTTTCGGTGAAACCGGAGGTGGAAAAAAAATCATTTATATGTCAAAAAGTGACGTTTATTAAGCATATAAGATGTTCAAAATTTCAATCGTTTATCTTCAAAACTAAATGAAAAAGGGGGTGGACCATGATCCTGTTACACCCGGTATAGTAAGGTATCTTAAGAGTTCCTTAGTGAAGTATTCTGGAGCCTTTATTGTTTGTTCCTTTTTAAAAAAATATCGCGCTTCACATAGAAGATGTCTTCATATTGTTTTTTGCGCACAATTCTGGCTGTACTCGCCGTTGTTGCACACCCAGGTGTGTATAGGTCTCTCCGGCACACAGTGGACGGAAACGCCGAAAAGCTGGCAAAAATATAAAGGCATTGAGCTATTTTACTGAAATTGTGCATACAGGGGCTTTTTGTGTCGCTGATCAAGAATCCGAAGTTGAATTTTGAAAAAAACAAAATGGCGGCCATGAAATCTCCCCAAAACATACCAAAAATCGCCAATTATCGCTGCATTTTTACAAAACTTTGTATACAGTTTTTTTGCGTCGCTGATGAAGAATCCCATATAGAATTTCAAAAAAAATTACGGTCAAAAATATATACATAGTTCAAAAATTATTATTGAATTGAAGCGAATTCATGTGTTTCATTTGTTTCGGGAAAATTAGGATCTGGGGAATGGAATAAAAATGTGTAATGACTTTGAACGCATGAGTTGAGAACGTATGACGTTCTCATTTCATGAGAACGCATTCAAAAGGAGCCCACTTTATGGTGCACGAATGTGCATGCATCCGTGCATTCGCACACAATTTGGTCAATATCTCGCAAAGATGCAAAAAGATGCAGCTAATTTTTTATACACTTTCGAAAAAAATGTTCATTGAACACATTCCAATAAGTTTCAAGACCAACCATCACCAACCGCGTAACTTATGGCTTTTTTTTGTGGAGTTTATGAATCGTTGCATGTACAAAAATGCACTCCACTTCGATAATTATTTAATAATTATCATATAAATAAACTGATCTGATACTGAGATATTTTAATTGTACTTACTTTCTGATGCAGAATCCATTTTTATGACACAGAAAACTGCACTTTGAGAATTTTTACGCTGCAGACAAAATTTATCGATTTTTGAAGCGTTGCGAGCTGCCGAAGTGAGGCGCTGCACGGTCGCACAATAAGTAATTTCCTCGCTCAGGTAGTGAACCCGGACCGGTATTAACGGTCGTTTCTAATGCTAGGGGTACCACTACAACGATTTAAAACGTTTCCATTTCAAAAAAAAATCTTCATTTTTTTAATTTTGGCCAGCTTTTTGCCGTTTCCGTCCACTGTGCGGCATCCAAATATCGTAAGATGCTTTCGTCTACAAGCTGCGCTTCTTCACAGGGCTCAGGGAATCACCCTGGAAAACCTCTTCTAAATGCCTCCTGCTCTGTCGTGACCCTCCTGTGCACCTAATGTTATGGTGAAGTGGGTTCTCCAGAGCAACAGCTATTCGATGCATCTCAACAGTGGTGCTGGTACCGTAAGACAATCGAGCAGGTGTAACAATAGCTCATGAGTCGTGTCAAGTGCCTTACGGTAATCGATCCAGGCCATTGATAGATTCCGCTTGAATTGCACAGAATCCTGTGTAATACAACTGTCTATCAGCAGATTATCCTTAGAAACTGCCAGGCCGTTCATAGCACTACGCTGTTCGTTTATCTGTTGAAAGACGGGATCAACAGACTTCAGTGTCCGGGCATAAAAAGTACGTGTAAATTTCTCGAGGCAAGTGATCGGCCTATTATTACTCGGGTCGGAGAGAATCCCTTTTTTGGGGATAAGCACGGTGCGCCCCTCGACAAACCAGTCCAGAATCTGCTGCCCCTCATTATAGCACGAGTTGAGAGCTTGTGCCAGACAGCGGTGTATGGAAAGAAATTTCTTCCACCACCAGTTGTTAATGCCGTCTGACTCGGGACAGCGAACTTATTGTTACCAATAAGCGCTTATTGGTCATCCTCTGCATTGATTGCTGGGCACACTTCTTCTGGCTCTTTCAGGTGTTTGTGGCAAGAGCCTCTGAGTGTGCAATTGCTGGAGTGTCGCTATTGAATCAACGCACCGTTTCGTAGATTCCTTTCCAGAAGGTTTTGACAAAAATATTAAGTTTACGTTAAAAAATATATGGGATCACCCATAGTGCCATATTAAATTTAGTAGTGAATCGCGTTTCTACGAAAACCAAACCACAATGTACTTAACATCGTGAAACTATAAATAAAAGTTTTAATAGTAATTTCACATATACTATAACAGTAGTTGTTTAAATCGTCTATTAAATTTTATCACGTTTATGTACAGGTCTCAAAGTTGAAGTTCACTTGTAAGGGCATATGTTTTCTAATATATTAGTATATTTGCAGAATTTTTACACAATACGTGAAGATTAATTGTTATTTCTCTGTCAATGATATTTCACAATAAAATTGAAGCGACAGGGCAGTGTGTTTTTGACAAAAAAAGTAATTAACTTTGCCAATAATTTCTTTAAATGCCATCTTGAAATGTGTCTAAAGAAATGACGTGATAATCTTGATTACTTTAACTCATTTTTAAATTGAACAGAGAGATAGAATTTGAACATACTAGAAGTAATCATTTTACAATAATACGATTTAATTGTAATGTAATTAAATGCAAATAAATTTATTATTTATTGATATAATAATTTGTTTAATGTAAAGAAACAGCTCTTATACCTACTAATAATAAATCAAAATTAAAGCGAAAATTAACAATAATATTTTTTCATAGCTAGAGCAACACAGGGTTTTCTAAAAATACACGGCACAAATCCGTACTCATCTTCATGGGAAATTTTTTCTTATTTTGACATAAGGAATATGAATGAATCTGAATTTGTTTTGTGAATTTATAGAACACCCAGTAGACTTTAAAAATGACTGATAAATTATCAGTCGTCTAATATTATCAGTGATAATATTAGAGCTCGGATGGTAGGTATCGGTTCCAGTGACGGCTTTTCTGCAGACATAATATTATATTCTAAACATCTACTGAAACAACAGAAAAACAGAAATTTATACAACATAATAAAGTGAATTTTATTTCATTTTAAAATGTTAATACGTAAACTAGTTTTATCGGAAAACATACAATATTAAATAAAAACGTAATAGATTATTTTACAATTGAACTACATTGTGGCAATTCTGGTAATTTACGTAGATCCCTGTGATGTACGTCAACTGAGAAAAACTGGAACGGGGAGAATACTTGCAGTTCCTCAGTACATTGCATTAACTTCGAGTCGTATGTAACAACAGCGTGTAATTGTATAGAGCCGCTCGGTATTTTTAAAATGTCTGTAAACCTTCATGGGCTATAGTAAATTTGTGGATTTGCGATATCCCCGAATTGCAATTTGACTGTGTACGATTATGTTGCATTAGCGATGACAATGCACTGCATGTAACATAAATATTAATCAACAGATTTTCTCAGAAAACCATAAAAAGAGAGCAAGTGGCTTTACTGGTAGTAACAGGCAATGCAATTTTAACTTAGATTTAATGGAAGTGATGATTGGATGTAACATACGAACATAGTCGAAGCTAGACAATCTACTTTTTCGACAATTTTTGCAAAAGTGTATTAGTGGTAAGTATAGCAATGTTCAGGTGCCATTGGAGTCGACACTAAGAAAATTATATTTATCAGCGGAGTGTGACAATATTAGACAGACAATTTCTTCTGAGCCGAATGGAAAATATGAAACCATTAATGCTTGCGGTTGGAAGGGTGCATTAGTGGGTGCATTGGAGGAAAATTTTTCAATGCGCTGAAACTTGATTGCCTCTAAAGTAATAGAAACTACAAATTCTAGCACAATAATGAATGCAGTGCACTCAATTCAACAACTATGAAGCGACAAATACGCAGAAAATGGGGACAAGTTATTGTTATTTACCGATGGAGTTAATTATATGAAATCTGCTGAAAGAATATTGAAGGAAACATGCAAGAATATGCTTCATATAACTTGCTTAGCACATGGGATTCATAAAATTGCTAAGACTATCGGGGTGCTACCCTAGCGTTGATAAATTAATATTTAGTGTAAAAACAGTTTTTCTTAAAGCACCAGATCGCGTACGGTTATTTCAAGATATTCTTCCAAATATACCATTACCTCGACAGCCCATTTTAACACTATTGGAACTTGGCTAGAGGCAGCATCGTACGTTTTTCTATTATCGAGAAACATTGCTGAGATAGTAAAACAAAAATTCGAATCTATTTTGAAAATCAATCTCGAATTTGTTACGATAACATGTTTAATAGACCTTTTAAATGGCAAAGAAGTGAAGTTTTCTACGCCAGGCATAAATGTGGCGACTTTGCAAAGTTTCACGTATTTTAAGTATGCCCCAGTTACCATCTGTCGACGTCGAGCGGTCTTTCTCACAATATAAATGGATTTTCAACGAAAGGCTCCAAAGTTTAACTCCAAAACATTTAGAACAGATGTTAGTAATATACTTTTATTCTTGTAGGTAAATAGTAGTGAAAAATACTTATGTGTGTGTTTAGTGTTACATTTCCAAATACACCCAGCCCTCTTCGAATGAGTGTTTATAATAAATTGACTCTCAACTTTGGATATTACGGAATTCGCTAAAAAAATTACAAGATAAGATTGTGTCGTACATGCATGAACATATTTATGCACTGACTCATAACCTACAGCCAATCCTGGTTTTGGCGTCATCAATATCTAATTTCCGAGCTCAATAATATTATTATATAGAATCGTAAAAACTGTGTTCTTCTTACATTCTTAGAAATTTAAAAAAAAAACGAATAAGCGAAGACAATCTGTTGTTTGGCGTTGTTTTTAATTATGGCGTATTTTTTTTTAATGTTAAATGAAACATTAGTTAAATGTTTGTATTTGTTACACAAAGTGAAATAGTGAAAACCAAAAACTAAACCTAATATACCTTATTTCTGGAGGCATTTAAAGGCACAAAGGCAAATTACGTTAATAAGAAATTCCGTTTCATTTTAACATGCTATTGCTATAATATAATTCATTACGTCACTATTAGTTAACCGTTTGGTTATAAAGTCAAGTTGCAATATATGAAACCTAAGCGATAATGGAGTGAAACTTGTGAAATTTTCTTATATGCTGATTTGAATAAAAACCACAACACCTAGTATTAGTAATTTATTTATTTTTTCTTTCTGTCAGTTCTTGTGGAAGTATATTTTAAGCCTCATTGGCCTTATTATTTCTTAAAACTTGTAGGCTTATCTTAATATCCGTTTTAAATCCTTTGAGCATGTAAGATAACCGCTCTAAAACCTATAGGATTTATGATGCACGGATACCCAGTTAGCATGCGAGGTTATAAACTTTCTGGAGAATTATAAAATAGATCGGCATAAGAACTATTATGTAAACGTATATAAATTCTCTTCAAGACGTTATTTTCAGATGTCAGATGGCTAAACAAAGCTAAAGATATAGTTTACAAAGGACGTTACATAGAGGTTTATATAACTAATATAACTTGCATAAAAGGGGGTTATTTATGACAAGTTTTATCGAACGCTGGCAGAAGTTGCAAAAGAGGTTTTATTGTTTCCAAAAAATTAAATAATTGCTCAGATATTAAGTATCACAAAAATCGTGCAATTAGCGATGCAAAAAAATCTGTAAATTGTTTTTATTACTCTATGAACAAGATATCAGAAAAATAATGTCTTGAAGAGAATTTATATACTTTCCATAAATAGTTCTTATGCCTATCTATTTTAGAATTCTCCCCTAAACGGCCGAGATTGCTTTACACAACTCCGCTATTTTTTTTAAGACCAGCTGGAAGACGAACGTACTTACTGTCGCCGCCATTGTGGTGCTGACAAAACTAAAGTGAATTTAGGAGATTTTGGTCAATCTAATTATGCTACTTTTAGTTTAAAACCACTAATAAAGTAATCACTTGTGTTGACACAGTGCCCTTAAAATTTATTGCAATATCACAATATTAAAAGAAGTAAAGTGTGAAAGCCTGACCCCTACATTTTGTATAAATATTATATCACGTTGCAAAGTGCATGAGAATTAAAAACCATGTCTACGGCAATTCCAGGCAGCATAACTCTCCGCGCTATTATCATAACAACATAAGGACAAGAAGTATTATCCATACAGCCTGCAACAGGTTATTGTACATTGCATGTACTGTACACCAACATAAAGAATGTATAAAAAAGTATTCATTGTGAAACCTATAAGAGGTAATATTCAACCTCTTAAAAAGTGCTTAAGTGTAGTGATATAACACCATTATTTTCAAAGTGAAGAGTTACTTCTGGAGGTCATATCTAAAAGTTATTTTGTGGCAGAGATTCATAAATCTAATGGAAGTTAATAATCCTCACACAAGAAGTCACAAAAGAATTTCAACTCAAAAGAACTTCCACATCAATACTTATAGAAGTAACATGCTAACTGGGCAACATAACCTAAAAATTTAGTTTTCCGCGACGGTACACACTGCGCCTTCCCCGTTTTTTATCCAGTGCATCGATTTTAGTAGTAATATTTTAAAACGCTATTTCTGGACATAGGAAAACCAAACCATTTTATGTTCAAGACTGATTTATTATAGACTTTTGCCTGCTTCATTAAAACTTCAATTAGTTGTCTTTATGAAGGTTCGACTTGAAACTTAGTGATATCAAAACATATTAGATTTATAATCCAGCATTAACAACTATCCCAAGATTATTTCATGAAGCAATTATAAAACCGCAACACATCTATAAAACTCAATCCTCTTAATTTGGTCTTAACAGCTATACAGTTTTATTGAAGGCTTGACAAATGCCGTAATAAGTTAATCATAAGCCAATAAATACCAAAAGATAATTTAGTTTTCATGTAAGCTCTTGAAGGCCTTTTTAAAACTTTCTTTAAGACAAAACTATCATAAAGTGTACTTGTCATGTAATAATATATCTGACATAAATTATTAGTTTATGAGTTGACCACTATAAAGTGCTGATAAAATCTAAATAAAAATAAAGGTCATTTAAATTGTTCCTTGGGAAGTAAGTATCAAAACTGAGTTAGTGAATTATTCAAGAAAAAGATAATAAAAATACGCATGGTTCTTATAGGTGACTCCATATTTTAATTAACATACCAAGGCTTGTAATACATGTGGTACATAGCACCTTTATCAGGACATATAGCATGACATTTAACACCTTTTTACGATAATAACTCAAAACCGAAAATTTTGTAACTTTCATACTTCAGTTTATCTACTTTTGTAAAATTAATGGTTTCTGTACTTCAGTTATTTTCAGGACGTTTCAGAAACCGTGGAACTTTTAAAATAATCCGACAATGTCATAATAGAATGGAAAATCTGCATAATATTTTTCAATTTAACCGCCGCTCCGTTCTAAACCTTCTAGTTAGCGAAATAGATCTATAGTATTTTCATAAATGTTGTATAGAAGAATAAAAATTTTTCGGCTATTTATAAAAGTGAAAGAGTATTTATTTAAATACGGGAGGGGGGGGGGACACACGCAAAATATAAAATCTGTACACGCGTCTCAAGTAATTTATATACACCCGCCTCTTTCGTTTTAGTGCTCAGGTCGCCTTGTATAAAAATAAAAACCTTGCCGGAAATCGCTGCAGTGGACCATATAATTAAAATAGTTGATAACGTATACGAGATGAATGTTAAGATCGTTGGACGACTTGCGCCTCTTGGAGAACAGGTAGAATAAAGTTAATTAGCATGAACCCGACGGTGCAGTCAGGGGCGTAACCTAACTTTGGATATAGTATAGATAGATCTGAAAATGAATTTGTTTTCTAAAATTGTGTATATGTGATTTAGATACATATTTTTGCATTAAATATTTTGAAACATTTAAAAGTATTATTAAAATAAAATTTGAATTACTGTAATTAGTAATCAGCGCAGAAAAATTAAATTTAGTTCTCTAAAATATGTACCTGCAATTGAAAATATTTTAGAATATATGTTGCTTTATTTATCCAATAACAATTTAAAGAAATAAAACTGTTATTTATAGCAAAAAATACGATACCTCATTTAGAAATTTTTTATTGCCAAGCAAGGACCACGGGGAGGTAAAAGCATCCTTTGCCAGGAGGGGAATGGGTAGAGGGACATATTGGTATAGGTAGGACAGTTGGTAAAATCAACAATAAACTCTGAATGAAAAATTAACTCACCAAAGCAATGTAAACTTAACTACACACAATTGTATGATCATATGATTTTTACAACATAGTATTTTGTTTTTTAACAATTTGTTTCAAATTTGACATCGTTATTTTAATATAAATGTATAAATATAATTTGTATCAAAAATATAATACAACGGTATAATGTTTTTGATACAAAAAAAAGTATAAAACAGCGTCGTTTAAAAATAAATCATTCATTTTATTCTATACCGATAGATATAATTACTAGATTTGTTCTTTAAAATTTCTTTAGGACATGTTTTGGATAGGTACATCAGAAATTTATTATTTCTTATTCTTTACCCAAATTTAAATAAAAATTCGTGTTATTCAAGTTTCAAGTATTATGCTAACTTAATTTTTATATCAGATAGAAAAATAAACCACTTTTTTGGATGTGCTAACTAAAATTTTATGAATGTATATTTTTTACTTAGTTATTGTTATTATTAATTTTTTTAAATGACACTGAGTATTTGAATTATCTATGTTCAAACACTTAAAGAAAAAATTTCGAGCAGAATTAATTGAACCAAATTTTCGATTTTTTTCCTTTCTTTGTTACAGAACGAAGCCATGACAGGTACACATACTCAAAACCCTATAATTTCACGTATTACTTTAGCGTTAATGGAAGATACAGGTTGGTACACAGCCAATTACTCTATGGCGGAAGAAATGTCTTGGGGTCGGAATCTGGGATGTGATTTCGTCATGAAGAGCTGCAAGGAATGGATAACACAGAAATCGGCAAGGTATTTAATAAAATTTTAAGGAGAAACGTTTTAATTTTAAACAATGCGATAGATTAAAACATATACAAGGATAAAAATAATGAGATTGGAATAAAATGATCGTGATAGATGCCCCGGTCATAGGAAATTATGGCAAATTCAACGCTTGCCATAGACATATGTAGGTACATAGACAACAAACACCATAGGTATGCGCGTATGCAGCAAATATAATTGAAATCTCTGCGACAGTGTTGCCAATCATTGGGTATTTACCCAAAATTTGGGGAATTCCTTAGTGCCTTGGGTATTATTTTAAATTGGGGAATTTTCGGAGATTTTCGTTTAAATAATCCAACCTTTATAAGATATTCAGCAATCAGAAACAAAATATTTATTATTTGTAAAAATCACTAAAAATGAACGAATTGCATCAGTTCAGATAAGTTGACCGGTATATCAATTGAACTGGGCTCAATCCATAATTCAAATTGTAACATGAAACCTAACCTAACTTTTAACTTAAGTATTTTATAAGTAAGGCATGGTAACAACATCATCTTAATGATACGATAATAATTTATATTAATTATTAGAAATGCGACATGTGCTACTTATTTTTATTCAAATTACTTCCCTCTTTTGTATTTGGATATGTTTTTATTATTATCGTTTTTTAATATTTTTTTATTATAGTAATGTTTTATATTTATAACCGAAGTAAGTATTATTTTTGTATGTTTTCAATACATTATTTACAAAAAAAGTGTCTTCTATTGTTCGAGTACATTTGTATTTTGTTGCTGTTCATAAAAAATTTCATCGGAGATATTTAGAGGATTTGAATTAAACTTTGGGTAATTTTGGGGATTTTTGTTGAATATTCAGGGTAAAAAATGCGTTTACGATTGGCAACACTGCTCTGCGAGCTGTGTTCTAGTCTGCCTAAGTATTTCGTAACGACTGTATGTATAAACTGATAAAAAGTTAAACAATGTTATTTATTTCATCATCTGTCATAATTATCGGGAATATATTTATGTCCACAAGGCCGTTTGATTTGCCACGCTCTAATCATAACTACATCTGAGGGATTTAGGACGTTTTACAAATAGCTTCTAATACAATTTTGCGATATAAATTTGCACTGAAATGTTGTTCCAACTTTTAATTATAGCAGAATTTATCCGAATCAACTACTTATACTGAAATGCCAAAATGTTTCTCTCATGTTAGCACAAGCTCCAAAAACGCACTGCCTTCCACTGCCTTCATAGCTCACAACTATGTACAGCTACGTCTACTTTAAAAGACCGCAGGGCGCTTATAATGATGTCTGCTTTCGGTGACAGAGCAAACTTATTGAAATAAGTTAGCTCAAGAAATATTATATTGATATATATTTTAATGCCACTGAGTTATCCTGTTTCAATAACAAGCTTAGTCCTCTATGGCCACAAATAACTCATGAATCCGACACCCTCCGGTCATTTAAAATAATCGTAGCTGTACCTTCAATAGCTGTTTTTTTAGCAGATCAAGTATCTTCACAAACTGGTTTTTTGAAATTATTATCAACGGCTAGTATTAAATTATCTTGGCTGATAAAATACCTTCACCAAGAGAATTAAAAGCATGATATTTTTATTTTATTTTATTTTTTTTTTGTTATAGCTACTATGATACAATCTGGATTATTTGCTTATTTATAATTTATCGTTTGAAGTGCTATAGAGGGGAGTACCGCAAAAAAGTCCTAGTTTTCAGGGTTTCGGGGCCTCCATAAGCGTTTGCTTCTGTTTCCAAACATACAGGATGTCCCAATAGTACGGAAAGGTCCAATATAACGGCCTTATTAGAAAATTATTAAAAATTACTTTTTTACGAAAGTGATTGATAGCGTCAAAAGGCGCACATTTTAAAAATATTTTAAAATATATAGGGTGACTGGCTACAAGCGGAGCATCAACTATTTTAAAAGGAACACCCTACATATTTTTACATTTTTGAATTCAGCGTAAAATTACCTTTCTAACGACCTCTAGATTTTTTGTTTTTTATGTGGCGTTGTTGAGTTATTCAAATAATTGAAAATTTTGGTCCGCGAAATATTGATTATTATTATACAGGGTGTCTTTTATACACTAGCGCTAATTCAGGACATTTCAAAGGGCCTCTCAATTTTTTCAAATTGAACATCCTGTATATTATTGTATTTTCGAATTGGTACGTTAATTTTCTACATTTTTTGTGAATAATATCATGCACCTAAAATCGATATTTCTAGAGATATTTTTACTTACTCATTAAAAACCGTTAAAATATGCCTTTTATTTCTAACTGATCTAGTAGCTATGATGAGTTGCCCCATCACGATGGGGCACTATTATTGAATATCTTTTTTATTTGTTATCGTTTTTTATTGAAAACTGAATCAGTTCTTTGTTACATTGACTTGGAGTGGGGGGGTTGGTAAAAAGGGCCCGTCTGCGACCTACAGCCTACCCCGGCATTACCATTACCATTATTACATTGAAGTGCCTTTTGTGTAAAAATTTCAAAAATAAGTTGTTTAACTAATACTAGGTGTTTTTAGTCAAATCAGTATATCTGTTCATGATTAAAATTTTGTGGGCGCCATGTCATAAGAACGGGACAACGCACAATATTTCGTTTTTACTTGTTAGCTCCCTCCCCACAAAGACCATTGCTTTGCTGAAAGTACATAATGGTTGTTACGTTCTTTTAAAACTGTAAAAAAATAAAAACACGTAAAGATATACGACGTCATTGTTACTCGAGAAAAGCGTCTAATGTAATGGCAGCCCAGACACTAATCAAATTTCTGTAGGTATAGAATTTGCAACAAAGTCACTTTGAATAATGTTTAATTTTGCATTGCACCTCATTAAAATGTCTACCATCTAATAATGTCATACATTAAATATTGCTTTGCTGAAACTAGGTATATTAAATTTTGAGGTATTATGTTGTTAATTAAATTTATGTTTCTCTCAGAGGGTTTTCCATTCACCCGTTCTGCAATAAAGTGAAACGTGACCCCTTACAAACTGAATGCACTGATGATCGCACATCTGTGGCACTTTGCAATCTAGTGGAACACAAGCAAGAATTACCCAGACTTTACCAGGTAATTAGTATTATTTTACTTATAAGTTTTCTGGAAATGAAAGTTTTGAATCCAATACGGAAAAGCTATAGTGTTTTTTTTTACTAATTATATAGTACACATAAGCAAAAAAATTGGGTGCAACTCTTTAAGTACATTAAATATCATGATTATAAAGACCGTATCTCAGGTAGTCATTTCGCGATTATCAGTGGCGGAATCAGCTCGTGTGTGTGTGCACATCAATATTCTCATGTGCAGAAATAATGTACAATAGAAAATAGACAATATATTACCTTATACATTTGACGGGTGATTTTTGTAAAATATCTAAGGGTACATTTACAACCAATTCGGTACGGGCACAATCTGCTTGTGGATTGTAAATTGGGTTTTAAGCATATCTGGTTGAATGTATTTGTTTACAATAAAATTTTAAGTTGGCACGACCTTGAATTGCACTTCAGGTTTGAATTGGATGCTTGCAAATCGCAAATATTCAATTCAATTGCGGGCACGAATTTCAAATTGCGCATGCGTACTACGACACAAATTTATTGTTTATATTTAAAGTCGGTTTGTGATTTGAAATTGGAAGATTAGATCTTTCAGTATTAGAAAATATGATGTTTTTAGAAGTTATGTTAAAATAATTGTAATTATTTAATCAAACTGAATTTGCACACATGTAATATTAAAAAATCTCAACAGGTAGCAGCTTCTAACTCATTATAAATGACCTAAGTTTTATTTCGGCTCAATTCACAATCCGTCAGTAAATTGTGGCTGGAGCGAATTGTTTGTAAATGTACCTTAACATTTGATGAACGCTAAACATTTAGCACATTGCACAATGACAATTATTTTTTGGCACTGGAATAAAAGTATATTTTTAATAATTGCTCTAAATCATTTAAAATTGGATTCCGGCGCCTGTTATTAAAAATCCATTAGTAGTATGCAAACGACCGTTTCACGTCTATAGACGTAAATGGAGTGTATTTAAAATACTAAAACTTTTAAAACGTTTGATTTTCGTTAATATACCTATGTGACATTAAACTATAGTTCCGGGTTGTTTAGTATCCACCGGTCCACGGTATTTCGTAAAGGGTCCCGTCGACACCTTTTTTCAGTATAACACACCTAAGACACTATCTATCGAAATGCAATTGCAAACTGCTGATCTTCGGAGCCTCAAGCTTATACGTGTCTTCAATTGCGATGTATGTATGTGGTAGGGGTTCTATCTTACATGTATGTCTGCTTGTTTATTTATTTGAACTGCGACATATTTAAGCGCTTTCCAGTTATGAAAGACCTTTTACGATCGAACTTACCTTTAATTTAGTGCCTTGTTATTTAGTATTAGTTAATTCATATGGGTTTAATTAAGAAAAAGTTACTTTAAACTTTTTCAGTAATTAAGTTCTAATCTTCTATATTTAAAAGATGACAATACAGGTTATATTTGTAACATGACGGCACCCACATTTAAAATATAGCTTTTGTTCCTTCACGGTTTCAATTAATTACGCGAGTACATAAATATGTTGTATTTTGCAAGGAGTTAGTAATGTACTGCAAAATAACATGAGAGAAGGTTATTAATTAATTCCTAAAAAAATCGTGTACTGTTGCATTTCGCAATATTGATTCTCATTTTCTCATTACCTAGACGAAAGTTGTATGTAAGCCCTAACTAGAATGACTACCTGAGATGCGGTCTTTATGAAAATAAATGTCGATTAAAAAAAGTTTTGATTTCAACGTTTGCTTGTCTGTTATTTTGACGTCTCTTGTAATTTTTGTATAACTTTTCCAATAAAACTGTATTTTATTTTTAATGTGAGAGTAAGTTATCAAATATTTTGTAACGGTTTCAATAAAAAAGGTAATTTATTTTTTAAGGAGATACTGGTAAGTTCCTAAATACAATCATGATGTTTTTTTTTGCAGAACTTTGATTACATTCAGTACGTGGAAACCGGTAAAGAAGGGTTATACGGGGGATCTGTATCATTAGCAGACTACTGTCCTTATATTCAAGAATTTACTTGGCGTTCAAATAACGTTATTGTTAGAGGATCCCATTGTCAATACGTAGAAAATAATCCGAGTAAGTTATTAAAAATGTCTCGAAAATTTATTCGAGGCCTCATATCCTTGTATTACTTTATTGTGCTAAACTGGTAACCGGACTGGTATTTTACGAGTCGCGTTATCGTTATAAGTATTTATATTTGATACGTACATTATTGAGATTGTTTTTTATTTATCTTTTTCTGCTGGTTGTTATCGTGAATAGAAATATACGAACGCGTAGAGGAGCCACCGAAAATTTTATTTTTTTATTCCGACTAAGTTGACATTACAACTTTAAAGTCGGAAGATTAAAGTTTCAATTCTGAGGTTAATGTCAACATTTCGAGATTAATATCGGAATTTCCAGATTAAAGTCGAAATTCCGAGATTAAAGAGGGAATTGCGTTAATCTTGGAAATCCTCCATTGCTCTACCAGACGTCTCATGTGCTTATTACCATGAACTTGTAACTTCAACTCGATATGTCTTTGTGTCCCATTCGCTCGAAATTCTAACATTAATCTCGATTATTCCTACTTTAATCTCAGAATTCCGGCTTTCATCTCGGAACTCCGATTTTAATATCAGAATTCTACCTCGTAATAAAAAAATAAAGTTTTCATTGGCTCTTCTACGCCTTCCTAGGAGAAATATAATAATCCTAACAAGTAGTAAGGGAAAATATGACGCATATTATTCATTACATAATATACGGAGTCGTCAAAAGTGATTGCCATTTTCAAAACTACGTTCCCACGCCACCTCACCATTTTGATCCATGATGATTTTGATTTTGTTGTGGCATATAAACTTTAATTGGTTTACTTCCAATTATCTGTACAGCGAAACTTCGACGTCGATCAAAGTCAAAATAAATACTTTTCAGAATTCGGTTGGCAGAAATAAACGTAACAATAAACCATGGACGAAGGATATATATTTTGTTTTAACTGAAAAATGTATAAAAGTGAAGCACCTACCGTTTTATAAACGGGAATGAAACATTCATAATAAGTAAATAAATTAACACCACACAAATAAGACAACCCCCGAATCCAAAGCCGAATCTGCACAGGCGATGGTTATATATTAAAAAAAAATGCAGACAGAACTATTCTCACAGACATTGCCAATGCCGATGGTGGGATTCGAACCCGCAGCTACAATTGAGACATTATCTATTCACATTTGCCATCGCGCGCTCTAGCCAACTACACCGAACTGGTAAATCAACAAAAATAGTATTTTTTTTTAACTAATTAGAGAGTTGTGATTACATACATGGTGGTGACTGTATTTTCCGAAATAATTTGCAATGTCGCGTTGAGAATTAGGAGGACTCTTTTACTCATTCTCACTTAAACATCGTTATTAATTGTTATATTTTTTCATAATAAAAAGTGTAGTTCTCTTCGTATTTTCCTTTGTTGTTTACAAGATTTTCTACGTCTTTTTTATAAATTTTTTTGACTTCTAATGTAATTTTCATTATTTTGGTTTTTGATTTTTAGAACCAGATAAAAATTTTGCTTTGGAAAAGTATGGTGAAAATTCGCGTTGTTTTGAACACACCAATCAAATGTGGGAAGAGCGATCTTGTCGACAAATGAGGCAGTGGCAACACTGGGGTTCAGGTTGCTATGGATACAGATGCCAGAATGGACGCTTACATTTACTGGTAAGTTTTCTTTAGTAATTATACAGGGGACAAAATGTATCGATAATTTTATTTCTTTAATAAGAAGAAATTCAACAGTGAAAGAGTAGGCCTTGGAAATTTTGTTACGTACTTTGACAGTTTGTAAAATGGAGCGTTGATCAATAGAACCGTGTATTTTGTGTTGATGAATTTATCCAAATAAATTCAGTTATTACTGTAACAGGGTAAGTCATATAAATGTTACCCCCCCCCTGTTATTTTTGTTATTTTTCACTCAAATAATTCGTCCCAAAAATAAACGAACAATTTTTAATGTTGATTTTATATCAGTCGACGTTTTTCTAAACGTGTAAAATATACAGGGTAGAACGAAAAATATATTTTTTTTAATAGAACACCCTGTATATTTTTGTATATTTGAAGATTTTATTCGGGGATAATAAAAAAGAAAAACTCTAAAATGAGAGAATCAGTATGGGCATTTTACGGGAATCATTTTCGAATAGGCTAATATCAAAAAATCCAATATCTCCCGATATATCAGTTCCAAATTTCTTTCTCTGGGGTATGGAGTGAAAATGTATGCGAATAAATCCAGAAATCTAGAGGAACTGAAAAGAAACAGAAAAATTAATTAAATGCTATTCCACGTCATTTCCTCCATGCTGTTATGCAAAATTTGGTCAGACGTTTAGAATAGTGTATCGCTGAGGATGGTTGTTATTTTATGTCACACCATTTTGAGAGTATAGAACTCCCATTATCGGACATTCATTAATTTAGTTAATAAATTTTTGATATTTAAAATGATCGATACATTTTGCCAGACACTCTATAAACAATGAAAATGTATGAAAGTGGAAATTTCATAATTTCATATCAAAAACTAAAAAAAAATTATGTACAATTAAGTTGGGGTTATATTTACCCTCCGCACCCGTCATTCTGTATTGTTAAGCATAAAAAGTTTAGTAGCTGTTCACAATTTCATTATTTGATCTTGAACGGTTTCGGAGATATTTAATAAGAATCATTCTCAGGGAATCATCGTAGGGAAACAATTGGGAGGAAAACTTTTCGTCATCATTCGGCTTGCTTTACATGATCCTAAATTTTAAATATTTTAAAAACACCTTATACCTATCTATAAAAATGTTAAAACAAGTTAAATGTAATAATAATGCTATGCTAATGATTATATTATTCCTTGCTAGAAAGATATTTTGCGGATGATGTATTTTGATAGTTTGCGTCTTAAATTAGGATTGACTTTCTGCATAATATATCGGCGGTAACGGATATAATAGATGTGCATCTAATTATTTCAAGTTTCAAACAATTAAAATGTATTTTGATATGAATATGAAATTTAATTAATAACGAAATTAATTATACCGATACTGTTAAAGGTTAAACGTCAAACACATGAAAGTTTTACTTATTTTGTGTGTTGTTTGTGTTGCTGCCTAGTTATTATATAAATTTATTTTATCCAATAAATGTACAGGGTGTCCCATTTAAAATGACGCACCTTAATAAGTAACTATAGACAATACCTTGAATAACTCTTGAAAAAATGATTTCATGAAAAATAGTCGACTTTCATTTTCAGGGAGATAGATATCTTTTGACATAAAACCTTATCCCTCCTCTGTAGAAATACCCGTCAAAAATTTCAACACGAGTCGAATGATGTATATCATTTGAAATGTCTTTTGACCCTGATAACAACTATGGTTTGTTTTTGCCTATTGGTCGGTTCAATATGAACCGACCAATATAGGTATTCAATAAAAAATGTTTCAACAAGTACCTAGAAAATCGACATATCTCGACATTTCTTTATGTAATTATTTTTCCAAAAGTTATTCAGGGTGTTTCGCTTTAAACAGGACTTTTGCTATCGCTAATTTGCAGTATTTACATTACAGGTAGGGAATTACTCCTACGAATGTTTCCACACAAATCAAGAAATTTTTATAAAGATTATAAATAATGGATGGCTTCATAAGGGTGCCATTATCTGCCCTCCATGTAAAGAAATATGTGCCGTAAGTAACAAATTACTTCTTGTATGTGTTAGTTTATAAATAATTGCACATTGGGGTGTTTGTAAATGGACTGTTGGGATTTTATTAAACTTCTTGATCCTGTGACCAAAACTTGTAAATTTTTAAAATTTAACTTTAAACCATCACATATAAATCGATTTTACCAAGAATATTTGTCATTCACGGTGAGCTTGAAGTATTAAATGAAAACTTCTATTACTGCAAATGTCTACAGATTTTGATTCTACGTTTCAGCTTTATTTTAAAACAAAAATGAAAAAATCGGTAGATAGCTTTATTACAAGAAAATCGTATTTGCGTATTTTGAAATATCTGCCAAAAATCGAGTTTTGCAGCTAGTTACTCCCAGTTAGGCGCATATTGCTCCTTTGCCATTCACCTTTCCAGCCGATTTTTTCATTTTTGTTTTAAAATAAAGCTGAAATCTACCATATTTATACCTAAACTATTGTCACGGTTTTCCGAACCGTCGCGGTTCGTTGCACCGTCGCGGTCCGGTGCACCGTCGCGGTTGGTGAATCGGCGCGGTTCAGTGACTCGGCAGGGTTCGGTGAGCCGTCACGGTTCGGGGAACCGTCACAGTTCGGTGGACCGTCGCGGTTCGGTGAACCGTCGCGGTTCGGTGAAACGTCGCGGTTCGGTGAAACGTCGCGGTTCGGTGAAACGTCGCGGTTCGGTGAACCGCTACGGTTCGTTGAACAGTCACGGTTCGGGGAACCGTCACGGTTCGGTGGACCGTCGGTGTCGGTAAATCGGCACGGTTCGGAGAGCCGCCACGGTTCGGTGATCCGGCGCGGTTCAGTGTACCGGCACGGTAAAAAAAACAGACACAGACGAACAAACCGCTTTACATTGAAAAGGCGGGGTTTAGATCACTGCGCATCCAAACTTGACCGCGAAGCTAGAAGCGTAAAAAAAGTATGATTATTTTTCAGCCTATTTCATACTCAGTTGTGTCCATTATTTTGTTGTTTGTTTTGTATATTTCTGTATTGCAAAATTTTACAGCAGTTTTAATTACTTCAATATTAAAATATAACAAATATAAAATCATTTGGATACACTATCATTACGATTCCGCCCCCAAGAATGCTCTGTCCCCTC
Source organism: Rhamnusium bicolor (assembly GCA_029963845.1). Classification (NCBI taxonomy): domain Eukaryota; kingdom Metazoa; phylum Arthropoda; class Insecta; order Coleoptera; family Cerambycidae; genus Rhamnusium; species Rhamnusium bicolor. Next base: position 1,231,664 of record JANEYF010002177.1, on the reverse strand, counting down.
CTCCCCGAACACTCAGCACGCCACTGAATATACCTACGCCTGTTTGAAAATAGCTGTTAAAGTTTAGCACTTGTAAACTGACAACCTGCAAACACTGAAATTTATGAGCTTCTAATTCGTTTTTTGTTCCTTTCAGCAAGGTTTTCAAATAATAGCAGTTATGTACTCAAAGCAATTCTAAACAATAAAGCAGAAGCCGCAGACGGTTGCTCACGATTTTAATTTTCAACGCATTTTCTTCATAGTAATGCTATTAAAGAGTTTAGATACGACCTCGCTTTTTTGTTGTCGTAAAGAACGGTGCATTATTATGTAATCAATATACTTACAGGGTGATTCAGACGTAAACCGAAGAAAAAACTAAAATCTGAGTGGTTTCATATTTTTGGTAACTTTTAGGCAAGTAAAGATAGTAATAAAAGTATTCAAGTTACCGACGATAGACGTCTCTAATAATCTCATTGTTTGTCCGATAAGTAATAAGCGATCGTAATCAATACCTACAAAGCAACAAACAATTATCGAATGTTTCTGACCGACGTTCATTGGTCACATTTTAAGGCAGTGTTTTGATTAAGACGCTTCTATTTTATTATACCGCATCTCAGGTAGTCACTTCGCGAGTCTCAGCTCGTATGCGTCCACATCAATATTTTCATGTGCAAAAATAATATACAATACAAAATATACAATATCTTACCTTATACTTTCGACGGATGATTGAATGTCCATAATTGGATGAACGCTGATCATTTAGTAAAAAACACTATTGCATTATAACAGTTATTTTTTGGCACTAAAATGAAATTACCTATATTATTCATAATTGTTTTAAATAATGTGGGATTAGATTTCGGCGCCTGGTATTAAAAATCCATTTATATTCTGAAAACGACTATTCCACGTCTTCAGACGTAACTGGAGCGTATTTAAAATATTGAAAGTTTTAAAACGTTTGCTTTTCGTTTATACATGATAACTTTTTTACAGCATTTGCAATAAAGTTCTGTGCCATTAAACTCTAGATCCTGATTGTTTTGTATTGGAATTCAAATTTCAAAATATGTGCAATTAAGATAATTTACTTGTCTCGAGATTTTTTATTAATCTAATTATTCTAGCTGAAAATTAATGTATGCAATATTTTATGGACGTATGTATGTATGTTAGCGCGAAATTTAGATTTGGCGTCCATCATTCAGCTTGTCACCCGATCATGGACAATAGTGCTTAAGTTATCAGTAAAGCTGTAAATCGTTTTTGTGTATCATGGTCGTAGAGTACAGATGTACTTACTGTCGCCGGCATTTACCTTGACCGCGAAACTCTTTATCCAGTCCAGTCTATTATTAGCTTTCGAGTTGTGTACACGTCACTTGGACGTATTGCATATTGTTTTTGTGTTTTTATATTATTTGTTGTACTGTATTGTTGATATTAATTTAATAATAAAGCATGGCAGACGTACGCATGGGTAGAAAACGGCCATTTGCTGACAAAGTGAATAAATTCATAGGTGAATTCCCGGATTTATTCTATGATGGTGCTAAAATAATTTGTAAAGTGTGCGAGAAAGATTTGATGTGCTGGGATAAGCGTGATTGTGGACTTCACGTAAATAGTGTACACCATAAAAATAAAAAAAATAGCGTGCCTTCGACAACACAGTTTATGTTTGATTTACTATTAATGCTGATTGCCTGTGATGTTCCGCTGCACATACTCGATAAACAACCATTTCGAGAGTTCTGGAATAAATACAATGCCCAAGTGAAGTTACCAAGTCGCACAACGTTATGTAACTGTCTACCAACTGTACACATAGACATGGTAAATAAGATGAAATGTGAATTAAAAAATACACGGCTGTGGTTATCTGTTGATGAAACAACAGATTGTAAAAAAAATATATTTTAAATGTTATTGTACGAGTACTGAACCCTCTTAAACCGACAGTTCCACTGTTACTAGCTAGCAAAAGACTAAGTCAGTGTACTAGCGATACAATTACCAGGGTGGTGCTGGAGACGTTAGAAAAATTTGAACTGTCAAAAAGTCAAGTGTTGATGTTTGTGACTGATGGCGCCGTGACAATGCGTTCGGTAGGCCGTTCTTTGCAAAACAAGGTTGTACGTTTATACATGTTACGTGTAAAATGCATGCTTTACATCTTGTGGCAGAAACTATTCGAAAAGGTTTTCCAGAGGTGGATGCATTAATAGCAAGTACAAAAAAGTGTTTCTTAAATCTCCTAAACGTCTCCGTGCATTTCATAGCAAGTGTCCCGGTATTCCTGAACCACCACAGCCGATTCTTACACGTTGGGGAACATGGTTGCATGCAGCTTTTTATTATGCTGAATATTTCCAACAAATAAAAGCTGTGATACTACAATTCAATCCAGATGAGGCTGCAGCTATTAAGGAAAGCCAGACAAAATTCGAAGATGTTTCCGTTGAAGCAGCTTTAAAAAATATTGCGAAGAACTATAAACCATTGCATGAAAGCATAAAAAATCGTTACTGAAATCTACACATGCTTCTCCCAGCAAGCACCCTTACGCAATCGTTACCTTTCGTTCGGAGTTCGTATTCAGACAGGCAACTGTAAACTGCGCATACCGCCAGCCGTGTATATAGTAGATTGCCTCGATCTGTATGTATATTAAGGAAGTTTTCAAAACAACGACTTTGTCGGTTTGACCGAGGTCACCACGCAATCGAATGGTCGGTATTTCAAACAACGGTATAATAATCTGAAGGCGTAAAATCCGTGATCTATGATGGGTTTTGTTTATAAAACCTTTCTAATCTAATTTATATTGCATAGTTGTCCTCAAGAGAGGACGATGTGGGCAATTATCTGGAAATGCGCAGCTCGCAGACGGAAGTATCTTGCGACATCTGGATGCTGGAGAGACTTATACCACAGAATACCATACATACCTGGGTGTACAAGAACGGCATATCCAGGATGTAAAAAAATAAAGGATTCTCTCCGCGGCAAGTACAGACACCAACTCCGAAAAATTTGATCTTTTGAACTTTCGGGGAAAACAAGGTGCCTGCGATTTACGTGCTTGCCGTTCCGGTTCTGCTCTACTCTCTACCTAATTAAATTAAACATAGACAGAAGACATGTTTATTCGAGCTATTGTAAATATGAAATAATTTGCTGTTATTGTTCGTTAAAAGTCTTGATTGATTATTTTAACAGTAGACTTAGAAATATTGATTTGATAAAGAAATTTAAAATTGTTACAGTTATTTGGTATTTTTCAGGAAAAATATCTAACGATTTTTATTTTTCCTTTATAGAAAGAATTCGCTGCAAGAAAGGAGGTTTGTAAAGTTGGAACCGAGCCTCCTCCATCCACTGCTTATCCGAGAGATGACCTACGATGTGGAAGTTCAGTTGCCAAAGCAAGTAGCCTTTTATTTGCAACCCTTATTATTAATATTATTATGTTTAGGAAATATGTTTTGAGATGTGATTAAGGTAACATAATTTATATACACATTTATATATTTATTTGCTCACTTTTCGTCGTATTGAGATTTAAGCAGTTTATGATATTAGGACATCACATTGTGTCATGACTGATTTTAACAAAAAAATAAAACGCCTAGATCTCAACTACGCATCAAGTCGGTTAGGAAGAGGGTAGAGTTTTACTCTCCAACTTTTAATTTCTTTTGGATTCATATGTGTGTAAAAATTTAAAAGTGTATGTACAAAATACCGATACAATCAGATAAGGACGGTACCTGAGTTGTTGAAGTACCTACTAAATATTTACTTGTAAGAAATTTTTATTTATTTTATTCATTTTACAAATTAATACGAAAAACTACAAGTTTTTCGACAAAAAATCTGATCTTCCATAAAAAATGACTGTCTTGTTTGCATATTTGATACATCTGATCAATTAAGCATCAAAGTGACATATTTTATTATTTTTAATTTTTGATGTTACCTTTAACCGAAAGTGACATGAACGAAAGTTATTAGATAAATCTATTCAGGCATTTTGATGACGGTTTTATAAGTCAACATTTTTTATTTCTTACTTCATAGTGACGTATTTAATTTTAAGTAACTCTTGAGAAAACTATTAGACTCAGAGCAGAAAAGCGTGCTGGTCATTCTGTTTAACTTTTCCAAACTAGACGGTAGGTACACGATTAGAACAATGCTATGTAGATTTTTTCGGCTATACATATTATAATGAAGCCACTTTAGATGGGGACGAATCGGAGACAAATCTCGTTTGACAATCTGCAGATAATCCTGTTTACATGCTAGTTTCAAGTATAATTTAAGCTAAAATTAGCGCTGTAACACAAAAAGTGGGACAGCAAGAAAAATTGATTTGTTTTTAATTAAAAGTTCTCTGTGTAAACAAAACGTGTAAAATTATTTCTTGGTGTCTTTTTTAAGCATTTTCACTTGAAGACATAGTTATTTTAGAAGCATAACTTCAATTTTTAGGATAAAAGGTGTCCGACGAGAATTTGGGTACATGATATGAGCAGAGAATGGGCGATTATAAAATCAAATTTCTTTGTTTAATAACAAGTATTATTGCCCCTAGCTCTGATTACGTTCTTAAGTTTACGTTGCATGCCTTCAATTAACTCTTGCGGAATGTTATCCCACTCTTCCTGTAGTGCATCCCTAAGTTGCTGCAGTGTTAACAGTTGCCCACCACGTTGCCTGGTTCGTGTTTCCATCATATCCCATACGTGTTCTATGGGATTTAGGTCAGGACTACGTGCTGGCTGGTCTAGAGCTGCAATACCGACGCCATTTGTAACAATTGTGGCCACGTGCGGACGAGCGTTATCGTGCAGTAAAAGAAATTGCTCACCAATAAACCCTGCAAAAACAACCACATGCTCTTCCAAAATGTCATTAAAGTAACATCTAGGCATTAAAGCACCTCCATCTATGAACACAAGCTTTGTCTGAGCCGCGTAAGATATGCTAGCCCACACTATTACACACCCACCACCAAAGCTCTTTCACTAAAGGTGCATTGCGCGTATATTTTCCCCACCTTCTTCACACTCTCTCTCATCTGGGCAAATCGGGACTCATCGGAGAAAAGAATATTACTCCACTGCCCGATACTCCAATTGAGATGTTCGCGTCCGAAATTGAGACTGGCCGGCCACACGATAATTCCTGAGAAGCTCGACTTTACACAATTCATATGGAATCACATGCACGTACCTTTACGATACGTCAACACAAGTCTCATAATTGCAAGTAAATAATTTGACTGTATAAGAAACATTTTTCAAGATGTTCTCTCAAATCGTTATAAATTTTGTAGAATTGCCCATTGAACAATCGATTGCGTATTAATGGATGGATCCAGTATCGTCTTTTAGATCTTTTTTTACGAAATCTAATGATTAGTGCACAAACACAAGCTAACTCATCGGAGTCCATGTTTGAAGTACGTCCCATGAGATCTAATTCCTTCGAGATCTAAATACCCCAAAATTATTTTCCCACGAGATATAACGCGTCACCTTGTATATCTGTTTGGCTTTCCCAATGTATTTTATCATGGACGCGTGCTTAAAAACACCGATTTGAAAATCCCATGACATCGAAAGCACCCGAGAAGAAAGTCCCATGAGATCTAAATTCCACGGGATCTAATTTCAACCATTTTACTTATTACTTGGGCTTTCCAAACATACCGATTTAAAATCCTCACGAGACTTAAAAACTCGAAACTAAAATCCCGCGAGGTCTAATTTCCATGAAATATAATTGTGACGTCATTTCATACAACGTCTAGAGGCGTAGGTACGCATATTTTACAAATTCAGTTTATATGCGTTAAAATTTTAAATTTACAGTATGATTTGTCACCAAAATAGTCAATGTAGGTTGTATATAAAGTATTTATTTTTGTTATATTATAAAGATTAATAATGAATTTATTGTTACAATTTTACATATTTCTACAATATTATATGTATATTTAAGGAAACATGAAGCTAAAACATTATATTAACACCTAAAATTATTTCATGTAAATAAAATTCTACTGATACATGAATTTTAGTTTGTTTAATAGTCAAGTGTCAAGGAGTAAAGAAAGTCCCCAACAAGGAAATAATTCCAGAAAATTTTTCTCCTCGTACCATGTCGGCGTTAGACGTCATATTGACGAAATAACGTCTAAATTTAGCACTTATTACCATTATTAATCAGCATTAAATTCTCTACAAGAAGAGGCCCTAGTATTTTTCTAAAGTTACCCGTCTCGGTAACACAGTTCGCACGAAGTTTGATACTTTTGCGCGACTATGGGAAAGCAGTGTTTTTTACTTGTCATACCTACCAGTTTCGGTACGATATACGTAATTTCTCGTTCTATGGACCATAACACAATAGTAAATAATTAGGCATTCAATATTTAATATTCGTTTTCACACCACCTTGCGGTAGAGTGCACAGCGGGTCACGGCAGAGCAGGTGACAGGCAGGAGCGGAGTTTTCCATGGTGACTCCCTGAGTTCTCTCTTCTGCATCTCACTGCGGCTGCTGTCTGTTGGGCTCCGTAAAACCCACAAATGTCAATGTGACCCCCCCCCCCAGGCATAAGGTCACTAATCTCTTCTATGTGGATGACCTTAAACTTTATGGCTTTATGGCTCCGGAGAGCGTGAACTACAAGACGCTCTTTGGGTGGTCGAAGAATACACGTGGGCAATTAGTATGGAATTCGGGTTAAACAAATGTGTAGTCGTCCACTTCCAGACAGGATGATACGGAGAATTCTCTGAAGATGCGCAGCTCGTACACGGAAGCATCCGAAGATATCTGGATGCCGGGAAGACCTATACATATCTGGGTGTGCATCAAAGGCACATCCAGGATATAAAACAACTAAAGGATTCTCTCCACTGTAAGTACAAACACCGACTCCGAAAAATTTGAATTCTGAACTTTTGGGGAAGAACAGGGTGTCTGCTATTAACAAGCTTACTGTTCCGGTTCTGCTAAAAGTACCCGCAAGTAGTACTTTATCAAAAAAAAAAAAAATAAAATAAAGGGGATTTAGATCTCGTGATAATTAGATCTTGTGGGATTTTTAAATCCGTGTTTTTAAATGTTTCAATGATAAAACACATTCGAAGAACCGAACTGATATACAATGCGATACTCCAAATCTCATGGGGAAAATGGCATCGGAGTTTTAGATCTCGTGGAAATTAGAGGTCGTGGAAATTAGATCTCATGGTCTTTTTTTTATCAGTCTATATAAGAATCATTCGGATATCCCAACATATATACAGAGTAGCTATTCGAATTAGATCTTTTGGGAATTAGATGTCGTGGAAATTAGATCTCATGGAACGCCCCCCATGTTGAAATGATTGTTGAGTTAGACTACATAAAATTGGGCCATGCGCGAGCAAATGGAACGGTCAACTTTTAAATAGTCCGTGCGCATAATTGTTTCTAACTTAGGCCAACTAAAGTTGGATTAAATTGTTGGCCATGCGTGCGTAGCCATAGTTTTTTGCTTTTTTTTCTGGAACAAAATTTGTCCTCATCTAAAACGGTCCTAACAGAGCATACATATTGAGCCAGACCACTAGGAACACGACTAGCGGTATGCGCAGTTTACAATCGCCCGTCTGAACAAGCAACACTCCACCATAGCTTTAGCGTTACCGAAATCTGTTGGTTTGTCGTCTACTCCTCTCAGTACTTTGGTTAACATCCAAATTCTAATGCGCAATCGTTAACTTTCGTTCGGACTTCGTATTCAACCTGCATTCATCGCCCCATTGCGCTGGCAACAGACTGGCGACTGTAAACTGTGCATACCGCTAGTGGTGTGCTAGTGATCTGGCTTGATCTGTATATTAAAACGAATACTCTTGTATATGTAGACGTAACCAAGAAAGAATCGAACTTGTACAAAATCACTTACCAAAAGAAATTAAAACAGAGAAAAAATAAAACGAAATAGTCTCCCCCGTATTATGACGCTACTCTTGAGTCCTCCAAAAAAAATCCTTAATAATTTAGGCGAGTCGATGAATGAAAATTTTGTTAATACAGTTTCATGAATGTTTATCAAAATTTCTACTTTTAAATATTTTAATGAGGAATTTCATAATAGGAACAATTTTTTTTGACTCGCTGTAATTTTAAGGATAACAGTATGTTTCAGACTTGCAACTTTCATATTTTAATGTGGTGTTTAATATGTCCATTCCGTGTTAAAAAATGATATAATGATCTAAATGTTATTTAAATGTATGCATGCATCAATTGTGTCTATTGATATGTATTATTATGTCTTTATTTATTTTTTAAGTCGTTTTGTTTTCAGTACGCCTGTTTTATTAAATTGTGCAATTATTACCTTACTGACAAGTGAAAATGTAATAACCATTTTACCACATTCCTAGAATTTTAAATTTTAAATTAAAGGGTAAATTACTAATCTCTTGTGTGTAATTTACAATGGATAAAAAATTATAATATGAATATCTATTTTTCTAACTGAATTAATTTTTAAATTTATATTTGGTAAATGAAAATTGTTTTTTAAATCTTTTATGCTTTTTTACTTTTTTAAGATCGTAAACCTAATTAGAAATTTAGTACTGTTCAGTCGGCGAAGGAAGGCCCGCACGACAAGGGGAGGGTATTGCTGATAATTCGCCAGCTATTTGCGAAACCATATACTAGGAAAATATTACCTCTCCCAATGAGTCAATGCGGATGCAAACGATCATAAAAATTTGCCATTCATTAATTCATTGCTTTCATTTACGCTTAATTGTGAATGGAATGCAGATATCACATTCTTTCCGCGGGTCTTCTTTCCCCGACCAGATAGTACCTAACTCCATTATCATGTTTAGTATCGAAAATGTAGTTGTTTTCGCTTGTTTCACCAATTTTTTTATACCGCTCATTAGGTTATTTGATACATTTTTTACCCATAAAATTTAACACAAAGTGAAGTACCTATAAAGTTGCCTACAAGTACACGTACATGTCTCAAGACATGAACGTGCGGTCATGTAGGTCAGTGTGTAAATAAAATTTCAGTTAAAAGTCATTTGTTGCCGTTTAAATAAAAGTATTTATGTGTGTAGGTAATATGGATACCACGTAAATGAACGCGCGTACATGAACGCGCGTACAAGAAGCACAAGAGACATATATGTTCGACGGACTTTTAATAATTGATATTTGGTCTACACACTGGCGACATGACGCGCGTACATGTACATGCGAATGCGTTCATGTCTTAAAGACATGAATGTGTGTCTACAGGCACCTTTTTAAGGAATGTTTAAAATGTTTTAAAAACCGTTTATATTGTATAAAAAAGTTACATCCCATATAGCACAAGATATCCATACGGTGTCCATTTTTGGTCCATTTCATTTCCGTATGTCCATGGACATGTGATGGATATCCACTGAACATCCACTTATGTATATCTGTACTCTGTTCATAAAGGGATTCCACTGGACGTCCGTTTTTTATGCGTTTGTGATAGTACACTAATGTACAAGTGATGGATATCCACTGGACATCCATATAATGTAGAGGTTATGTTGCTTGTTTTAGTTCTTCCTCTTAGGTCTTTATCATGCACGCATCGCACAACGATGCGTCGGCGTCGTCCATGGACGACGTTTCATGAAACGTTAAAGAACGACTCTAATCTATACGTTGAAAATTCAGTCTTATGACAACGATTCAGCAACGTCAATAATAAACCTAAGACACCATCATTCAAACTCCATATATTGTAGTCGGCTGTTAAAACGTGTCTATTTTACTTTGGTCACAACAACTAATAAGCGACGTCGCGCCAGAGGTCGTGGATCAAATTTCGTCTTACATCCATCAGGTCCATGACGTACATCCAGTGGATTTCCATTGGACATCCTTGTGCTGTATGGGATGGCTGTTTTTGTTTGATATATAGACAAATATTGCAGTAAAATAAATTACGAGGTATTTTTTGAGAAACGAAAAGTTTAATAAAGTAGTAAATGTCATATTGAAGCTATAATTATTTTAGAAAACCTTTTGTTATTCGCTTCTGATAGATATACTGTTCTTAGCCTGAATTTATTTTATTTTTCAATCTTGGTTAAGTACAGCGGCAGCTGGTGGATTTAGATTATACAATATCTCAATATTGGAGCATGGAACCCAAGCAATATTTTAAGGCACGACTATCAGTACTGATTGAGGAAGTTTTGCAGAATTTTTTTTTTTTTTAAATGAGAAAAGAAAGTTACAAAAATGCGCAGCCTCCCCAGATTCTTTCTAGACCATTAGTAAAATCTTTGCAAACTATTTTTTTTTTTTTTCGTAATCAGAAGGAAGTTTTATCACCCCGTTTTTTTGATTTTCGAAAATTTTGATTTTCTGTAAGATGACACTTTGAAATTTAAATTCTTCATTGTGTAAATTTCAAACTACAAAAAAATCAAAATTATCGAAAACCAACAAAAACGTAGTGATAAATTTTCCTTTTGATTACGAAAAAAATAGTTTGCAAAGATTTTACTAATGGTCTAGAAGCAATCTGGGGAGGCTGCGCATTTTTTAACTTTTTTTCTCAATTTTTTTTCCAATTTATTTTCTTCAATCAGTACCTGCCCTCAAATATTGCTTAAGTTCCATGCTCCAATACTGAGATATGGTACAACCTAAATTTACCAGCCGCCATTGGTTAAACGCAATTTTGATCATGGTTCTTGTTAGCTGGTCATAATGAAAAAAATTGTTTGGTGTCACGTCAGATAAGATTGTGATATGAAGAATGTAATGAGACTCAATCTGTCATCATATCATTGTAGAGAGCATATTGGTGCACTGCAGCCTTTGTTGTAGAAAAGCAGAGATAGTTCTTCATAAAAATACTGAGCCGTATTACATCGTCTTCTCGCAATCCTATTTGACTTGGATACTTATAGGAAAATTATTTAAATAAGCATAGTTAGGATACATTTTGAACAAGATTGTTTTAATAAATTTAATTTATTATGCTTGAAAAGGAAAAAATATGTGTTGAAAATTGTGTTGATGAAGAAATAGAATTTAACTCATCAAATATTACCAAGCAAAGGCTAACCAAATTCAATATAAATATATATAATATATATTGTATATATATATATATATATATATATATATATATATATATATATATATATATATATATATATATATATATATATATATATATATATAATCCTTAGAAATATTTAGGTAAATATATAGAGAAGAAAATGTATAAAATTGTATATTTTTCAATCCTGTATTTTCAGAAAAAAAAATTAGAATTAATTTGTCATTTTACATTCCGCAATTAATCAAGGCTGTGTAAAAAGTTTATTACTCTAAACAGAAATAATTATTATTTAAGTATTTACATTTTTAGTTTCTCTTTAAGATATATCCAATTTTGTTGTGTTCGTATCTACATACAGAATATATAAAGGAGTTGTACATAATGAAGATTTAGTCTGTGAAACTCTGTACATGTAATGAGTTAACGACCTGTATATATTATTTCATATTAAAACCATTGTAATATTTTATTATTTTATTTATAAATTATGCATTATAATAACATATAAAATTACAATAAAGTTTACTTTATTTATATTGTAATTTAATTTATTTCTTTATTTATTATTATAGTGCGTATGTAATAGATTTGTGCAATATTAAATAATGTCACTAAAGTGTTAAACGACTAAGTGCGAATAAAATTAAATCCTTACAATAATTAGTTTACTATCTACTTGTACTTTTAAATGCACCAAAATTTTTACAACAATAATTATGAAGTGGAACCAAAAATATAGCAGTGTGTTGTTTCCCTATCATCAGCGCTATAATAATTATTATTTTTGAAGATTTTATTTCCGCTGTGTTTATAATTTTTTACATAACACACGTTTTTAAGCGTTGTAGTCAAAATATTAGACATACCCCATTTGCAATTTTAAAATTTCAGATACGTATTTTTTTGCTTGTATATAACAAGAGATAGGAGTTTTGGTCGTCATGTCGTAAATAATTGAAGCGAACGCACACTGTATGTTGCGCGTTTGCTCCGGTTATTTACGTCATAACACCCAAAATAACTACCACCTCTTGAATAACGCATCATTGCGCAAACAAGAAAGATGTGACTTGTGCGAGACGCAAGTATCTTCGATCCTAGTTATCACGAAAACGGAGCATCATCATACGGAAAATTAGTAGCCATAAATTCTGTACCTAACTTTGTAAGAAGTTTGCAAAAAGTTTGTGAACAACATTTTTGAAGAAAAAGTCAAACCCCATTGACCAAACTAGTGCCTTCTAATTGAAAATCATCAACATATCAGACATTTAAAATATACAAAAACTGCCGAACAAATATATTGGTAGGTAATGGTGAACATGGTCAAATTATGGTTGCTGTGTTCAACCCGCATAACACAATTGTCCATAGGACGTGAACTAGACAACCGCAATACATTCTGTATGTCCATTGGACATACGTTTCTTGTCCTGTCAACATCCAGTGGATGTGTTATGGACATCCAAATTTCTTACTTATGGACATCTCTGTGGACCACATTGTAGACATCAAATTAACTATATTGTAGGGCATGAGATGGGCTTAGAACGTACTATGAATGTCTATTTTAGCACAAAAGATGCCCTTTGTGCAAAAAATATACATCCATAGGACGTTATAAGTTCAATTGTGGACGTCCTGTGGATGTCCACTTTATGCTAAAATTAGACGTTCATTGTTGAACATTAAATGAGGTTATTTGAACAAATCTAATTCAAAACACTGTCTAACAATAACCGCGGGGAAAATCAATATTTTTTCTTAGTTATGGCACGTGGAACCTACATGAAATTTGGAAGATATCTATTATCTATAACTATAGGTTATGGCACATAGAATGTACATGAAATTTGGAAAGTAGCTATTATCTATAGCTATCTTCCAAGTTTCATGTAGGTTCCATGTGTCATGTACCTTATATTTTGTACTTTTGCGTACATAACTTGGACGTGGACATCTGTTAAAATGAACATTTAAGAACAAAATAAGTTCGTCAATGTACATCCAGTGAACGTCTATTTAAAGTCCAAGGATGTTTGTACGTTAAATGCATGGGCTTTAAATGGACGACTACCTTAATAATGTACTGCGTCGGGAGTCCATGAGATGTTTAACAGCGGGATAATGTAAATAAGGTCCGGCGACAGACATCCAATGGACGTCCAAAGTTGACATGCTGAGGCCAAAGTCATGACGTGCGCATCCATATGATGTCCACAATAGACAATGCAGAATTAATGTCCTGCAGGGGACATTATATGTGTGTCGGACATTTGGACGAGATATGGACCAATTGTCCATTGGACAACGTGTACTATGTGGGTAAATATTTATATTGAAATCTAAGTTTATAATAAAAACAAATAACATTTTTTTTTTACTTTCTAACTGTTTGTCATCTTTTGCACGTATTTGGTACATAATAAATATTCTTCAAGATTGCCTTCAAAAGACAATTTTGTGCAAAGAAGTTTGTCTTATATTTTTACTTCCAGTAACTCTATACTTATACCTAGGAATGTGCAGAATGCTATAGTGTTTTCATAAAATCTGTAGAGTAAAACAGAAAATTTCTCGGGTATTTATCAAGGTGAAAGAGCAATTATTTAAATACAGGGATGTATTCTTAATCAAATTATTTCATCTTTATTATTATATTGTTATTTCATACGAATCCAGGCCATTGAATTCATATTCATTTACTCTACGGAATTTACGAAAACATTATATAAATAAACTTTTTGCTATTGCTATTTTTTGGTCCACTCCACAAAATATATATTTGAATTTTATAATGGATATAATATACAACACAAAGTGCAACATCGATAACATTTTATTTCATTTACATTGGTACAGGAACAACCATTCTAAGATTTCACAATAATTTTGACACATTAAATATTCTATAACAATTAATTATAATAGGTAGGTATAGGTACTGGTTTAAAATTAAAAATAAACATAAACACTAATGGTGACTTTTATATTAGCATGCATAATATTAAGATCAATGGACAGTGCAGATTTGGTAAACTTTGGTGCAAAAGTACACGTCTTATCAAATATCCTCACAATCTTCAGTAAACCTTTGCCAAGGCCATACAGAGCAGCAATAAACCAGGCAACATAGCAAGGTTTGTTCCACCTAAAATAAATAATACATGCATTTTAAACATGTGCAATGCACAAAGACATATGCCTATGGGTATCATTTAATACCTAAATGTAATTAGTTTCCAAACTACTATACTCTATGAGTGTTGTGTCAACCAAATGAACCATATGAAGATGATTAAATCAGTTTTTTCATTCATCTTTACATGATTCAACTTGCTTGATGATATTTAGTGTTTCAACATTCCGTCTCTTACGTCTGAAACGAACTAAGTTAAATATCTAACAAGGGCGGATCCAGGAGCTCCCTAAGGAGGGGGCAATTGACATAAATATTGAAAAATACCTAATAAGAAATGCCAGAAATGGTGAGTGTATTAGAAAAAATACAGGCATTTTGAGAATATTTATTTTTTATGGTAAGTTTAAACTTAAGTACAAATTATGGGCATTAACCTTTTGCGATTTTCTTGTATCTGTTTTAACCTTGATTTTGAAAGTTGGTTTTGAATTTCAAGTTCTGGTTTTCTGATATCTTTTAAAAATTGTTTAGCTCTTTCTACCGCAGTCTTGTGATATTTATTATTTTGGTGCTTTTCTACATTACCATCTTTTCCAAGAAGTTTATTAAATTTTTTCAAAGGTTTTATAACGAAAACACCTGCCTCAGTTTCACACTTGCTCTCACCTACGACTCTGGCAGCAAAAATTGAACAATACTTGCAATACATACCTTGTTTAATAGGCGAATAAACTAGCCAATTATATTTGTCCATTTGAGCTGAGCTTTACTTTACATTTTATTTACACGATCGATGATGACCTGATCTAGGAATCGAGGCATTATTAAAATTATTTATAATTACGAAACAAGATCTACGTAACAATGTAAATAGTTACATTTTCGAAAAGTAATGTCATTGCTCATTACCATCTTCAACAGGATTTTTTTTGATGGCCCAAGGAGAGGGCAATTGCACCCATTGCCCCCCCTTGGATCTGCGCTTGATATCTAAATAGGTCGTATGTAGTGACAATCAAGTGGTTTTGTGGGCTCTTGAATCAAATAAAGTGACTTCTAAGTTGATACTATAAGGAATTTTATCAGGATCCGTAGTATTATCAGCCTTGATTTTTTAAAGGCTTTGATGACTTTATTTTCAGAAAATTCATTCAGATTAAGAATATCGGAGGTTGTCAGCTGTCATATCTTGATCAGAACTTGGTATAGCGTAAGTATTCCGAAAAAATTGAGAGAAAGTATTGGTGATATCCTGAGTGCTGGTATATTCATCTCCATCCTAGTACATCATTGACGGAAAATTATTTGATTTTTTTTTACTTTTTACAAACTACTAGAATTTTTTTGGATCGCTTTTAATATTACTTTCAATATTTTGACAATATAACTTATAATTATCGTGAATGTCAGATTTTATACACCTTAAAAATATAAATTCCTTCAGGGCAAGAGAATCACTGAAACATTTGTGGTCCTTAAAAGCTTTATGTTTAATTTTGTACATTTAATAGTACGTGTATTATACCATGGAGGATATTTTCTATTACTTGTTTTAATCTTGGAAACAAATTCATCGATAATTTCTAGCAATTTACAATAAAACTTATCATAAGCCTCATTATTATCAGTAATATTAAGAAGAAAGTCCCAATCACAATTAAAAAAATGTTGATACAAACCAACTAGATTGGCCTTTATAAAAGAATAGTTAGTTTTATACCTACTACTTAAATTTTTATGGCTATGAAAATCTAATGAAATTAAAAGAGGCGGGCGATGTAGATCTGCAGTAATTATTACGTCTGGTGCGGGCTGCACAGTGCTTTTTATATTAGCCAATACTAAATCTAACAATCTGTTATAATGATTTGTTACAAAGTTGTACTGATCAAACTCGAAGAAATTATTAAGTAGCTGTAAATAAACAATTTGTCAAAATTTGCGGCTTTTTTACAAAAAAATCATTTCTTCAAAGAGTTTTCCATAAATTGGTAGTCAGAGTCCCAAAAACCCCTAAGTACTAATATTCGATATTCACAAAAATTGGTTAAATTTTAGATTTTAAGTCCACTATATTTTATCCGCCATTTTGAATTTTGAAATTCTAATGCTATATTTGGATTCACTGATCCAAAACACACTTGGGCACCAAGTTTCATAAAAATTGCCACAAAAGTAAAATTCGCGGCCCAAATGGTTAATGTTTATTATTTTTTAATAAACAAATTAACTTTTCATTGCTCACAGTAAACCTTAAATTAGCTCTTTCCTATTCCATATACCAAACTTTATAAGAAGCGGTCCAAAAATGACAAAGTTACAGATTTTTGGCAAAGAAATGTCCGTTTGGACCACTATGCGAGGGTGACGTGAGCGGGTTCGCCTCATCACCTTAACTCATTTGACTTGTTACTGTCCAGTTTTGAACACGGGCAATTTGGGTTACGGCACGCGCCACTATCCCTCACACCACCAAGCCCATTTAGTTTTCTGCATGTAAAATGTCACGTGTGCACATTACATATCGTCGCTGCAATCACGAAACGACGTATCTCATATTTCGCAATTTTACAGAATAGCCGGTTTAAATTTGTGTAGTTGTTATGAAACTTATTGCAAAAAAACAAAAAACTGTTTAGGCGTTATTATGTTTCTCTCGTAAGTATTGATGTGTCAGGTGTACTGATAAGCTGTCATACCTTTTGTATGTATTAGAAATATTGCAAAAATATGTATGCTAAATGAGATACGTCAATTCGTGATTGTAAATATGACTAACCCAATGGGGAAGCAGGAGATATGTCACCGTTATGTTAATATCAACTATGGGTATTTTAATATTTATCAAAGCACGTAACATTCAAGAAAATTAAAAACCCCAATATTTCTGTCCCGATCTATGATTTTTTGAGATTGTCTTCCACCTCGCTTATCTCTTTCAACAGTACCATATTTGGTAATCCTTGTCCTTGCCGTTCGTACAATACGTTCAGAGATTCCTAATGTATGTAAAAATAGTGTTTTACATACTTAATATTTAGTACTATCTTTCGATAAAAAATACTGAATAGTTTTTCGTTTACGAGACTCGGCATTTGTCGTCTTTTGTTTGATATTAGCTTCCTAAGTATGGTTAACTATAAACTCTCTTTGGGAGTGCAAGTCTCCAAGAGAATTAAACATCTTAAATATTTTCCTTCGATCATTGTCCGTAAATATAAAACACTACCGTTTACCAAACTTTTTACATTGTTCAGTGTTACAACTCGGTTTTAACACTCTTGCAGGAACAGGGATATTTTTTGAAACGATTACGTACTCTTGTCCTAAGTTTCTTAACTTTTTTGCCAATTTTTGTTTATTATATTTCTTTTGCTTACAATGGTTATCTTCTTTTTGCCCTCCTTCAACTAGAAATTGCTCTGGATATTCAATGTTAGCTACAGGAGCTACTATCTTGTGATGATGATTTGTGTGAACTGGTCTGATTGTAGTTTTACGTTTAGTTGCTGTCGTTTTCTACCATGATTTTCGCAAGAGGTGATATTTTCAAAATGTTGAAAACATAAAAGCACTAGGCATAGATGGCACGAACTGAATACTTTATTGTTACACTTATATGAAGAAAACTCTCCAGTATTGGCAAGAATTACCAGGATTAGTACATTCTAAGGCGTTTATAAAATACCCCTTGAAATCGAGAACTAAGAAACTTTTAGAGTTAAACAGGATAAACCTGAACACTGTAACAGGCCCATATACTGGGCACTGCCGACTAAACTATCATCTTCATTAACTCGGCCTAGCGGAAAACGCTGAGTGCCGTGTGTGCTTGGAGGATGATGAGAAGGCAGACCACATCCTATGCACCTGTCCTGCTGTGCAGAGGATCCAATTCTCAATATTTGGCAAAGGGCAACTGCTGCCAGAGGATCTGGACACATTCTCACCCAATAAAGTTATCAGTTTCATTAAGAGACTGACCTTATTGGATGAAATATCATTAGGAGTGAGCCACAATAGGCCTGCTAATAGCCGCAGAGGAGGGTGCACAAGGACCCACTCATAATAACCTAACCTAACCTAACCTATATACTTCACAGTGTGCAACGTAGGGTGGATCATCATCTGATTCGTAAAATGGGATGGGAGAACAATTGAAGGTGACTGTGACTGATTTCTTTTCAAATATATTAATGGTTCGTCGTCCGAACTGTCAAATTCGATAGCATTACGTATTTTATCACTTGCTGAATCTCCTGTTATATTTGCTTCAGGAACAGTAGAAACATCTTTGCTTATATTATGTGAAATGCCTTTCATATGTTTTACTCGAGTATCATCTAAATTACTAGAGCTGCTGCTGATATTATTTTCTGCATCTGTAACGCCGATAACCTGTCCTGTATACCATTTCTTTGCACAATACAAGGTTGTGCAGGCAACATGAGATATGCCCGTACAGGTTACGGAAATATCACAACCACGAAGAGACATAACTTAAGTTACGACAATTCGTGATTGCTTCTACAATTCATTTTCAAGATACGTCATCACTATTATTGAATCAAACTCACTGTGTGTACGATATTTCCGTATGAGGTTCTGTGGGATGAAAATGCACCAGCATTTGTACATAATAAATGTATTATCTCAAAGTATGTGTTTTTTGAGTTACGTCACTTCGTGATTGTAGCGACGATATGTAATTAGAATTACTATTTAAATCTAGTAATGCTTACTTTAATTGCCTGAAATTATAAAAATATAAATAGAAATGTGGCAGGAAGTCATTTGTTCTAACTTGGTTAGCAAAAAACAAAAGGGCGTTGTATCTCATGACAAAATCTAAAAAATTGATTTCAGCAAATGTTTATTTAAAGTTACTGCATATTACTGCAACTCGTTTTAATTATGTGTTGTTATCGTAGCATAATTTTACCCGAGAAAATTCGCATCTAGAAAACGCTGCATATAATTACATTCGAATTACTAGTGTAAAGTAGAACTGCGATCAATACTTTGACCAAATCAAGATTATTATTATGAATGTTTTATGCGACATTTGCAGTTAAAATGATTATTAGCATATACAGTTGACAAATATACCCGCATAATATGGCAATCTAACATTTTCTTCTTTCTAATGGGATTATGTTAGTTTTCAAGTTTAGAAATTACTGTTTACTTTGTCACTTTTCACGTCCATATCTGATTTGCATTTTCATTTTCTTTTTCGCTAACCTAATTTCAGGGTTTAATGTGGAAAATGTGTTTGCTTACACTGTAAAATGCAATAATTGTGCTAAATTGTGTAAAATAATTTTTATGGTAGTACTTCGCGTTTAAACATGAAAGAATTGTTACATTAACATTGTTTTATTCTTTTGAATTTGATGTGCTCCTTCAACCAACACGCGAATAAATTCATATCTTCAGATAGTATTATACAAGTAAAATTTTACCCTAAAAAATATCTGATAATCAGAATAATTGATTTAAATTTCATTGATCGACAGAAAGCGAAAATGTTTTTTCAATAGTGACTTTTTACACATTTCTCTAGGCAGATTGAGATAACTCATTTCAGATAATGCTGTGGTTGATCTAGGGAATGGAATAACCGGGATACCTTTCGAAGCATCCTATATTCATATCTCCGATAGAAGATAAGCCATAAGTTCATACAATTTCCACATTCACGTCCTTAGCAATGCAATGGTATTTTAGCGGACTTTGTGATTGCAAAAGTACCATGTAATATTAACATCGTATTTTTTTATGTATTTGTGTGTATTTTATACAGGGTGATACGTAGTTAGAGGGCAATACTTCAGGGGCCAATAGTAGACAAAAAATAAAGTGTACTTTATTTTTAATTAACTCGTATGGAATGGGTACCATTCCGTGCTCGTTGTACAATATCTTATTGTGTATGGAACGGAAATGGGAGAACTGCAAAACGAGTGTAGACGGTAACCCAATTTAGTAATGAATAGTTACGGAGAATTTCTTAAAATTTCTTATTAATGTATTTCAAAAAGGATGTACATATTGTGAATAAGAGGTTTAAATACAATGTACTTAAACATGTAATTTTAAGCGAGACCAACCCTGCACATACCATTAATTTTTCAATAAATGTGTATTTCTTGTCCGAAAAATGAAGATGCTTAATTAATTAGTGTAGGGTATTTAAGTACCTAAACTTAATAAAATAATGACGT
The DNA here is from genome assembly GCA_029963845.1 of Rhamnusium bicolor. Taxonomy (NCBI): domain Eukaryota; kingdom Metazoa; phylum Arthropoda; class Insecta; order Coleoptera; family Cerambycidae; genus Rhamnusium; species Rhamnusium bicolor. The sequence goes on along the minus strand of JANEYF010002177.1, from coordinate 1,211,146 downwards.
TAGCTAGTTGATAGTTTTATTTGTAGAATTTAGAATAACCATAAACGTACAATCAAATATTATATTATTTTATACACTGATCCATAAACTTTCGACACGTTTACTAACATTTACCAAAAAATTATACACAGGGAGATATCGGGAATAAGAGCATCATTACAGCATAGTCCAGTCCTGGAATTACTAAAAAGTAAATTATGCTTTTAATTGGATTAAAAGAGTACAATATTTGTACCAAATTTTATCCAAATATTTAAAGCCGTTCCAGAAAATATGGCCGACTACAGTTTTAGTAAAAAAACTGCAGTTTTAGTAAAAAACGGTTTACATTCAAGGGAAGTTTGGTGGCGTTTTAAACTCAGCTAAGTATGCTCTACCTCCCATAACATTTATGTTACTTTAAAACACCCTGTATAACACTAGAAGTGTTATACATTCAATCACGGGAGAAATAACTTAACTTTTCCACGTGTAAATAATATTATTTTTAATAAAATATATCATGTATGTTTATTTGAAGATATTATAATATGCGGAACATTCATTCCCCACGTACAAAAAAAATTTAATGTGTTTGAAGTAATAAAATATCAGTTTAATGAGCGGGCACTTAGCTCAGAAAAACTTGGTAGATATAGGTCGTAATTAGCATTTTTTTTTAAATAAACCATGTAGGTTTATTAAAAAAATATTCTTTAAGTAATGTGAAAATACATTTGTTGATATTTTCTTTGGGGCTGAGCCCCTATTTTTTTCTTTCCATCGATATTCGGTACCAAGTAATCATAAGTGCTCTAGTCAACTTGACTATAATCGCATCGCCATAAATGTAGTTCCATATATTTAAGAAATACACTATTATCACTCCGTTGTTTTTCGTGGCCTAGCTATCATAGATTAACGAATTTACAATATGCCTACATTGTATTTGTATAAAATTTTCTATGAACTAACCCCTGAAGTTATTTTTTTAATCGGATAAAGATAATAAAAACCTTAGAATTTTTTTTCCATAACTGAATAGTAAATGTAATTTAATTACAAACAATTCTAATGTGTCGTTCTTACCACTACATATTCCTGCTGCCGTTTCTGTATAACCCTCCTGGCATTGACATGTTTTATATGTAACCGATGATGATGATGGGGGATTGGCCGGTTTTGTAGTTTCTTTGGATTCTGAGCATATTGCCCCATCCACACATTCTTCATCACTCTGACACACATGTTTCGCACCTAAAATATGAAATACATAAAAAGTTAACTAACTAACTTCTTGGAAAATTAAACTGCAAAGTAATTAAACAAATACCGCATAAATTAAACAACCCCCAAATTCTAAAGCAGAGGCTGTCCAGGAGGGGGTTACATTGATAAAAAAACATGGACACACAACCGTCAACCATTCCCTCCGACATTGCCGTCTGTCCGTACTGGAATGCTTCATAATTTGTAGTTGTAACTCTAAGCTACTTGTCATTTTGTTATTTTAAGAGCTGTAAATCAAGTCTTTCTTAAAAAAGCAAAGGCAAACATAATTTTGCCCAAAACTTGCTTAGCATTTCTCAATTTTCATTCAGTACACGGTGATCCAAATCGACTTCCACGCCTTATTTCACAGAAATTGTAAAGGTCACGCACAAATTGTTACCGGCTGTCAAAAGCAACTAGACGCTAAAGTCAATTGTAAACTTGTATTTTGAGTAATTTTTATGCACATCATTTTAGATGTATTTCTATTAGTTTATAGTTTATGCGCTATAACGGTTAAGGTATTTTATTGCATCTTGATTTAATGCCTTTTTATAAGAGATTTTAATATAAATAATAAGGTGACTCTGTTATAAAATAATTGAAAAATGTTGAATCACAGTCACAAAATCGACATACTTCTAGTATATGGAGAAGCATAATAAATGCAACTCTTGCCAAGCAGATATATCACAAAAAATATCCTGATCGTGAACTTCCAGATCGCAAATCATTTAAAAACTTAGAAACTATCCTTCGAAATAATAAAGATGCATTCGAGACACGAAAACATAAACCGAAAATTCTGTCTGTACTGATAGCAATATTACAGAGGTAATAAATTTATTTCAATAAAGTCCTGCTACTTTTATCAGAAAAGCGAAAGTTCAAACAAACCTCTCATGCGGCTTAATATAAAGAATTTTAAAGAGTGCAAAATTTCATGATTACAGAATTGGTAAGTGACTTACAGAGGTTGTCTGTCGCTGATTTCTAAAGAGAAAATTTTGTGGTTCAATTATTGATAACACTAAACGACGACACAATTTTTTTCAATCATATCCTGTGGACGGATGAAAGTAGATTCGTAACTAATGCAGTTCCTAAATCGTAGAAGTACTCATTGGGCTGATATGAATCCTCATACTATAAATCTAATACAAAATCAGGGGTACTTTGGGGTAAATGTGTGGTGTGGAATGTTTGGCAGGCATCGCATTCATTCTTTAGCAGCGCTTAGATATCCTGAATTTCTATAAAATGATTTATCTATTCTGCTAGAGGCAATATAGCTTAGAACGAATGTATTATGGTTCCAACAGGATGTAGTACCTGCTCATAATTCAAGATTGTTGAGGAACTTCATAATGAGCATTTTTAAGGTAGATGGATAGGCACCTGTGGTCCTGTTCAACAGCTACCAAGATCACCTGCCCTTACTCCATTAAATTTCTTTCACTGTCGCAGTTCAACAATATTAATATATATCATTTCTAATAGCAATATTTTATTTAAATTACTTTCATGGTGTAAAATATGTACCTCATCAAAAAGAAAATTATGTTGATTATCTATTGCATGGGTAGAAAGTGCTGAGGATTTTTTGTTCTTAGATATATCATAATTATGATTATACATTCTTGATTTCACCCATTGTTTCGTCTGCCCAATGTAACTAACCCCACACTGGCACGGGATCTTATAAACAACATTAGAAGTTAATTCTTTTGGACACTTATCCTTACATGTATTAAATAGAGATGCTAAGGAATGTTAATGTTAGATGGATCTTGCGGATGTTCATTATCAACAATATTGTTACGTTATAGGAAACGGACACTAACATTTATTTCCTGTAAATGAGTCACATATTTTCTACTAAATTAATTATTTATACAAAATGTTTTATCTGAAACATTGTGTATAACATCGGTGCTCGAAAATCAGAACGTACTTCCGTACAAATTTATTTACATAATACAGAGTTGTTTGTGTTTGTGCATGCCATTTTATGAAGTTTATATTCTTTAGCTATTGTGTGGTTAATATATTCTGTGCGTTTATGATGTTATTATATCTACTATACTTATCATTCTTGTAGTTATTATTCAAAATTGATAAGGAGAAGTTGTCAGTTTCAAATTATATATAATAATAAATAGTAGTATATTAGTAATCATAAAAAGTAAAGTTTTAAAATCTAAGAGCCTAATTTTTTTGTTAAATACACAATATGGCGGGTTGATGCAAGTTAAAACACGGAAAAAAAATTATATTAGTACTGTTTTTAAATAACAATATTTCATGCCTCGTATAATTAAATTCATTGTTAATTTGATTCGTATGACTGCCATTTATGGTGACTGATAGGTATTCATTATTTTTTAGGATATTAAATGCTATTATAGAGTTCGTTTTTTTTATTATTTATTATTTATTGATACTTTTGCACATGGTCCTAGGCTGCCAAAGTCGACAGAGGGTGTAAGGGTGTTTTTCATTTCTTTTTTTCAATATTTATATCCCTTCACGAGTTATAATGACTTTTTAGTTTTGTCAGTTTATGCTTTATATACTAACATCTATTCGATCTTTTGAAGAATTTTTTTCAAAACATTTTTGTTTTTAGTCCAAAGGACTGATACTTTTGTACAGCATTGTAGGCTACCAGTCGACAGGGAGCTAGGGGTGTATTTTCATTTATTTTTTCGGTATCTACATCCCTTCATAAGTTATAAGGAATTTTTGGGTTTGTCAGTTTATACTATACATATTTATTTAACATCTATTCGATCTTTTAAACAATTTTAAAACTTTTTTGGTTTTAGTCCAAAAGAGCTGAGACTTTTGCAGAGGAGAGCAAGCTGCCAAAGTTGACGGTGCGTATTTGGGCGTGTTTTTTTCATTTATATTTTCGATATCTACATCCCTTCACGGGTTACAAGGACTTCTTGGTTTTGTCAGTTTATGCTTTACATACAGGGTGTCCCAACCAAAGTAGGCATCCTGAATAACTTTGGAGATAAATTTTTTTTGAACAATTGGTGAAACACGTCGACCTTGTTTCCAAGGGGGACATATTTTAATGTAATACTTGTATATCTATCATCATCCCTCTACCCTACACGGCCACCCCCTCAAAAGATTCAAACAGCAAGGGGGGGTCGAGTGATACATCTTTTGAAAAGTCTTTCAATTCTCTACATAACTGTGTATTTTTTTTAAACCTTTATCGATTCGTTCCTGAGAAGTAATTGTTTCATTATTTTAGGTTCGGGAAATAAAAATAAAAGAAGCAGTTTAAATTATCGTATGTATTGTTCAAAATGACCCCCACCGACTTCCAATAGTATAATCTGTCTTGAAATTCTGTACGAACATTTCTGAACACATCTGGAGTCAATAAACGGCATTCTCGAACAATTCTTTCACGTAACTCTTCCAGAGATACGGGTTTTGTTGCAAATACCTTCGATTTCAAAAGTCCCCACAGAAAGAAATCCAAGGGAGTTAAATAGGTTAACCTAGCGGGCCACTCCACAGGTCCTCTTCTTCCAATCCATCGCTCAGGAAACCGATTAGCCAAAAATTGACGGACTGCTATAGCAAAATGTGGGGGTGCCCTATCCTGTTGAAAAAACAGTTCACCCTCTAAGAGATTATCGTCTTCTTCGATAATTTGGGTAATCATTGGGTCGATGTTATTTTCTAACAGATCGATGTACCTCTCGCCATTTAAATTGTCAGGAATAAAAAACGGCCCGACAATGTGATCCCCTAAGATGCCAGCCCAAACATTTAACTTCTGAGGCCTTTGGGTATGAGTTTCCATGAACAAATGTGGATTGGTTTCACTCCAATACCTACAATTGTGCTTGTTTACCTCCCCATTTAACTGAAATGTCGATTCATCAGAAAAACACGTATTGTACAGTAGATTGGCATTACCGTTTAATTGTTCACTAAAAATCTCACAGAATGATCGGGATCATCTTCGATTAATTCTTGTACCAATTTAAATTTATATGGATGAAATTTGTGTGCCTTTACAATTCGATGAACAATGCTTCGTGATACACCGGAAGCCTCAGCTACTTTCCTGATCGATTGAATATTATCCATCTGCAAATGGCCCAGAACTGCCACTTCGACTGCTTCATTCCTAATCGGTCGTTGAGGTTCATGCTTTTTGTTTCCTCCAGAACCTGTTTCCATAAATTTTGTCAATAATTGTAACACACACTGAGAACCAACCCTTCAATCTGGGTAATTTATATTGAATATGCGCTTCGTAGCTCTAGCACAATTATCATTTTTAAAATAAATGCTGACAATTTCTATTCTCTCCTGAAGGGTATAAACCATTTTGAGCACACTCTGGTAAAATGTATCTGAATTTAAAATTGGTTGTGAACAAATTAATGTTCAAGGACTATCAAATACTTATGAGTCTTTTATTATTCTAAAACTAAACGGACAAGGAAAGTGTTTTTTGTCGAAAAAATGTAGTTTTTTTATAAATTCCAATACCCAGTGCCATGTATTTTAGATTTTTTAAACGATTTCAATTGTGTGTAATCATCAAAAATAAAATTATTTTCCTTAAGAACGAATCGATAAAAGTTAAAAACAATACACAGTTATGTAGGGAATTGAAAAACCTTTCAAAAAATGTATCACTCGACCCCCCTTGCCATTTGAATTTTTTGAGGGGGTGGCCGTGTAGGGTAGAGGGATGATGATAGGTATACAAGTATTACATTAAAATATGCCCCCCTTGGAAACAAGGTCGACGTGTTTCACCAATTTTTCAAAAAAATCTTTATCTTCAGTTATTCAGGGTGCCTACTTTTGGTGTATAACATCTATTCGACCTTTTAAAGATTTTTTCAAAACTTTTTTTGTTTGGAGCATCGGTCTGCGGGGTGGCAAATCTTACACCTGAGATGACTTTTTAAATAGCAAAGATGCACACTCTTTTACATAAGACATAAATATGGAGTCTGAAAAAATTCATACACAAGGTTGTGTTAATTACATCTGCCGACGTTGAACGGTCCTTCTCAAATACAAATAGATTTTTAATGAGAGGCACCGTAGATTAACTCCGGAACATTTACAACAAATATTACTAATATACTTTTACTTTTGTGATCGCTAATTAAAAATACACATGTGTCGTCCCCTACACACACGCAGTGTGTATGTACAGCAAAATGCCAGCCTTATTAATAATATTTTGATTACAATTTCACATGGTAACAAAATATTATGAATCTTTCATATCTGTGATGTTTTTTTGTTTAGTGGGTTACAAAATTTTTTCTTTAAATAAAAAATGTGGTTAAAGAATACCTCGCCGTGTGTTCGATGTAGTTATTTACGTCATGACTCTCAAAATTCCTATCTCTACTGGTTATTGTGTACCTCAAAAGGTATAAAATAAAAATTCTGTACTAAATTCAAAGCTGCAATGTAAAACTTAGTTTTTTGTTACATTTTAAAAATGTTTTCGTTTACTAACCTATCCATACCACATTTGAATTTTAAATTTAAAAATGACTATTCCTAAATTGTTTCAGAAAGTGAAAGCTCTATGTACTATTTTTCATAGAACCTTGAATATATTTTTTATGTAAGTAAAGGAAATATTGTATATTGCGTGATAGTTTGTAGCGAACGTAACCTAGTTTTCATACTGATGCATTATTAAGCTTTGGCCTTAAACTACCTAATTCCTGATGCTGAGAATACCTAACTTTAATCTAGCAATTCTGTTGGAATCATTTTCAGTATAAAAGGCAAGGCCGGATTATCCGAAAGGCAAACTAGGCAATTGCCTAGAGGCGCCAAACGTAAATGGGCGCGTAAGTAAAGTGGTTCACATATATTACAAAAATGACTAATTTGATCATTGGACTAAAATGTGTAATAGACTGTACTGAGCAAACTGTTTATTTTATGATTGTTATCACACCGTTAGCGATAGCTGTTGCATAAAAAATGTGCGGTGTCACAGTTTTAACTTTTAGAGTATCACCGGTGCCCGTTTTTTATTATAACCACTACAGTAGTGATTTACTTAAATTTTTTGCCTATGACTCAGAACACTTCATAAAACTTTGATGATGATTGATAAATTTACACAAACATTTAAAATATCTTCAGGATATATTATATACTATGAATATTTGGACCAATCATTTTCTGAGGAGTTCCTCCAATTCAAATTCATTATTGAGAATATTGAGGAAGTCAGTAATGTAAAGAAACTTTAAGTTTTATATAGAGAGAAAAACGTGATCACAATGTTTTCTAACTTAGAAATTACATCAAGAATATTTTTAACACCGATTTTCAATTTTAAAGAGAACAAAGACACATTTACGAAATTCAATTACATAACTCCTTACGAATTGGTAGTTCTGTCTATAAATGATGAAACGACTTGATTTTAACGACACTATAGTAGAGTTCGCAAGCAAGGAGTCACGAACATTGCTTTATTTTTTATTTTTCATTTTGTTATTTATATGTTTTGTACGGAATTAACGTTGTTAATTCTTTTTAATATAGTTGCTAAAAGTGTCGCTTGTATTTTTACTAATTTTTTATAGAGAATTGAGACCTGGGTTCGCCAGACAAATTTTGACCAAGGACACATATACAAATAATACGGCCCTGATAAAATTTCAAAAATAAGAATACATTTCACAAGTTAACATCCGCAGATCTGTAATGTAAATTCTTCAGTTTTAAGAATATCAGGATGTGATTTTCACAGACATAAGCCAGACAACATGTTTTTGTTGCCGATTTAAAACATTTTATGAGAGAATTTAGCAAATTGTTTGTAAAACATCATAACTGAATAAAAATGGGAGTAAGTAGTACCAGTGATCAAGTGTAAATTGATTAAGCATTTCTTAACTTCATGTTTCTTCTTTACTTTTGAGATAATTCCGGATTATGTTGGGGTATACATATGTATATGAAGAACTTTGGTCTACGGATTATATTCGCCTCCAATATTTTGGTTTGCAAATTACAAAAAGTACCTAATTTTCGAACTATGTACATGTATACGAGGGCGTAGAAGGGCCATATAAAACATTTTTTTAAATTTAGAATTTCGGCTTTTATTAAAATTCTAAGATAAAAGTCAGATTTTCAGTTATGTCAAAATTATGATTTATAACTCAGAATTCTGACTTGTAACTCAGAATTCTGACTTGTAACTCAGAATTCTGACTTATAACTCAGAAATCTGACTTTTATCTCAGAATTCTGACAGTTGTCTCAGAATCCTAACTTTTATCTCATAATTCTGACTTCTATCTCAGACTTCTGCCTTCTATAAAAAAATTCTTACTTATAATTCAGAATTCTGACTTCTGTCTCATAATCCTGACATAACTCACAATTTTGCCTTATATCTCAGAATTCGGCCTTAAAAATGATTTTTAATTTAAGCAATAATATCATAGAAAACAGCAAAACGGTAATGAAATCTTTAAAAACAGTGGTCAAAAACAAACAGGGAAACAATAAGAAATCTACAAAAGGTGCTCAAAGTGAGATCCATTCTTTCCAATACACAGTTCTCATCTCCGAATTAATGACCGTCGAACCAATGCCAGCTAATGCTGATTTTAACGTAAGTCATCGAACGCAGTATTTATGCGGTCGATTGATTCATCTCTTGTATTGACTGGACTAGAATACACTTTTTCCTTCAAAAATCCCCATGCAAAAAATCTAACGATGTAATGTCAGGTGAACGTCTGGCCATGCTACAGGCCTACCACGCCCAATTCACCGTCTTGGATAATTAGCATTCAACCAGTTCCTAACTAGTATTCCATAATGTGCTGGAGCACCATCCAATTGGAGCCAACTATTATGCCTCACGTGTAAAGGGAAAATATCTGGAATATTTTCATCAAGGAATTCAAAAAATGATACAGCATTCAATCTGGGTGGTAAGATGTGAGGACCGCAAATATTATCTACAGCATTCAATCTGGGTGGTAAGATGTGAGGACCGCAAATATTATCTCCAATAATTCCGAGCCATATATTTACGGTAAATTCGTGTTGAAAATGCGCTGGTCTCATTGCACGAGGATTTTCCTGTACCCATACATGATAATTACGAAAATTTACAACAACTCGTCTGTCCGTAAAATTTTCAACAAAAAATTGCCATCTCTTCTAAATGCATTTAGCAACCACTGACAAAAATATATACGATGACCATAATCACCTGGCATTAATCCCTGAACTGGTTGTAAATGGAATGCATGTTGGTGATCTTGGCGTAAAGCCCTCCATATGGAAGTAGGGTTAATATTAATGTATCGTGAGGCCCTTCTAACACTTGTAGTAGGATTTTGTTGAAACTCTCTAAGAATCCGCATAATTCTTTTCCTGTTGTTATTATTGAAATTCCTGTTTTGTTCGTGATTATTCCTTCCAATACCATGTTCCGAAAAACGTAAAAGAGTTTGGACAAAAACGCTTAGGAAGCGATTAGGAGTATAAGTTTACTAGAAATATTCTGCCTAAAATAACTTTTTCTACGACCTCCTAAAGTCCTGGGATTAAAAACAGAAATACTCTGTATATCGTTTTATAAGGAATTTAACAAGGAATCCAAAAAATGTAATAATTTACAGGGTGAACCTACATCAACCAAATTGATGCAGGTTCAGGGAAAACTATAATAGTTAAAAAAAATTATTGCTTTAAAATTACTTAAAAATACCCACACTTTCCCCTAGGCTAGGCGATGTAGAACTTTCTGTTTTTTTGTTTGGTTGAGGAGATTTGATGATACATAGAAAATCTTGAGGCATTTATACTGAGTGAAGGTGTCTGAATGAGACTTACTCAAGGCCAGAAATGAAGAAAAAGCCTTGAAATATACACTACAGTTTTTATAATGCATAATTGAGTGAATGCACTATATGGTGTTGGTTGTTAGCTCCGTAAATACAAGTTATTTTAAGTGGTATAAAATAGAAATAAATTGCCAGTCTTAAGACAATCGTGATAATAAATTGTTATCTAAATAGTGGAGAAAAAGGTACGGAGAAATTGTTAATAATAGTATAGTTATTAACAAATTTAAATATAGAAGTGTTCTACACTTGCGATAAAGGTTAAAATCGCTGGTTTTTGTATGTCGAAAAACGATTACTTTTTACTGCTCTTGTATCTTTACTTACTGGTGGATACATATAATCAAGTTTATACTAAGTTTATACTGTTTAATAAGCTACAAGGATGAAAAATGAGAATGATAATTTAACTATCACTCAAGTTTATACAAAATTAAAGGAACTAATTGAAAAGGAAACAACAAGCATAAAAGAAGAATTGTTTAACACAAATAAACAATTGGTTAAAAGTTTAGAAGATGCAAACAAAAAAATATAATCACTAGAAAAGGAAAATAAGTATTTACACAAGCTAATAGAAGAAAATAAACAAAATACAAGAAAAAACAATCTAATAATCTTTGGGCTAGAGGAGGAAGAAGGAGAAGATACATATTTGAAAGTAAGTCTTTTTTTTCAAAAGTATTTAAACACGAATATAAACAAAACAGAAATTAGCCATATTTACACACATCAGCATCAAAATAAAAATAACTCCTCAAATATTACACACAATTATACAAGAAATAAAAATAATCAACTACTTAAAACACCTAGAGCGCAGAAAACAATTGGAACAAAATGCTGTACATACTATGCTCCTAGAATATATAATAAATTACCATTAGAAATAAAGACATTGAATATTAAAAAATTTAAAACCTCCATTTATAAATGGATAAAAAACACTCCATACGAAATATTAGATAAATTTATAAATACAGGTTCAATCT